>CM054115.1:201356541-201739934 GCA_028673005.1 Tanypteryx hageni
CAGTAATTTTTATTTTTAAGTTCATTGACTGCTATGGTTATTTCGCGCCGTTGGATATTCTATTCAGATAAAAAACCAAATTCTCTCACTAAAGATGCCGTAAGAATTACACAAGAAGAATACCAAAATTGTGTTAAGAATTACACAAAAAGAAACATGGTCTTTTAAACTAACGACAAACCAAATAAGACGCACGTTAAGGAAACCGATGAAAAAACAAAAAGGAACAAACCAACTCAATACCAACAATAACCCAAAACAAAATTCCCTCACCAAAGATGCCGTAAGAACTAACCAAGAAGAAGCGCTATTTTGTTTAGAGAGTCGGTATGGTTACTGACAGCAAAATGTAGTATACATATTCTTCGCCGCGATTCCGATATGTATGAATCGACCTGAGGGTCGATTGTTACCTTGATAGCTATGCATCGAAACGGCTGGAATGCGCACTCGGCTATGCTCCAGCCGAGTTCGGCAATAATCATCACCATAGCGACATATTGAAAAAATAGCTTTCAAAACGCCAAAACAAAACTTTCAGAGAAAAATTCAAACCAATTTTGTAATAATAATGGGAATCTTCAGTTTTTTCCTCTTAGAATAGTTCAAATCCCACTCCGATATCATAATTCTAAAATATTAAAAAATAAAAACTGTCTGCAACGGATTTTAGATTAATCATGTAAATCAAATGGGTAAAGAACTCACCTGGAATTGAACTCGGGATCTCTAAATTCGGAATATAAATTATGGCCCGGAGGTAGTCTCCGAGAGGACTAGCCTTACACCAAGTTTCGTGGAAATCGGTACATTCATCAAGACGATGTTTGTAAAACACACACACACGGACACCGAGTCGATCTCATAAGACTACTTTTTTTAAGTGGGGTAAAAATGTTTAGTGCGAAGGCTTTCGCTGCGTTCTGCTGCAGGCTGCATGGCTTTCGGTTTCACCGCGTTGTTCGGCCTTTAAGACGACGCTTGGTCGGCGTAGAAGTCCTGTGGTCCTGAGGACGCCGACTGCAGCGGTAAAACCGAAAGCCATGCAGTCTAAAAATAATGTTCATGTAGCGCACAAATATATGCATCTACAATGTAAAATCCTTATAAAACTGGAATTTTCTAGAAACAGCGCATGTGTAAAAGAGGTTCTCTACACCTACACATCCTTCAAAAATATTTTGAATAATCATGTTTCTTAATAGCACCGATCAAAAAGAGAAAATGCAATCGATTGATCTTATGAATATCGTGCATTTAGAAATTATTCTTGTTTTTGAGTTTTTCACAGTTATTATTTATTTTCCGGAATCGTTCTTTCTCTTATTCATGTCATAATAATGCGATTAGTATTTTTAATGTTTTACATCCATCAATTTAACGATCAAATTTATTTCACTATCTTTTGAAATACAACTCCCCAATAGCCCGCCGACGAGATTGGGTGCAAACGTGAAACAATCTTGTAGAAAACTCTCGAGTGCATTTTGGTCTTGGAATTGCTTTATCTAAACCGATCCTTGTCCCGTAATGAATGAGTTTATTTCTTTGAAAAAGCCCAAAAACATCACAAGGCCAATTACATTGTACACATAAAAACGAAGTAACAAGAATAAAACAAAAAATAAAACTATCAAACAAAATAACTAAAACTTTAGCAATGGATACCCATAAAACATACATGGTACATCAATCACACGAAATCAGGATAAGGAGCGAATAGAAAGTCAAATAAATCGGGAGAAAGGGAAAGGAAAATAGGCCACAAAACAAATCAAATATTAGGTTTAAATTGGAAGTTTGGGGACTTAGTGAAGGGGTCATAGTCAGGGAAGCGCTTCAGCAAACTATTACAAATATCAGGAAGGCGATGGAGAGAGGAGCGTTTAGTGATTGAGAGGCGAGGGGTAGGGCAGTGAAAAAGCTCATTCAAGCGAGTAGAACAAGCGGGGACCCGAAGTGGAAATAGAGACCTAAAATTGCCATTAATAATTTTTGAAAATGCTTTAATGTCAGTGTGAGTGCGTTGATCAGTAAGGGATGGAATCCTTAGGAAGGTTCGTATGGCACTGAGTGAAGAGTTATGGAGAGGAGGGTAACGAAAGCGAATTACAGACAGAAAGAAATTCATGGGTCGGTCAAGGAGCTTGAGAGTAGAAGGCGACGCAGTGCACCAAATTGGGGAGCAGTAAACAAGAATGGGGAGAACGCAGCCAAAGAAAAAGGTACGAAGAGCGGAAATGTCAGTTATTTCAGTATAACGATAAACTAAACCAAATAATGACATAGCACGGGAGGAAATACTTTTAATATGATCTTGGAAAAGAAGCTTAGAGTCGAAGATTACTCCCAAGTCCTTTTGTTTGGTAACAGAAGGGATTACTTGACAAGAGAGGATAGTTAAGAGGAGATTTGCGGAGTGTGTATGACAGTACTGTAGAGTTAGACGGGTTAATTCGAAGGTGCCAGTTATTGGACCATGAAAGGAGCGCATCAAGAGCGTTTTGTAGGGCAGTGGAATCATTATCTGCGTTAATTTGTCTGAAAATTTTACAGTCGTCTGCATATAGGAGGATTTTGCAGGGTGTGGAAGAAGTAGTTTTGACTAAATCATCAACAAATAACGCGAAAAGTATAGGACCAACAACACTACCCTGGGAAACGCCGTCAATCTTTACCTGGCTGTTGAAGTGAACGGACGTGCCTTTCACTTGCTCCTGCGAGCTCCTACGTAGCCTCAAGCGACTAGAGTAGCTGTAGCATTAGAGTAGCTGTAGTGTTAAGTAGAACCAACAATTTAATTTATTCTATTGTTAACCTTCGGTAATTTTATTTAACATTCGATTAAGTTATGTAATTAGTTTTGTTATAACATCCACGTTATAGTTTTTATTTTTCTCTACCGTAATAGTTAACTTTTAAGCCTTAGAAATTTCATTCTCCCTTTTAGAAAATAATATTTATATCATAGTAGTAATTGTGTATTAGCATATTCTCGTTACATTTGTAAGGTTGTTTTAGTTTTAGGCTCCATAGTATTTATATTTTTCGTTGTTGTGTACTATCATCTCCTGTGCGTGATCTAACCTTGTTTGTGTTGTTTAGGCCTTTCACTTTATACCTGCGTTTGACCCTTTCTCGTACGCTACACGCAGAGCGTCCCCGCTTTAAAACAGACCCAATTTTTTAGCCTTATCCCATTTCAGCTTTTGTTTTTATATCGTAACTATTTGCGTTAGTATATAAATTAGGTTAGTTTAGGATGGCTTCACCGAGGACACCCGTTTCCTCCTTCTTGTGCGCCGCTGGTTGCGAGGTCATGAGGGCTCGAATCACGCAGCAGGAGAGGGTGGTTGCGGACCTCCTTCAGAGGGTGGAAAGGTCCGAGGCAGCCTTGGTTCGTGTGGGGGGTGCGGGGTCATCCCTGAAAGCTCGCCGCGCCAAATTGGCGGCCCGGGTTCGCCTGGGTGCGGCAGCCGGTAGAGTGATCGGGGTTGACTTTGACTCCTTATCGCGGGCTGAGGGTCCTCGGGCTGGGAAATCCGATGAGTGGAGAGTGGAGTCCACTCGGGGAGTTCGTGGGGTGGTGCTGCGGAGGCAGGGATTTGGGAATGCTTCGGCGGACTCTCTTCCTGTCAGTAATAGGTTCGAGGTGTTGTCGGAGGACGACTCCACGGCCATTGCGCCCGTACCCACTCCCGTCTCTTCGATGGAGGCCGGGCCCAAGGGGAGTCGGGTTGGGAAGGGAGGGTTGTTAGTGTTAGGTAGCTCTAACGTTCGGCGTGTAATGGCACCCCTGTTATCCAGTGCCCGCCGGGAGGGAGTTGAAGAGCGGGTCTTCTCCAGATGTATATCAGGAGGCACGGTGCCGCAAGTGACCAACACGGGGAGAGAAGCGGTAGTGGCGACAGGTTGCTCTCGGCTGCGGGTGGTGGCCCATGTTGGGACTAACGACGCCTCAAAGCGCGGGTCCGAGGAGATTCTAAGTTCTCTTAAGGACTAGGCCTCTGAGGTTGCTCGTGTCCGAGAGGAGTCGGCTTCCGATGTGCGGCTTACTGTCTGCAGTATAGTCCCTAGGATTGACCGCGGTTCTGAGGTTTGGAGTAGAGTTGAAGGTCTGAACCGAAGGCTGTGGAATTTCTGTCGGGACTTGGGAGTGACTTCGTCGACTTACGACCGAATATCGAATCGTGCAGGGCACCACTGGATCACTCTAGTGTTCACTACACGCCCGAATCGGCTCAGAGAGTAGCGAGTAGGATTCTCGAGCAGAGTAGGGATTTTATTGGCTAGAGAGTAGGGCAGGGTGTAGGTCAGTTTTGGGTCAGGGGATAATCGATGCATTTGTAGAAAATAAGAATCCCAAAAGAATATCTAATGATAGAATATACACCGAGCGTAATATGCAGCTCCAATTTCGCGATAGGTCATTGATAGAATGTTCCGAAAAGGTCGCAATTCCAATTTTGATGCGACGCCATACAGTCGTAAGAGTGATTGTGATGGGAGCGCACGTAGTTTTAGAGTGGAAGAGAAAGTCAAGGGTGAGATTAGTATGCGAAGTGATAGTGAGAAATTATATGACGTCGTACTGAACTGTCGCAGCATCCGTAGGAAAATTGCTGAGTTCGAGCATATTATTTGCAGTCTACATGCAGACGTCGTGATAGGCACAGAAAGTTGGTTAACAGAGGAGAGTCAGAGTCAGGAGATATTTCCTAGAGACTGTCGTGTCTATAGAAAAGATCGCGCTAATATATAGGGCGGGGGAGTTTTCATAGCGGTTAGGGATAAGTACGATAGCAGTGAGATTCCGATAAGTGACGGGGATATCGAGAGTGTTTGGTGCCGCATAGGTAAAGATGGCTCCAAAAAGGTGTTCATATGCTCGTTTTACAGGACACCTAACGCTGGTGTAGATTGTATTTTAAGTCTCGAGAAACAATTATCAAAGCTTTGACTGATAAATCAAGATGGAATCGTTATAGTCGGTGGTGACTTTAACTTACACTCAATTGATTGGGAAAATCTATGTTTCGAATCTAGAGGTAAAGAACGCGAATCCTGTGAGGCTTTAATCGAAACATTCTGCGAGCTGTCTCTCCCTCAATTAGTCAGAAAGCCAACGCGATTGGGAAACATATCAGATTTATTAGCAACTAACGTCCCAGAAAGAATAAACAAAGTCACCATTGAAGATGGAATAAGTGATCATCAGGCCGTATATGCAGAGTGTAAGTTTAAATTCGATAGGCACCCTAAGCCTCAAAGAATGTTTTATATATTTGCTAAGGCAAACTTTTCAAGCTTCAGGTCGCGCCTACGAAAAATAATACCTGGCTTCCGTGATATGACCGAACGATCAGGTGCGGATTCGCCATGGACACTATTCAAGAATATAATGCTAGAGAGGATCGATAAGTACATTCCAATTAAATTGAAGGTCGACAATAAAGAGCCACGTTGGTACAATAAGCAAATTAGGAGTGCGCTTAGGCGTCAGAGAATAAGCCACGCGAAAATAAAAAATATGCCTTCTACATCATCCGATGAATATAGAGTAACTAAAGTTAAGACGCATAAGGAATCCCGCGCTAAAACGAGAACTACTATGCGCGAGGCTTTTACTAACTTCCGGAATAAGGTATTAAATTATTATTTGAAGGAGGGCCCTAAAGCGTTTTGGTCCTATGTGAGAGAGGTCCAAGGTAGAGGCCCTACAATACCTTCCCTGCGTAATGACTCGGGTGCCGTTATTCATGATAGCGTAGAGAAAGCCAACCTGTTAAACGGTCATTTTGTAAAAGCATTCACAGCCGTCAGCGACCATTGCGGACATTATGCACCCGCAATAAGGGGGAACCTGATGGACGATAAAGTATTTTCTGAGGTGGGAATAGCAAAGCAATTAAGTTTCTTCAGACATAACAAAGCCACTGGCCCCGAAGAAATTCCTGCTCGCGTTTTAAAAGAATTAGCTGAAGAAATAGCACCTTTTCTTCTGATAATCTTCGAGAAATCCATTTCTCGCGCAGAGGTCCCTAGTGACTGGAGGTTAGCGCAAGTTACCCCAATTCATAGGGGCGGCGGCAAGGAGAACCCAGAAAATTACAGGCCGATTTCTTTAACTTCGATATCGTGTAAGATTCTCGAGCATATACTGGTTAGCAACATAATGCGATTTCTTGATAGTAATTTATTGTTAGATGATTGTCAACACGGTTTTAGGAAAGGTAGGTCATGTGATACTCAGCTCGGTCTTTTTGTTAATTGTTTCCTGAGAAGCGGAGAAAAGAATACGCAGGTCGATGCCATCTTCTTAGATTTCAGGAAAGCCTTTGATAAGTTACCTCACAGGAAGTTAATAACGAAATTAGAAACCTTAGGCTTTAATTCTAAAATCGTTAGTTGGATCCGTGAATTTTTAAATCACAGGAAGCAGATGGTTGTTATAGATGGGAAATCTTCGAACTTAGTGGAGGTTGTCTCTGGCGTTCCACTGTGTAGTGTAATTGGTCAGTTATTATTTCTAATTTATATAAACGATATCAGCTAGCTAGTCAGAAGTAAAATTAGGCTTTTCGCGGATGACACCGTCATCTATAGAGAAATAAGCAATCCGGAAGACCACCAGTATCTCCAAAATGACCTAGAAGCTATTTCTGCATGGTGTAAGGAATGGCAGTTAGAGATAAACCAAAAGAAAAGCTGCGTCATCAACTTCTGGAGAACCATGAGTATCTCGTTGAATAATAATTATTCGTTGGACGGAGTAGAGATTCCAGTTTCAGACTCGTTTAAATACCTCGGAGTCACGATCCATCGTGATCTCTCGTGGGACACCTACACTCGCCGATTGATAGGTGCCGCTAACAAAAAGCTGGTCTTTATAGGGAGAATACTTCGAAATAGCTTCGAAAAAGTGAAAGAATTATGTTATTTATCCTTGGTTCGACCGCAGGTCGAATATGCTTCAGCTGTGTGGGATCCTTACGAAAAGGGACTCACTATCGAGATAGAAAATGTTCAGCGCAGGGCAGCTAGATTTGTAAAGAGGAATTACGATAGTAAACAAAGGGTAACATCATTAATAGAAATTTTGAAATGGACATCGTTAGAGGAACGTTGGCTGCTGGCTAGAATTAAACTACTGGAAAAATTTATGTCGGAGGGACTAGCGAATGGGGTAGTAGGACTTATCCGAAGCCTGACGTATTTCGGAAGGCAGGACCGTGAGGATAAGATTCGCGAGATCGACTGTAGAACGGAGCGATATAGAGGATCGTTTTTCCCTAGGACGATAAGAGACCATAATAGAAAAAGATAACGTAGGAAAATTATGGACCCTTGGTGCACTGCACCTCCTGCCATCCACCAAAAAAGGTGACTTGCAGGGTATAATGTAGATGTAGATGTAGACAAGATGGGAGCAACTGAAGATGAAAAGCCGTCATGTACTACGCGTTGTTGTCTGTTTGTTAAGTATGAAGCTAAAAGGGAAGGGAAATTGCCGTGTATATTGTATCTGTTAGCCAATTTAAAGATTAGAAGTTTATGGTTAATGGAGTCGAAGGCTTTGGCAAAATCATTATAGCATACATCCAACTGCGAGGAACGTTCGAAGGAATCGGTGATATGTGCATGCAAAACTAAATGGTTACTTAAAGTTGAGGAGCCTGGGAGGAAACCATGCTGCTCACTAGAAATGAAATTGAGAGTGAAATAAAGGAGACGCTAATGGAAGATGTTTTCGCAAACAGTTGAGAGTATAAGAAAAAGGGAAATTGGGCGATAAGAATCGACGGAAGACCTTTTGCCATACTTGAAAATAGGAAAAATGTTTCCCGTTTTCCAACTCGTGGGTAAGTAACCCGCCGCGAAGCATCTGTTAAAAAGCAGAGAGACAGGTATGGCTAATGAAGGTGCTGCGTGCTTCAAAAACTTTGCACCAACCTGATCAGAGCCTGTAGCACGATTGACTAAAAGAGAACTTAGAAGTTTGAGGCATTCCTCAGGCGTTGTGGAGATTGAAGAAAGGGAGACAGAGCAAACGCTTTCGCAAAAGAAGTTGGAAGTCTTAAGGAATGAGTTTGGAGTGCAATTCGATAAAAAGAACTTGCTGAAGAAATCAGCGCGTGATGGACCGGCAGCTATTTCATTGCCGTGAGAGATTTCTGAAGGAATGGAGCTGTTGTTACGGCGGGAGTTTATCATAGACCAAAAGCGTTTGGAATTGGAAACACACTCCGAGGAGACAGAAGAAACATAATCGTTAAAATCCACTTTAACCAAAACATTTGCCTGTTGGCGAAGGTCACTAAAGGTTTTTGAAGTATGCGGATTCGGGAAGCGTTTATAAAGGCACCAAGCACTGTGCTTGATTTTAATACAAAAATAGTTTCACTACTCAACCATAGGGGAAATTTTCTTGAGCGGGGCTTACGATGAGGGACACAGACCTTCACAACAGCGGCAAGCCATTCATAAAATATTTCTAGAGCATCGTCGACGGTGCCATTCTCAAGGAGACACCAAGGTAGGCAGTTAATGGTGTCATTAGCATGACCCCAGTTAGTCTTCTTCCAGATGGGGAAGGCCGGTCGGTGGGAAGGGGTAGAGTAGGACCAAGGTGTTGAGGGAGAACACCCGCTGAGTTCTAGAGAAAGGGCAAGGGACGAGTGGTCGGAGGAGAAAATATCGCTTCCGGGGGAAACGTTTGCATGCACAGACGAGAGAACATAATCAAGAGTTGCCAAATTTCTAGTTTTGAACATGCTGTACTGCCTGAGTCCAAGTCCACTTATGAAATTATGAATGAAAAAAATCATCTTCCCCCGTAAATGGGATCTTCACTCTTTCTGCGTAAAAATTCCCTAATATGATCTATGATCTAAAACATGACTTGTCACAAAAGCTCCAGAGGACCCATAACTCATGTGTTAGATACATTCCTAATATTAGCCATATAACAAAATCATTCAAAGAATTGGGCTGGCAGTTCTTGGAAGAAGGTAGAAAGATGCATATCCTAACGCTACTAAGAAGTATTACCACCTCTTCCTCGCCTAATTACCTAACCGACAACTTCAAATTTGGGCTCTTCTTGAACACCCGAGGCTCATACAAACAACATTTTCCCGTTCGCCGTAGCAGTTTCTATAATAAATCCTTCGCCGTTACCGCCTGCAATCTTTGAAACTCGCTCCCCTTTCACTTTTACTCTGTCGTTGATATTAACCAGTTTAAGAAATATTGCGCTAAATACTTAACTAGCATTAGGTCCTCATAAAAATGAAAATTTTTCCTTTTTTCTCCCTTCTCTCCTTTATTTAAATACCAGCACAGTCACTATAACCATCAGAAGATTGGACAGTCTTTCCTTTATGATGATTTGATATTATTTTACTTTCATGTGTATTTGTGTTGTATACCTTTAAATAATTTCCATTTTTCTCTTTTGATTTTAATTGAATTATGTACTTATAAATTAATTATATTGTGTATTAAATCGGTTAGGTGAGAGGAAATAAAGGAAATTAATAAATAAAAGATTGTTGCGAGCGCATGAGTGGCGAAATAGGATCATTAGACGATGTGTCGGTGAGCGGAGGGAGAGAAAACTCCCCAGGACTACCGCCGGGAAGGTTCGAGACGCCGGGCGAGGAATGATCCGGAAATCCTTGGGGGGATATAAGTGCGGCGACGGGAGGTCAGACTGGAAGAAGGAAGACCAGCGTAGAGAAAGAAGACCGACGCGGAGAAGGGACGCCTATGAGCGGTACATTCAATAAAAGAAAAGAAATCGAACCAGCGGTGTTATTTATACAAACCCACCCTCGGGTCCTATCAATTGGTGTCAGAAGTGGGATTGTACGACGAAAATGCCGGTGACACCGCGTCACGAACAGCAACGCATGACGAGAGCCCAAGCATCCACCTAGGAGCGAAACCCTACGCAGGAAAAAGAGCCACCGTGGGAATTGAAACACAAAGTAGCTCTGAGAGGACTACGGTGCCGTCTACGGCGGGTTTCGAAGCCATACTGCAGGCCATTGAAGAGAGGCGCACGGAGCAAGCTTCACAATTGAGTCATATTGAAAACCGCTTGGAAGAATTGGAGACCTCGTTCTCGAAATACGACGCCAAGTTGAAAGTGCTGAAGACCAGTATCAACGAGCATTAGCTCCAAGTGAAAAGCCATGGATATCGAGGGATTGGAGAAGTCCATGTCTGGGTTCGAGGACAAGATTATTTCAGTGGTACGCAGCGAGGTGAGGCGTATGGACGGCGTAACTTCGAGTAATGCTCCGCCGACCGCTTAATTCAAGGTTCCACCATTCAATGGCACAAACACTTGGTCGGCTTACCGATGCCAGTTTGAAGCTGTTCCCGAATCGAGCAATTGGTGAGAAGAGGATAGGTTGACAGCACTGATACCTGCACTTAGTGGGCAAGCTCAGGAGGGGTTGGAGATTCTCCCCAGAGATGGCCGTGATTACAAGGCTCTGGTGGAGGCATTAGAGAGTCGGTATGAGGCGAAGCACCTGGAACATGTCTACCGCGCTCAGCTCCGCGACCGCTTCCAGAAAAGCAACGATGGACTGCAGCAGTAGGACTTGTAGGTGGAAAAACTAATGCGACGGGCATACCCCGATTCTGCCGTGACTGCGGTCAATACCAACCCCGTGCAGGCGTTTGTGGATAATATCCTTGACCTGAAGGTGAGAGCAGTGGTAAGGTTGGGGACCACGCCTTAGAAGTAGAAGCTGTGCGGCAGGATCCGCTATCTCCTCGTGTGCGGGAGGTAACAATTGGAGAGGTCTCACCACAACTGTTGCAGTTTGTAAGACTTTTGTTTGGGTGAAGCGAAGCTTCGGAGGCTTTGCGCACGGCATGGACTACAGTGTGTGCTCAGACGCTGGGGGGAGAAGTGTGTGTGCTCAGACGCTGGAGAGAGAAGAGTGTGTGTGTTGAGACGCTCGAGAGTGACGACGAGTTGCGGACTACGATGCTTGTGTTTGTAGAACCTTTAGACTACGATAATTATACAGTCCACTAAATTGCATTGTGTTAATCATTATTCGATTATAACCGTAGTGTAACCGGCCCTTCTGATCTGATATCAGTCGATGTGCATGCCACATTTTGGTCCTTCGGGCCGGATCTTCGTGCTAAATTAATATTTAGTATTGGTTTCAAGCATCTAGTTTTGAGAAATCTTTGATATAACTCGAGTGCATCGGCTCAAGAAAGACGAGTTATCGGGCGAAAGGTGCGTTCAATGTCATAAGGCACGCTGGCTCCGTGAGTGTTACCAGGCTAAAAGCAACGCGGGGTGGATGACGTAAGAGCTGCTTGACGCCGACCGTGGTTTCCAGTCCAGACCAGACGGCGCCCAGCAGATTCATTCTACTTTGTTCCAAATTCAACATTGTCTACGCATCATCCAGGTCAGACAGACTTTGACGGCTCTTATCCTTTCCCGTACATATTTACCCTGTCTTACATTGTATATGTTGTGTAATCATGGAATCAAGCGAGAGAAAGTTACTCATTAAACAACGAGGTTTAGCTAAGAGTAGTTTAACACGAATTATAACTTACGTAGAGCAGTTTCAGCCAGGTTTAAATTTAAATCTTATACGTGCTAGAGCTGAGCCTTTGACAAACATCTGGGAGAGATATGATGAGGTTCAGAATAAGTTAGAAATTTATGACGACGAGGAAGACCATGCTGCTGACAAAGACATTTTCGAGAATAATTTTTGGGATTTGAAAGCAAAAATTAATACTCTTCTAGAAGAAGCTGACAATAGGTCACTTCCCAGTGAAAATAGTAGAGTAGGAAGTACGAACACACCGGGTCATAATAACTGTGTGAAACTTTTTTTATTATTTGATTTCATCCTTAAAGGATGAACCGCGTGCATTGTTACAGAATTTGACAGTGTCAAATGAAAATTTTAGTGTGGCATGGAACCTCATATGTCAGAGATACAAAAATCCAAAACTCATTGCATCCAAGCATGTTAAGGCTTTGTTGACACCTATGAAGGCTAGCGATGATTCAGCTACAGAGTTGAGACAAGTAGTTAATCATTTATCAAGCAATTTAAATGCACTTGAAGCTTTAAGCCTAGAAACACCATTGCATGAAATAATGCTTATGCAATTCACTCTAGACCATTTGGGCCCTTCTATCAGAAAGGAGTGGGAGACTACATCAGTGTTACATGATTTTCCCAAATTAGAGGAGTTTATTAAATTCCTAGAAATGTCAAACGTTAGAATTATTGCAACCCAGTCAACCAGTTAAGGCTAGCGGCAGCAATATATACAAACCAGTGGAATCCAAATTCAAATCGAACAAGACCAGGTCATCTAGTTCCTTTATGACGACGAGCAATAGCACATTGTGCCCGTATTGTGAACAAAAACATGGGTTGCAGAAATGTTTATCCTTTGCTAATGCTAGTGTACAACAACGAATAGAGTGTGTTAAGCAAAACAAATTATGCTTTAACTGTCTAAAGGCTTTTCATAGCATTAAGGAGTGCCAATCAGGCAACTGTCGGAAGTGTGATAGGAAACACAATACGCTGCTTCATTTTGAGAGACCGGTGACAACGAAATTGCCTGACGGGAATGAACGACCACACTTACAATGTGGCTCAACTAGTGACCACTTCAGGAACGTCAGCCCCAACCAAATAGAGAACGATTCAAGGACATTGGGAAGTTACTGTGCCTTAAAATCACACTGATTAAGCAGGTGTTATTGTCGACAGTTATTGTAAATGTGGAGGACTCATTAGGTAGACTTCATCAATGCCGTGCTCTTCTCGATAGTTGCTCACAAAGCAACTTCATTACTGAAGAAATGGTTAGACTACTTAATTTAAAGAAAATTCGAGACGTAATTCCGATACAAGGCATCGGGGATGTGACTGCAGGCACCACGCACAGTGTTAATGTAGGTGTCCATTCACGAACAAATGACTTCAAGGTCAACCTCAATTGTTCCATTCTTCAGAAGATAACAGACAACGTTCCCTCAAATTTTATTGATTACAAGGATTGGGGTATACCTTCAGATATTGTGTTAGCCGACGACAAGTTCAACGAGCCAAGCAAGATAGATCTTCTAATAGGTGCGGAGTTCTACCTTCAGCTCTTATGCCCTGATCAAAGAAACAGATCTGGCAACTACCCAATTCTGCAAGATACCAAGTTTGGATACATCCTAGCTGGTAGGCTTCCCTGCCAGACCTCAGGATATGCTTCACAGCGATCATTCCTTACTAGGAGAGACAACGTATTGGATAAGCAACTTCAACGTTTTTGGGAAATCGAGGAACTGGTTCAACCATTACCTACGAGGGAGGAAGAGTTATGTGAACAACATTTCAAGGAACACACCAGAAGAGACTCTACGGGCAGGTTCATTGTTCGATTGCCTCGCCGCCAGGGAGTAGGACATTTAGGTGACTCATATCAACAGGCAAGCACACGACTACAACAATTGGAACGCCGACTACACAGACAGCCACCTTTGCATCAGACTTACAATGCCTTTCTTCAAGAGTATGAAGAGCTTGGCCATATGAAAAGGCTAGATGACAACGCAACCAACAACCAGAGGGAATTGTTTTACTTGCCCCACCATGCAGTGATCAAAGAAGCTAGCTCCACCACCAAGACGAGGGCAGTTTTTGATGCTTCCGCCAAGACGACTACAGGAACATCCCTCAATGATACGCTGTTAATTGAAGCCACATTACAACAAGATCTGAGTTCCATAGTTCTACGATTTCGAACTCATGAAGTGGTGTTTACAGTAGACATCGCTAAAATGTATAGACAGGTCCAGGTGCATGCTGACGATACCGGACTCCAGCGCATTCTCTGGAGAAGATCATCTACAGATCCAGTGAACATCTATGAGCTCACCACTCTCACATATGGTACGGCGTCAGCTACGTTTCTTGCAACAAGGTGTCTCCAGCTGTTAGCTGAGGAAGAAGCAGTCAGATACCCTCACGCTGCTGAAGTATTGCGAAGAGACTTTTACATTGATGATGTGCTCTGCGGGGCAAACAACTGCAAGGAAGCGCTTCAATTGCAACAGGAATTGATAGATATACTCCGTACCGGTGGCTTTCAGTTGAGAAAGTTTTGCTCTAATCATTCTGCCATTCTGGAAGACGTCCCACCAGAATACAGAGAAACGGAACTGCCAAGACATTTTGACAGCATTAATGAAGTCAAAACACTTGGGTTATTATGGGATCCAACGCAAGACATGTTTTCAATTGCTATCAAGACACCATCATTATCCTTGATGTTCTTAAGCGATCAGCCAAACTCACCTGTCACTAAGTGTACAGTGTCTTCTGTGATTGCATCTATTTTTGACCCGCTTGGGCTAGTAAGTCCCATTGTTATTATATATAAAATGTTTCTACAGCAATTATGGCAGTGTAATCTACAATGGGATGAATGTCTTACAACTGAGTTATTAGCAGACTGGAAGAAACTATGTTCACCTCTCCCTGAAGTTAAGAACATTCCAATCGAACGACATCAGTTAACCAAAATGATAGTATTAGCGGAACACCTCAGACTACTACATGCAGGACCACAACTGCTCATTGCATCGCTTCGGCAAGAGTACTGGATCCCCAAGATCAGACATCTAGTCCGACCAGTAATTCATCAGTGTTTGACGTGTTTCAAACTAAAGGCTTCCGCCACCCAGCAGCTTATGGGCTAATTACCTGCAACCAGAGTTCAGCCGTCACGTCCATTCCTACATACAGGAGTTGATTATGCAGGTCCGTTACAGATCAAGATAGGAACGGTGAGAAGCAAAACCCTGGTTAAGGGTTATGTTGCAGTATTTATATGTATGGCAACCAAGGCTATTCACTTAGAATTGGTTAGTTCACTAACAACAGAAGCATTTATAGCTGCGCTCAGAAGATTTATCGCCAGGAGAGGCAAAATTCAAAAACTTTACAGTGACAATGGCACTAATTTTGTAGGAGCAAACCGTGAGCTATATGCCCTGAGGCAACTATTTATATCTGAAGAGTGTAATAAAAAGATACAAGGCTTTGCAGCTACTGAGAGGATTCAATGGCATTTTATTCCTCCCAGTTCTCCACACTTTGGAGGATTATGGGAAGCTGGGGTGCGATCAATAAAGTATCATTTAAAACGAGTAGCGGGAACCTCCATTTTTACTTTCGAGGAGCTGTCAACCCTTCTCGCACAAATAGAAGCTTGCCTTAACTCCAGACCTATTACAGTCTTATCCGACGACCCTAATGATCCGAGTTATCTTACCCCTGGTCATTTCCTCATTGGTGGTCTTTTAACCTCCTTCCCTGAGCCTAGTCTGTCTGATGTGTCGCTGAAGCATCTTTCCAGATGGCAGCATATTCAACAGGTGACGCAGCAGTTATGGAAGAGGTGGTCCATGGATTACCTAACATCACTTCAGCAGAGAAGAAAATGGCGTTCGGAACAGAAGAATCTTCAACCTGGGAACGTGGTTCTGGTCAAGGAGGACAACCTACCCCCACTTTCTTGGAGGACTGCAGTCATCCAGGAAGTATTTCCGGGAGAAGATTGGCTGGTTCGAGTAGCCAGCATAAAAACTCCCACCGGCATTGTAAAGAGACCTATTCATAAATTGATAATTTTACCCTTACAATAATGTGCTTATAAGGTGTTTAATAGTATTTAGTAGTGCAATGTAATATGTTGTTTGTTTTGAATTTTGTAAAATTCAACGGGGGGAGCTTATGTTGCAGTTTGTAAGACTTTTGTTTGGGTGAAGCGAAGCTTCGGAGGCTTTGCGCACGGCATGGACTACAGTGTGTGCTCACACGCTGGGGAGAGAACAGTGTGTGCTCAGATGCTGGGGGGAGAAGAGTGTGTGCTCAGACGCTGGAGAGAGAAGAGTGTGTGTGTTGAGACGCTCGAGAGTGACGACGAGTTGCGGACTACGGTGCTTGTGTTTGTAGAACCTTTAGACTACGATAATTATACAGTCCACTAAATTGCATTGTGTTAATCATTATTTGATTATAACCGTAGTGTAACCGGCCCTTCTGATCTGATATCAGTCGATGTGCATGCCACAACAACGTCCAAGAATATTCTTACCGCGCTGCTACCGATGTGGTCGAACAGGCCACTTGATGAGCAGTCACTTGAATAGGGATCGTCACGTGAGGCCAGGCAGGAGGCCAACCGCACGGAGCATGAGGACGAACGACCTCACGGCGAGGATTATCAGGGAAACGAGTAATTGCCAGGGCTTCGGGGCGGGTGCTGGCTGGACGGTCAATAGTCCAAGTGTTACCATCTTACAGGTGTGCGACGGAAATAGTCTCGTGGTAGAAGGACTGATCAACGGGAAAACCTGCCGCTTGACGTTGGACACGGAAGCAACGCGAGCAACCATTAACCTGGATATTCCGGGGCGTTTGAAACAGTTGTAATACTGCAGTGAGCTTAGTGACCTTCGGACCGCAACTGACCAGCGAGTAGCCATTATTGGAGAGACAATTCTCACGATAATTTTTGGGGAAAGAGATTTTGAACATAGAATTATTGTAGCGGATATAACAGACGATTGCATTATTGGATTAGATTTAATGAAGACCTACGACTGTGTGTTGGATGTGACTCAAGGTGTTCTCTCTTACAAAGCGAAGAATTTTTCCTTGTAAACGATGCCGCTAAAGGATGTGTTCGTTGTCTCAAGAAAACTATCTTGCCTGCTAGGTCAGAAAGTTTGGTACCAGTGTTGCTCCCTCAAAGGGGATATTGTGGTGCAGATAATTGTCCTCATCGAGCATAAATCGATAAAAAACAATGAATGGATAACGGTAAGGACACTATTGAAGAGTAAGGATGCTGTTGAGGTTCGCATCATAAATCTCAGCAAGGAAGACGTCATTTTGAAGAGAGGAACGATAGTTAGAAATGCAACAAAGTTGTGGGGTTACGGATGTGTGAAGAGACTAATGACGTAAAAGGGGAGGCGCCACGCCCGAGTGAGTTCTTACCTGTTATGGAAGAAAGTCGAAAATAGTTGAGCAAAGATGACTATGACAAGGCCCGTAAGCTTCTACTCCAGTATGTAAATGTCTTTTCGTACGAGAAAGTAAAACGGCTTAACTAATTTGGTGAAACACCGGATTAATACTGAGTCTGAGCACCGATCAAGCAAGGGCCTCGCCGTGTTCCTTTAGCACGGCATCAGGAGGAAGTTTAGTTACATCGGACATGTTATTTCAGAGGGTGGAATGGAGCCCGACCCCGGAAAAACAGAAGCCGTACAAAATTGGTCTAGACCGAATGACAGAACTTATGTTCGAGCGTTTCTCGGATTTGTGCCTACTACAGACGTTTTGTGAAGAAAGTTCCGTATATTGCGAAACCACTTCATAGACTCGCTGAGGAGAGGCGACCATACTGCTGGGATGAGGATTGCGAAAGTGCATTTCGAGAATTGAGAAATCGACTATGAACTTCTATTCTTGCATATCAAGACGAGATAATTGAGTATATTGTGGACACTGATGCAAGTAACGTTGGAATTGGCGAAGTTTTGTTGCAAGTCAGAGAAGGTAGAGAGGTGGTCATTGCCTATTTCAGCAAGTCGCTCTCCAAACCAGAGAGAAACTACTGCGTCACGCGCCGTGAACTATTGGCAGTCATTATGACGCTGCAGCATTTCAATAAATACTCAATCGGATGAAAATTTTGCCTGAGAACTGATCATGCAGCTCATCAATGGCTCCTGAACTTTAGAAACCATGAAGGCCAGGTTGATCGTTGGCGTGAACAGCATCAGGAGTACAACTTTGCTATTGAACATCGGAATGGGAAGTCTCAACGCCGACGCGCCGACGCTTTGTCACGTAGACCATGTCCTTCTCTATGTTTACATTGCATCAGACCTAAGGGATTTGAGACGGTAAAAAGGGTCCGACTGGAACAAATGGAAACTGACTGGGATGAAGACTCCCTTTGTAAGGCCCAGAAGGAAGATTTCGATTTACGGGCCATCTATAGCTGGAAGGCTACTGGAGTTTCAAAACCTGTTTGGAGCGATGTGTCACCAATGAGCAATGAGTCCAAGGACTAAGAGTTACTGGTCTCAGTGGGACTCGCTGGTTTTGGAAAATGGCGTTCTTCACCGAGTTTTGGATTCGGCGGACGGCAAAGAGAAAACCCTGCAACTGGTTGTGCCCCGCAGCATTGTTCCCGATGCTCTTCGTGATATACACGACGGCGTTTCTGGAAGATATTTAGGAGTCAAAAGAACTCTGCTGAAGGTACGACAGCGGTTTTATTGGTTTTGATGTTGCATTGATGTTGAAGAATGGTGCCGGAGATGCACAGCTTGTGCAGCCGTGAAGGTCCTACAAACACGAAGCCGTGGAAAGTTGAAGCTATACATTGTCGGAGCGCCTTGGGAGAAGATCGCAGTGTACGTAGCTAGGCCATTCTCCGAGACGGAGGATGGTAATCGCTACATAATTGTAGTGATTAATTACTTTAGCAAGTGGCCTGAAGCTTATGCTGTGCCTAAGCAGGAGACTGTAACAGTGGTGAAGATGCTTCGAGACTTCGAGCGAGGAATGTTCCCGAAACCATTGGGTGGATATAAGGGCGGCGACGGGAGGTCGGAGCAGAAAAAGGAAGACCGGCGTAGAGAAAGAAGACTGGCGCGGAGAAGGAAAACAATGATTTAGCCTAAGAGCGTTACATTCAATAAAAGAAAATAAATCAAACCAGCGGTGTTAATTTTACAAACCCACCCCATGGTCCTAACAATATGATCTCGCCGTTTTTTATAATTTCAGGCAAATTTGATTTATTTGATTTCATCCAGAATCCCGTTCGTCTGACGTTAGCGCGAAGCATTAAAAATGGTCTCGTGTGATTGCGATAAACTTTGATATTCCGACCAATTATCTCAATCCAATCGCGGAAAACATTGTTTGATTGGAAGAGCATCGTCATTGTTTTATCTCTCCACGCTCTCTAAAATTGTTCATTTAGTAATCAGATTATAGCCGTATTTTCAAAAGGTATTCCTTTATTTCAATAAAACTAACGTAGTACATAGATGTATCATTTTTCATCACAGCCACCGAGTTTGTAAAGGCGACTATGCGAGCGTAACGAAAGATTGTCTTTGTCTTTGAAATAAACCTTTTCCGTTCGAGGTTTTTTTAGGGGTTTAAACGGAAGAGAACACACACGGTGGACGCTTTTCACACTTCGTTGTTCCAACTAGTGACTTATTGGTCCAGCCTCGTATTTTGCAGAGTAATTTTCATATGCACTCTGAAATCAAGTGTATAGAAATAACAAAATATATGGATTTGCAAGGGCATGAAACTAGATTCAAAGGAAGTTCTTTTAATTGGACGATTCAGGAATTAAAAATGGATTTCAACTCTGCTATGAATTTAGGACATTAAACTCCGTATACTGCTCTATATACATTATTATAAAACAGCAATGACTCATTCATCGTAATTCGGTAATCTTATCCCATTTTTTTCCTAACAGCGTATAACTCAGGCAATCTATTGAGTGAATGTCACTTGCTACACGGGTACAGTTGCTCCTCGCTACAACTGGCATATGCATCAAAACGGAGGCAGAAACATCGCTTCGCATCATTCGGAACAAATAAGAAGTGTTAATGTGGAATTCGCTCGGGATCACTACTGAAGGACGCCATCGAAAACGAACGAAAACGGACTGCGTGGGTTAGAAAAAAAAGACCACTATAATAGCATTTGCGACATTGGGCAAGGGAATGAAAATTGTACTAATGGAACGGACGCATAGGAAGCGGGATATTGCGGACGAGCAATGGCGATTGCAGGTGAGTGAGGGAGTCACTTAGATGGATAAATTGTGTAAGCTGGTGTGTGGAATGCCGGGAGTGATTAAAAGAGAGGAAATGGAAGAGTTTAAGAGATATATGATAAACATGCGATAGTAAAAGGTAATTTTTAAAAGGCACGGGAATACCAGGATAAATAAAGAAAGCTTGACCGATGTCTACGCGTAACCTTTAAGAACATTTTCAAGAGAACTTGAACATATCGTCACATAGCGTAAATACGTCGCATCACACGCGTACACTTTTCCTCAGAATGTTTTCTAGCCGCCCGTTCCTTTTTGCCTTCAATCTCACTCCTCCCCTCGTCCTCAATTCGGACCTCTTCAGAAGTAGCCAGTTATCCCTCGCGCTCTCCCCCCACCCCATCCACCTCCCACTTCTTTCCTACACTCCATCCACCTATCCCTTCCTCCCCTCCCCCTCCATCCACCTATCCCTTCCCTTTCCCTCCATTATGTGCCACCCACGCATCTCGCTCCCCTTCTCCGCTCCACTTTCCCGCGGTTTTTCGCCTCCCCCGCAATCCTCTCTTTTTCTCTCAGCGCTCTCCCGATTATCACGCTTCACTTGTTACGGAAGCGTCTTCCGCTCTCCTCTTTACCCTCTCCCTCTCTCTTTCCCTCTCTCCTCCTTCCCTCTTGGCCCTCCGACGGACGCCGCTAAAGGGAGAAAATTCCTTTCAGCGGAATTCCCGTCTTAACTCTCTCTCCGAGCGGTCTACTTCACTCAAATTATAATCCTCTCCCTAAAGAGGCTCACCTTCCTATTTTCACCCCTCTCTCTCTCCCTCCCTTTCGTCTTTCCTCTAAATACACACGCACGCCCCCTCCCCTTGAGGGGACTTCAGTCAACTACGCGTGCTCGCCTTCTGCTCCTCCCCCCAACCCCCACTCCTAACCCCTCCCCCTCTCCTATCCCCTCCCCCTCTCCTATCCCCTCCCCCTCTCCTAACCCCTCCCCCTCTCCACCCATCTCTCCTCCTACCCTTCCCCTTCACTTCTCTCGTTCGCTTTACAAAGTGGCTTCATTCCCATTCCATCGCTTCTCTCTTGTTCCTCTTCTCGCAGTGATAGAGAGAGAGATTCTCCTCCGTTAGACCCAAAAGGCTCTTCTTGCTTCCTTCGTGTGGTTTTCCAAACAAAAAAGTTCGAATAGATGGCTCTGTTCTGTTTTCATCTCCTTCGCGTTCCAGAACATCAAAAGCGTTGGATGAGGTAAAATCCCAGGAGTCGAAATCGAATGGACATGTTTTTGTGTGTCGCGTTGTGTGCGACACTGCGTTTTGTTCGAATGTGAAAGAAAAGGAATCGTTTGGAACTTGTGTTCTTTTGGCCCGTCCCTTAGAAATGCTGTTTTCGTGAGAGAGCAGGATAAATAGCTAAACCAAGGATAAAAGCTGAGTTTTTGTTTTAATTAGATTTTAAACAAATTCCAGAATCTTTAAACTTGCGAACAGAGGCAAGTAAGTACGTTTTGCTGGCCGCGTTATGTCGGTTATTATTTATAATATTAAATACAGATAATTATATGTTTAATTAATTGTAATTATGGACTAAAACCTAACACGAAGATTTCACGATGCTGATTGATTGACGCTGATAACTTGATTAGACTTGAAAGTCGCTTTTGTAGGAACGCGACCTCTTTTGTAAGTTCCAATAAAAATTCATCTCTGGCACAAAATAGCACTTTCAACTTCTAATGCAGCTCTCAAATACGAATTCGGTTTGCTTCATAAAGTCTAAACTACTACGAAGGATATATAAGTACAGGCCACTCTCGTTCAACGAACGACATGCGTTCCTGAAAAGCGTTCGTAAAATGGAAATTCTTTGATCGATCGTTATTCTTTCGTTTAAACTCTGTCTATTGAAGGGTAAAAAATAAGAAAAATGTTTATAAAAGATTCACAGCGAGAGCAAGTACGTAAATGTGGCCACGGCAATGGCATGAATATAAATCCTCGTGATGTAACGATATGAATCGCTAGAAAACTAATGCGACCGAACGTAGTCAATTCAAGTCAAAGACTGAAGCATAGAATGGCTGTGAAAAACACTGCCTAGTGCACTTCCTCCTTCTCGGTACACATAGGTCTAAGTCTAAGTGGATATTTGTGAATATATTTTGAGTAACAAACAGCACGTTTGGTGGCGTCATATTAAGCCTCTCTAGAAATGCAGGCGATAGGAAAAATGCGTGGTAAAGTGGACACACGAAGAATTTATGGGTGAACAAGACAATCTTTGTGACCCCAAGAGCTTTCGTAAACATCCGAATTTCTTTGATCTGAGTTAGATACATGTTATTTAGTTCTCGGACCTTCAGGCCTCGCACGTCGGCGAAGTACAGGTCGTTTGTTGATAGCTGGCGCGTGGTTGCAAGCACTTGTATAATAAGGACTTGACTGTAGCGCCTGTCCAATCGATAAAGAATAGACGCTGCTGAGAATTTGGATCAGCAAAAGTTTTCGTAATGGGTGTAAAAATCATTTGTTGTTAATCGTTCAATTGTCCGTTCAATTCTTCTACAACATCTCCGTCTTCGTCAAAATAAATACCGTCTTCGAATAGAGCGGCATTAATATCGACTGCTAGTAAGTCAAAATCTGCTATTGTCACCTCGCAACTTCTGCTCAATTTCCATTTATCCGAATTATTGTCCACAAGCCTACTTCCACGGCTTGGATTGCGTTGTCTTTCATGTTCACGATCTAAATTTCGATGGTAATATTCTCTTTGACGTCGTCTATGACGTCCACGACGTTCTTCTCTTGATAAACGCACGCGCGGCATAATAACCCTGAACTGTAATAAGAGACTGACAGTAATGAGGTCAAAAACTGCGCTGTCTACAGTTCGTCGGTGGCCGCGTAAAGAATCACCGAAAACGTCAGTGGTTAAGCACGGTCTAGTTTTTTAGCCTAATTTACAGAATTGAAATAGGCTTATAGTTTCTTCGTTGTGCCTGTCTGTCTGTCCCCCCATTAACCTTTCAACCAATTGACCGATTTTCATTACACTTGGTGAAAATCTCTTTCTACTAAGGTCGAGCTACCGAGGTTAGTTTTAGTTGCGATAATTGAAAGTCCTGGGCTCGAATCCAGGAACTATTCTTCCCATTTAATTTACAAGGGAAATCTGAAATACATAATACAGGGTAATGTTCTCTTGCACATTAAAATATCTTTGAATTGTAATATCGGAGCGGGATTAGTACTATTTTCTGAGGAAAGGGATGGAAATTTTTATCGTAGAATCTTAGTTATCTATCGAATTTTCTCGAATTTCGCTTAAATACTGGTGTTGTTGCAGTTTTTATCACTCATCACGAAAGTGTTGCCATTGCACAGACTGTTGTTGGACTTGGTTTTAATATAGGCATACACGCTTTATTTTTTCTACAAAAATACGCGTGATCAATGTAGTTTTCCGTTAGAATGTATTTATAATATTTTATAAGCTTAAATTATGAAATTTTAAGCATAAAGAGCAACTTATACGCAGTGATTTTTAAAAAATTAAAGCTATATAAGTACTTGCTGCAGCGAATTTAATTTCAAATAATTATTTTGGAAAATAGTCATCATAAGTTCCGTTTGGATCATCATGTAATAGAGAGATACTCCGTGTCCACTCATATAGTATACACCTGCATGATACCCTGCAAGTCAACTTCTTGGTGGACGGCAGAGGGTGCAGTGCACCAAGGGTCCATAATTTTCCCATGTTATCTTTTTCTATTATGGTCTCTTATCGTCCTAGGGAAAAACGATCCTCTATATCGCTCCGTTCTACAGTCGATCTCGCGAATATTATCCTCACTGTCCTGCCTTCCAAGATACGTTGGGCTTCTGATAAGTCCTACTACCTCATTCGCTAGTCCCTCCGACATAAATTTCTCCAGTAGTTTAAATCTAGCCTGCAGCCTACGTTCCTCTAACGATGCCCATTTCAGATTTTCTATTAATGATGTTACGCTTTGTTTATTATTATAATTTCTCTTTACAAATCTAGCTGCCTTGCGCTGAACCTTTTCTATCTTGTTAGTGAGTCCCATTTCGTAGGGATCCCACACAGCTGAAGCATATTTGACCTGCGGTCAAATTAAGGATAAATAACATAATTCTTTCACTTTTTCGGAGCTATTCGAACTATTCTCCCTATAAAGGCCAGCTTTTTGCATATATAAACTATCTATATACTATACTATATAGTTTATATATACTATATATACTATATTCTTAATATTCAATGTATATATATATTTATTACTTTCGAGATGAAATTTGAGACAACTGGTAATAGAGAATTTACAAAAAACTCCTAAAGCGTTTCTTGTAAATTCTCAATTTGTCGCCGCAGTCACCTTTATCTGATATAGCTGGGAATATATTTTTCTTTAAGGCCGTAAAGAGGGAACAAACAATTGTTATATTTTCCAAGTATTATCAATCCACAAAGGTTGAATTCTCCTGATGGACGCAATAACATAAATCCAAACAAGCGATGACGGATGCCAGGGAACCTCTGCCGTCTTACAGCCATCAGCAACATTCCCTCTGCCTTTCAACATCTCCTACCTCTACCATTTTGCTCTCCACGCACACCCCATTCCATACGACGCATTCTTCTCAGCTCCTTGCCAAAGGAGACGTATCGGAAACGTTCCTCGCCATAGAACGGAATTTCTCGCAACGACCGATTGACGGATCGTTCTCCTTTTCTCCGCTCCTTTACTTCTTCTCATATAAATCCCACCTCCACATCGAAGTTCTCTCTTCTGTCATTCATCAACACTCCCCCCCTGCCTGCCTCTCCCTCTCTCTCTCCCCTCTCTCTCTCCTTCTCACTCTCTCCCTCTCACTCTCTCCTTCTCACTCTCTCCTTCTCACTCTCTCCCTCTCACTCTCTCTCCTTCTCACTCTCCCTTTCGCTCTCTCTCTTTCACTCTCTCCCTCTCACTCTCTCCATCTCACTCTCCCACTATCACTCTCTCTCTCTCTCCCTCCCTCTCTCTCCCTCTCCCTCTCTCCCTTTCTTTCTCTCCCTCTCACTCTCTCCCTCTCACTCTCTCCCTCTCACACTCTCCCTCTCACTCTCTCCCTCTCACTCTCTCCCTCTCACTCTCTCCCTCTCACTCTCTCCCTCCCATTCTCACTCTCTCCCTCTCACTTCCTCCCTCTCACTTTCTCCCTCTCACTTTCTCCCTCTCACTCTCTCCCTATCACTCTCTCTCTCACTCTCTCCCACTCACTCTCTCCCACTCTCTCTCTCCCCTTCTAATTCTCTCCCTCTCTCCCTCTCACTACATAGTCTCAATTTCGCCCTAATAAAGTCGTTTGTCTGTCTGTCTGTCTCACTCTCTCCCTCTCACTCTTACTCTCTCTCTCCCTTTCTCTATCCCTCTCTCTCCCTCTCTCCTTTTCGTTCCTTATTCACTCTTTCTATCTCTTTACCTCTTTTTCATTTTATATTTCAAACCGACGCCAACTCCCCACCGTCGCTCCTCCTTCCCTCTCCAATCCCCTCCCACCCCTACCCTCATGCCAATTCCTCACTATCTCCATACCACCCTCCCATGACGTCCGCGTCCCTATTTGTCCTGCTGTTGGTGGCGGGCGTAGCCTCTCCCTAGGTGGCTGATTAATGAACCGTGCTCTTTGGACCCCGATTTTTATCAACTCTTGCGATGGGGAAGCTGGGCAGAAGAGAAAGGGAAGTTTTTGGGGCGCCTCTCCTCCCGTAAAAGGATGTGGGATGAGGAGAGAGGTAGAGAGGTTGAAGATGAAAACAGTGGAAGTGAAAAGTGAAAATCGAGATAAGGGATAGGAAAGTGGAGAGGAAGAGAGAGAGATAGATAGATAGATAGATAGATAATCGTCTTTATTCTGGCGAAATTTAGACCATAAGAGACAGGGGGAGAGATGGAGAGAGATAGAGGGAGAGAGATGGAGAGAGAGAGGGAGATAGGGAGAGAGAAAGATTGAGAGAGAGATAGAGAGATAGATAGGGAAATATGGGGAGAGAGAGAGGAAGGGAGGGAGGGAGAGGGAGGATGAAGTTGAAAACCGTTGGAAGTGAAAAGGGAAAATCGAGAAAAGGGTTAGGAAAGTGGAGAGGAAGAGAGAGAGAGCGGAAGAGAGAGACATGCAGAGAGATGGAGAGAGGGAGAGGGATGGAGAGAGAGATAGAGAGAAAGATTGAGAGATAGAGGTATAGAGAAAGAGAGATAGATAAGTAGATAGGGGGAGAGAGAGTGAGAGAGAGGGAGGGAGAGAGAGAGGGAGCCGGGAGTGAGAAGGGAGAGAGGGAGAGAGATAGAGAGGGGGAAAGATGGGGAGAGAGGGTGAGACAGAGGGACAGGGGGGAGAGAGGGAGAGAGATAGAGAGATATAGATTGATATAAATACTCAGCTCGGTCTTTTTGTTATTTGTATACTGAGAAGCGGAGAAAAGAATACGCAGGTCGATGCAATAATATTAAATTTTAGGAAAGCCTTTGATAAGGTACCTCTCAGGAAGTTAATAGCAAAATTAGAAACCTTAGGCGGTAATTCTAAAATCGTTAGTTGGATTCGTGAATTTTTAAATCATAGGAAGCAGAATGTTGTTATAGATGGGAAATCTTCGAACTTAGTGGAGGTTTTCTCTGGCGTTCCGCAGGGTAGTGTAATTGGTCCGTTATTATTTCTAATTTATGTAAACGATATCAGCTCAGTAGTCAGAAGTAAAATTAGGCTTTTCGCGGACGACACCGTCATCTATAGAGAAATAAGCAATCCGGAAGACCGCCAGTGTCTCCAAAATGACCTAGAAGCTATTTCTGCATGGTGTAAGGAATGGCAATTAGAGATCAAGTAAAAGAAAAGCTGCGTCATCAACTTCTGGAGAACCAATATTATTTCGTTGGATAATAATTATTCGTTGGATGGAGTAGAGATTCCAGTTTCAGACTCGATTAAATATCTCGGAGTCACGATCCATCGTGATCTCTCGTGGGACACCCACATTCGCCGATTGATAGGTGCCGCTAACAAAAATCTGGCCTTTATAAGGAGAATAGTTCGAAATAGCTCAAAAAAGTGAAAGAATTATGTTATTTATCCTTGGTTCGACCGCAGGTGTGTGGGACCCCTACGATAAGAGACTCACTAGCGAGTTAGAAAAGGTTCAGCGCAGAGCAGCTAGATTTGTAAAGAGGAATTACGATAGTAAACAAAGCGTAACATCATTAACAGAAAATCTTAAATGGACATCGTTAGAGGAACGTAGGCTGCAGGCTAGATTTAAACTACTGGAAAAATTTATGTCGGAGGGACTAGCAAATGAGGTAGTAGGACTTATCAGAAGCCCGACGTATCTCGAAAGGCAGGACAGTGAGGATAAGATTCGCGAGATCAACTGTAGAACGGAGCGATATAGAGGATCGTTTTTCCCTAGGACGATAAGAGACCATAATAGGAAAAGATAACATAGGAAAACTATGGACCCTTGGTGCACTGCACCCCCTGCCATCCAACAAAAAGGTGACTTGCAGGGTATAATGTAGATGTATAGAGATAGAGAGAGATATAGTGATAGAGAGATTGATATAGAGATACAGATAGATATAATGATGGAGATAGAGAGAGAGAAGAGATAGGAGGCTGCGGTCGGTGAGGAGAAGGAGAGATAGTGAAACAATGATAGAATGGGATCATTCAACACACTATTTCCTACCTCTACTCATTCTCTCTATAATCCCCATATTATTTCCCACTCAGCTGAGATATTGAATAGGTATCCAAGTCGACGAAGCACACCCATTTATTTATTGTTTAAACGTTGTTTCTAATTTTCTGCATATTTTCATAATTATTTTGCTTTCCACTATGTTGTTGTGCATTATAAGCTCCATTTACAATGTCCAATGAGAGATCCACTGATCTTATATTGCCGTTCTTGTCTCTCAGCCTTAATTCAATTATAAAATTTTAAAATATTTTAACGATCGTTCTCAAACAGCGTATCCATGACACGTATGATTAACGAACTAGGAGTTACGTGTATCATCTCTTGTTGCTATGGTCATCTTATATAATAATTTTATAGAGTAATTGCGTGCTTCACACCCGCGTGTAAGTGGTGGATCCGAGTAAGTGAGAATATGGAACTTGGCAGGTAATCCCTCCTCACTCGACAGGAATCTCCCGCAAGCAAGCGTCAGAAAAATATCTGAAACCCTCGAAGTGTGGAATAGTTTTGAAGTAATTAATTTTCTAAAATTTTCCAGTACAAAATACATTACGCAACCGTTTTTATCAATAACATTGCGTTTTTAAATGAACTTGAAATAGCATACGAAGAACCGACTTAGACATTTCTTTAACCGATAGAACTAAGTAATTTTTCTAGAACAGAGAATCCGAATTAATGCCAAATTAGCTTTCAAATTCGTTTGATGTCAGAGAAAAGGAAAAAATATAAGGCTTTAGTGACGAGATATTTTGATGCCATGGAAAAGAGAGTAATGCTTTTAAATTTAAATGGGGAGAGGAATAAAGAGGCATAGAGTGAAAAAGAGAAAATTAACAAATCGTATTTTAATCCGCAAATTGAAGAAACGAGTATAAAATCTATTGCGTTTTTCAATATTTTTTCTATATATGATTTTGATAATTTTGATGCAATATGTTTTTTTCAATTTTATTTCTTAAATAATATGTAAATATTTTCCGTGAAATTAATGTATTATTGCTATTTCCTATCTCATTTCACCGTTGCATCCAAATTGCAAACAACGCTGCTAAGGATAGAATAGGATGGAATTTATTTTAATAAGAGTATGAATGTAAATTTTTACAATTTTGTCAACTGAAAGTATTGGAGGACGGTGGGACGAGTAGGTGTGGCGCAAAAGGTGACTACGCCCACCCGCGACCCATGCATCCGGAATAGAATGGGCTTGCCCCACCCTGGGGCCATTCGCACGCGCCATGAATCACCGCCGGAGAGTAATATCCTCTCCTCACGCCGCTGGAACCGCGATGGCAAGTTTTTTATCGAACGCTAAATTAACAAAAAAAGCCGTTAAATAAACCCTCTTCGGGGCCAAATGAATGTTTTAAATATCAGTTCTAGCGAATATTTCGCAAAAACGAAAAGGAGGAAGTTCGGCCCTTTTCGGCGTGACTGGCTTCACGCTTTGTTTCCCAATAACGTTTCCATGGGCTCCTATTTCTTCCAGAGCCTTGCTTTTATAGTCATTGTGTGCAATAGAATTTTGACAAAGGATTAAGCGTATTTTCAACCGCAAAACCAAATTCCAAAAAAGGTTTGTGTTTGGTGTTTACGTCGCATTAAACTATTCCACGTTATTTCCTATCATACTCGATAAAATTACCTCCACGCAAAAATATTTAGTAAATCCATTGTGTTTAGTTTAGAGAATTATATAAATTTTAATTATGTTCGGGCCTCATTCAAAGAATAAATCTCGGTCCTGAGGCACGGAACGAATGGAAGGGTCGCCATAGGCTTCGCGTTTCCATCCTCAGCAGCAATCAGTTGCAATGGTATCTCGCCGAGGAAGTAGCCGAGGAGAGAAAGGGGCTTTACGAAGTGTGCGGTTGTCGGCACAATAATTAGGGAAGTGCCAAAGGATTGGAAAATTCCACTCCCCTCCCTCACCTCCCCTCCCTCCCACCCTCCCCTTTCCTCTCCCTCCCACCCTCCCCTTCCCTCTCCTCCCACCCTTTCCTTCCCTCCCCTCCCTCCATCCCCTCCCCCTCTTCCCCTCCCTCCCCTCCAACACCTCCTTCTCCCTCCATCCCCTACCCTCCCTCCCTCTCCTCCCTCCCTCTTCCTCCCACTCCCCTCCCCCTCCAAAAAGGACGCTCGCTCGCTCCATCATACATACCACTCGCTGATTCGTAACTTCATCACTAGAGGGAAGCAACGTCGAGAGACATGTCATGTCGAGACAGGCGGCGTCGCTCGTTTCTCTAATCAGAAACGGACGGAAAGGCTTTTGGAAAATAAACTCTCCATGAAATGAAGCCATTCAATTAGCGTACAATTTATTCGAGGGGCGCCTTTCGTCTTTTGCATCGTTGTTTGAGAAAGTTGAAATTCTTTGATTACTATCGCTGATAGTTTGCTGATGGATCATTAATGAGATTTTACTCTTCCATCGTGAAGTCTTATTAATAGGTCGTTCTTAATGCTTTCGAGTTAAAGAGCAAATGAGAAATCGATTCGATACGTATCATCGATATCCGAAGGTATTTTTTCGTATTATATCGACGCGCAGACTTCTGAATTTCGATTAGGATGTAAGTTTTTCAAATATCGAATCATTTTATGCTTTCTTCAATCCGTTATAAATTATAGAGTTCGAGATATCTTATTCAGAAACAACATTCTAGTCTAATAATTTCTCACGATGATATTTGCTGACTCTTGAGAATTTGTGTTCGAAAATGAAATAACCGCGGCTTGAACCAATTTCGTTCAGGATTGATTGAGCGAGAATGCGTTTCGATGCTTGTATGAAAATTTATAATGGAATCCGCTGGTTGAATTTTAGTAGTCGCAAAGCGGTGTCCACGTTTCACGTTTTTAAATAACTTTCCATAACCACACGTTGTGACGTAACAAATACACGCCCCCGTACTCTCCTCATAATTTATTTACCGACTAAACGAGCGCGAAGTAATTCTTTCCATAGAATAGTAACATTTTACCTGATGAACTATTTCTCAAATACACTATCGTAATTTCTCTGCGTGAATAATACTTTTCCATATTTCTTGTCTTGCTTCTGAAACAAATCCATATATTAATAACAATGACAAAATCGTCTATCGCTCTTTCTTCAGAATATTATACTTTATGAAACAAGGCACTCAGGGTCTTTTCTCTGATAGGTTCCTTTTCCGATTCTTTATTTTTTCCCCTCTGCACTAAATCACATCTTCGCCGATATTGAGAGAAGAACCTAGCAATAGTTGCCAATATTATGCAAACTAAAATGATTCGACAATATTTCCATACCTCAGTAGGATTGGAAAATAAGTATTTTTGCCAAAAATGAAACTTTTTACCAAAATATACTCTTAACATTTTACGGTCAAACTTTAAAAGGGATTGGACCGAAACTTCGGGACCTACGAGAAAAATTATTATTACTTTCTCACTGTTGAGGTATTTCATCAAAAGGGGCCAGCGTGAACTTTAAACAAACAATCGACTGTCGGTGTCCTGTGAGCCCTCTCTAGATGGTCAATAGAGGCACCCGAGTGGGCCCCGAGAAATCCTGAATTGAGCGATATGCAGTTTGAAGTGAATTTACATGTGTGGAAATCTCCCTTTCCACTTTTCTCATTCTGACCACTTCACCTTTCCAATACCGAAAAAGTTTCCTATCGTATCCCATTTATGTACGCTCCACTTGCACGCAAATGGATTCATCCCGGTTCGTTTCGTTTTACAGCTCCGTATTCGGAGACATCTTACTCCACCGAGTTTCTCTCTCCCACTCCCACTCTACCTCCTCCTTCCCTTCCCCACTCCACCTCCCCCTTCTCCTCCACTCCCCCTCCACCTCCCTTGCCCTCCCCACCATCCCCATCTCACTCCCTCTCTCTCCTTCTCTCTGTCTCTCCCTCCCCCCTCTCTCTCACCCTCTCTCTCTATCCCTAACCCTCCTTCCCTCTCCTCCTGCCTCCCTTTCTCTCTCTCTCTTGGGGTTAGGTGGAAGATGGGACTTCTTAGTCTCAATCTCACCCCAAATATAGACCAAATCAATCAATCTATCAATCAATCTCTCCCTCTCTTCCTCCCTCCCTCTCTCCCTCTCTTCTACTCTCCCCCTCCCTCCCTCCCCTCCTTTATTCTCTCTGTCCCTTATTCCTATTTTCTTTTCCCTCCACTTTTATCCTTTTTTATCATTCGTACTCTACTCTCGCCGCTCCCCATTCTCCTCCATTACGTCCTCAATCCTTTCCGCTGATTTACTCTTCCGACCATCGTACATCCTTCTCTCTCCTCTAATAATTAATAACTAATTTTAAAGATTGCGCTGAAGTTTTAATGTAAGAAAATAAAAATCAGATTTATTGGTTTCTTGCCAATGAAAAATAATGCTTCGGTTTACTTGTATTTTTTTATACAGTGGAAATTCGTTTTTCACGGGACGGGGCAAAAATGACGTATATATGAGATAAATGTTCAAGAGATGTTTTTCACTTAATTGTGATTTAGTTGCGGTAATACTCCCTGATAAATTTCAATTATATCTACTTTCTTTCGCAACCTCAAGATGTTATTCGGACAGTACAATTGTGAGATACTCGATTGACTAAAAAATTACGCACAGGTGAGCACGGACGCATCTACGTTAGATGGCGCGCCAAAGCCGATCGCAATGCTACCAAGATTGTCAAAGTGCTCGAAGACGTGCGCAATATGACCACGCTTTCTCTTTTTGGATTCGTACCACCTGAGCAAAAATGGAATTGGATTGGTGATAAATTGATATATGTAGTTCTGTACAAGACAACATTTATTTTTACGGCTTCTCACAGTTTCTGTACTTCTGAAGTAAGTTATGAGGAAAATTTCAAAATTGTAAAAATCACATCCAATACAAAGAATTATCACACTTTAGATAAGGAAAGAAATGATTTTCAAAAGTCACCGTACGTATCCAAAACAATGCCCAGGTAAATTTTAAAAGCGAATAACAGAAAAGATCGATGAAATCGGTTTATTAATCATTGCGGGAACACTTCTATGCGGACGAGAAGCAGAACAGTACATTGTAGTGGTGATAGAAGACTAATTTTACATTTACATTCAGAATATCAAAACGTCGCCTAAGGACACTAATTCTTGGGAAATTAGCTATCGGTCACGTATAATTGAGAGGAAATTGCCGCCGGGCAACGTAAATCGTAACGTAAAAGTGGGAAAAAAACCCAAACGAATATCGCAAAAAAGAATCGTTTTTATATGGAGAAGTGCTCGGTGCCGCGTGAATATTACGTATAAGTGAGAATAACATACATGTGAAAAACGATAAAGGAGTTTCCACTGTATTCAGATATAGTGTGAGCGTTTAGCTCTCTAGAAGTTCACTGTCGGAGGGCACTCAAACTTTCTAGACAACTGCGTGAGATATTGTCTCTGGCGCGAAGTTATTCCTGTCAAGCTAAATATGAAATAAAGCGATCTAAAGAACCTATGCAGACAGGCATAAGCTATAATGATGGGAATAATTTCGAAACGAGAAAAAAGTCTGCAATGATCGGGAATCGAACACGGGTCTTCCACTTGCCGGGCGGATATTCTGCCACTGAACTATCGTAGCAGATCAATTTTCTCGTCCCTGAACGCGGATGTTTTCTTGGTTGGGACGGTACTAGCCTAGCTAGTATCAAACTGCCCCAACGAATGCCCTCGAAGAGTCACACCGGAGCGAGAAAATTGATCTGCCTCGATAGTTCAGTGGTAGAATATCCGCCCGGCAAATGGAAGACCCGGGTTCGATTCCCGATCATAGCAGACTTCTTTCTCGTTTGAAAAATACTGCCAAGCTAAATATGATTTTCCTTTTCTTTCTTTTTTCATTATATATATGTATATGTATATATATATATATATATATATATATATATATATATATATATCAAATAAAAGCAACGAGAGGTTGAGAGGGTTAGGAAGGAGCCAGTGAACACTTACCATACGGTTGTAGACGTCCACAGCGATAGAGGAAGGCTTGTAAGGCTTGTAAGCTTTCGGGCTACATACGCGGTCAGCGTGTCCTCCGGCGTTCCACAGGGAAGTGTCATCGGTCCCCTATTATTCCTTATATACATAAATGACTTAGATAATGTTATTACAAGTAAAATCAAGTTATTCGCGGATGATACGGTAGTTTACAGAGAGATTAACAGTCCTGCTGATCAAGCTTTACTTTCTAACGACCTACACGCAATTCTCGAGTGGTGTAAAGAGTGGCAATTAGAGCTGAACTTAGGTAAGTGTTCCATCATGAGATTCTGGAGAAACAAAGAAATTGAGGCGATGAATTACAGTATAGAAGGCGTACATCTAAAATTATCCGAATCCGTCAAATACTTAGGTGTCATTTTAACAAGTAACCTCTCGTGGGACACACACATACGAAATATATCCGGGAAAGCTAAGCAAAAACTAGGATTCATCAAACGGATAGTAGGTAAAAGCGAAGAAAAAGTCAAAGAGACATGTTACTTTTCTTTAGTTAGACCGCTGCTAGAGTATGCGTCGAGCATATGGGATCCGTACGAGAAAGGTTTAATCACCGAGTTAGAGAAAGTGCAGCGAAAAGCTGCTAGATTCGTCAAAAATTGTTATGATAGAAATATAAGCGTTACAGGCTTGATACAGGATTTAGGATGGGAATCACTAGCTGAGCGTCGATCACGTGCTAGGTTAAAACTTCTTGAAAGATTTAGAACGAGTACTTTCTCCAGCGACGTCAAAGAAATAATAAGAACTCCCACCTATATCGGTAGAATGGACCATCCTCGTAAAATAAGAGAGATAGCCTGTAGGACAGAGAGATACAAAGGCTCATTTTTCCCTAGAACGATAGCTGAGCAGAATAAAACTTGCGATCAAAAGTAACCTCGCGTAGGGGCGTAAACCAAGGCCTAATTTTGGAGTTTTCCCCTTGGTGTTAATACACCCCCTGCCACACACCCTTGCGGTGGCTTGCAGGGTAAACTGTAGATGTAGATGTAGATACGCCCTTCTTCAGCGAGAGAACAACAGAAACTAAGAGTAAGCGTAACACTGGAAGTAAGTGTTCGGGAAAAGAGGGGAAAGTGGAAAGAGGGGTGATTGGAGTGGGGGTGTTAACGGAGGTTTAAACCTGGGGCACCATTTCATTCAAATTAAAGGAACCGCAATGGGCACTCGATGGCTCCCTCTTACGCGAACTGCTTCCTGGGTGGATGGGAATCCAAGCTCCTTCAATCTTCTCCCCAAAAGCCCCTCCTCTGGCTCCGCTTCATCGACGACATATTTTTTCTGTGGACCGATGGGGCGGAATCCCTTAATTCCTTCCTTCGGACAGTTTCCACCCATCCCACCCTCTCCTTCACTCATCACTTTTCTACAACACACTCCACTTTCCTCGACGTTAACCTTCTTCTCCGTAATGGTCGAATTGGCACCTCGGTGCATATCAAAGATACCAACAGCCTGCCATGCCTCCACTACACTAGCTGCCTTCAACAACACACAAAGAAATCTCTTTCTTACTCCCTCGCCAGGCGTAGCTTTAGAATCTGTTCGGATGGCACCTCGCTATCCGATTATTGCGCCTTACTACTTGAGGCTTTCCTCAATCGAGGATACCCTGCCGACTAAGTCCGCAATGAAGTACATCGCGCCGTCTCCACCCCCTCCAGACACCCACCAATCTTGAACCCAACCTCGAAGACAGAAGTCCCTCAGACTCTCACTACAGCCTTTCGGCCGCGGCTGCACGAAGCCCTAAATAACATCCTCGTGGCCGCCCATCCAATTCTCCTTAACACACCCACAACTACGATACTCTTCCCTAAGCCCCCTATGATATCCTTCCGCCGACCTAGGAATCTTGGCGACCTGCTATGGCGCAAGGAACTCCCCACCGGTCCTCCACCTTCCCCCGCTGGGTCCTCCCCTTGTAAAAGACCACGTTGCCTCACTTGCCCCATCTTAGATACTTCTTCCTCATTTACCAGCCCTGTTACCCAAATCTCCTATTCAATCTTATCCCGCAGCACTTGTACCTCCAAAAACGTAATATATCTTCTTACCTGTATTCAATGCCCTGCGTTCTACGTAGGCTTCACAACCACACCCCTTAATATCCGCATAAACGGCCATCAGAATAGCGTCTATCTTAGGCGCCCCCTTCCGGTGGCCGACCATGCGTTAACCCACTCCCTTCCCTTCAATCGCTGCTTCACAGTAAAAACCATTCGTGCTCTTCCAAATACTTTCCCCGCGCCACAACTCCGACAATGGGAAATAGCCCATATTGACATCTTCCGCTCCCTCTCCTTACAGGTTTAAACCTTCGTTAACACCCCCACTCTAATATATATATATATATATATATATATATATATATATATATATATATATATATATATGGATGTCAACAAGGTGTTGGGATGAGTTCTCTCTCTGTAGCTGAAGAAGGAGTAGTTCCGAAAGCTTTACGTTTGTGATGTTTCTGTGTTTTTGTGTTATTTTACGTGTGTCGCTTCGACATCCCCGGAGCCTCGCCAACCTGAAGTCGTCTGATTGGTGAGTGCTCACTGGGTTTCCTCATCCCAACACCTTGTTGACATCCATATATTCATTTTACCTTTCCTTTTCCGTAAGTTGTTATATATATATATATATATATATATATATATATATATATATACACAGGGTGTCCGGCGACTTTATGTCATAACTTCGGAATCTTATTCCTTAAGTGATTTTGAGTAAAAAAGGTCATATGAACATGGGTCCGATTCTCGGTTATTACAGAGTTACGAGCAATTAAAATTATCTCGTACTTTTATTTGTACAACATAATGGCTGAAAAATGCATTGTTTAAATAATTATTCGTATACATTGTTAACTGTTGAAAAATATATTAATTAAATAATCATTCCTTTACATTGATACTTAGTCCATTGTTACAACAATGAGAAGCATGACACTTGCACAACAGACGTGGACGTAATTTGCAAGTTCGCAGGAAGCATGTCAGTAGAACATAAGCTAGCGTTCAGTGTAGTGCGCTGTGACACGTGTAGTATCATTTACTTTCAATAATGCCGTTTACATTTTCATATGAAGAGTATGCGGATATATACTTCGTGTACGGGTTTTGAGATGGAAACTTCGTTGCTCCGGTTTACGAATATCGACGACGATTTCCACAAAGAAGAACACCAGTCGACGTACTTTTATTCAAGTTCACCGACATTTACGAGAAAATGGCTCATTTCCGTGTGTCTTCGAGAGCTGAACGTCCGGTACAAGTTAATGTGGATGAGGAGGAAAGCATTATTCAAATGGTTCAGCGAAGTCCACGAAGAATGTCCGCCCGCCTCAACGTTCTGCGAATGAGTGTCTGGGAAATATTACACGATGAGGGACTTTACCCATGCCATATCCAGCAAGTTCAGCATCTTCAACCCGGGGATAAGGCTGGGCGGTTGGAATTCTGCCGTTGGTTAAATGCACACCCCCGCCTGAACCGTTACATCTTGTTCACGGACGAGGCACAGTTTGCTCGTGATGGAATAAACAACAAAAGAAACTACCAATTATGGGTCCGCGAAATCCTCACGGAACAGTTGAAAGCAACTTCAAACTCCGTTTTTCTGTGAACCTGTGGTGTGGTGTCATTGGGAACCAGCTGGTTGGACGTACTTCTTCCCGCCACGTCTGAAAGGTGCCATTTATGCTGATGTTTTGGAAAATGAAATACCGGGTCTCTTAGAAGGCATTCCTCTGCAAATACGACTTCGTGGCGGTGCGCAGGATTGGCCACCGAGGTCTCCGGATTTTGATTTCCATGTGTGGGGGCAAATAAAAAACATTGCGTATGAAGCCAAAGTGAACACGAGGGAAGGACTTATTCAGCGAGTTTTCGATGATGCGAGGCGCGTTAATAACGCTGCAGTTCTTCATGCTGTTTCACGTTCCCTACTCAAACTGGTCAGATTGTGCATCCAAGCGGAAGGTGGCCATTTGAACAATTGTTGTAACAATGGATTAAGTATCAAAGTAAATGAATGATTATTTAAATAATACATTTTTCAGCAATTGACAATGTATGCTAAAAATTATTTAAACAATGCTTTTCAGCCATTAAGTTGTACATATCAAAGTACGAGATAATTTCAATTGCCCGTAGCTCTGTAACAAATGAGAATTGGACACAAGTTCATATGAAATTTTATACTCAAAATCACTTAGGGAATAAGATCCCGAAGTTATGACATAAAGTCTTCGGAAACCCTATATATATATATATATATATATATATATATATATACACTACTCTCCCGTTATCCGCAATCGGAGTATCCGCGAGTTAGTTTTTTGACCCATTACCCAGTATCCGCGAGCAAGTTCTTGCATATCCACGAATCTCTCTAACATGTTATTTTAGGTAGCCTTTTTAAAGACCGAGGTTTTTTATAAATACTTAGTTTAGTAGCGATTTATAAGGAAAAACTTATAGTTTAAGATAATTTATTGTTCACGTAGAAATGATGAAATATGAATTTTCACTTTTATTATTAAAATCTTTATTATTAAATTTAGTTTTCCAATTTCTTTTGATTGGCGGTTCGCCTTCACTATCGTAATTTCAAAAATTAAAAAGACTAGAATCGCTTTTGGTAGTATAAAAGCTACAACACAAATCTTATAAATGTTCGTAACAGTATCTACTTCCACTTTAAGAGTATAATTTTTATAAATTCAAGAATTTTGTGATATTTCCAGGTTGACTTCTTTCGAATATGCAATGCTATTTACCATACCGCGACTTTGCAAAAATATGTTTTAGGAAACAGTTAACAATTGATAGCTGAATCTCTCATATAAGCTAAATCGGTATATAATTCCAGTACCTGAATCATATTCTTCTACAATATATAGTACTAGTAGAAGGTGCTTGCATTCTGCAAGCATATCATCTCACCATGAAAAAAACATTCATTTTTCAGAGAGATATTTCATCATTACAATTTTTTTTTTGTCTAAAGATTTCACCTCCGCATTTTCGTTTTTCCCTTATGTAAAAATAATAGATTAAAACAATCCCCAAACTTTCCAAATTCAAGAATTTCATACTTTCTCTATTATGGGGTACTAACGCTACACATTTCTGCCAAAATTTAAAGTTTTAGCACTTCTAGAAGTGAAATAATATTTTTCTAATTGTTTAAATTTCAAACATTTTTTAACGGACACCGCAATATATTTATGGAGAGATTTAATGTTTATTTGTGCAATTGCACCACTCTGTAAATAACTTGAAAGTTTAAGCTTCCTTGCTCATCCCGTAGTACCTCAACAGTTATCTATTTGTTTAAATTATAAGAATTTTTAACGGAAAAACAAATTAAAATATCAAAATGTCTATAATTTCTATTTCGTTTTTTACCTATCCTACCTCTAAAAATTTCAGCTCCGTAGCACATTCGGAAGTACATAAACCTTTAAAAATTGTTTAAACAATTGCGAATATTTAACGGCCGCATTGTTGCACTTATTCATAATTTTTGTTTTTTCTAGTCGGTTTTGCTCAAAATCCTGCCTAAGAAAAAATTTCGAATCTCCAGCTCATCTGGAAGTGCCTAAACATTAGTAACCTCCTATATGTTATATCCTCCTCTGTAAGGAACGTCTATGGTTCTTGGTAGAAGGGAGGTTAGCGTGTCTAGCTTCCAATGCTAGGGTCGCAGGTTTGAAACCTGCCGAGGGCATGGACGTATGTGTTTGTCTTTGTTAGCGTTATTGCGCTCATTGTAAAAGGTCATAAAGTGCTGTTTATGAGCAAATATAAATATAAAAAAATATAAAAAATATATATATAATGATATCCTCCTCTGTAAGGAGTTCTCCTTTTGGATTACGAACATAAGTAACCTTTCTTAGTCCTCGACAGAAAGGTAAAAATAACGCAGGTATATAAGGCTACTATTTCTTTCATCCCAATATGCGATGCCTATAGTAATTTACTCAATGTGATATGATTTCTTTCATAAAAAATGGAGAAATTCTTGGTGAATACAATACTTTTTATCAAAAGAAACATTATCATTCCCAGATGGCAAAAGACTGTTATATAAAGAAGAAGAGTTAATTTGAATTGCATTTATAGAAAGTGAGAGAAAAGTATGAACTAAAATATAACTAAACGCTGTTTATAATGGGAAGTGAGGAAACGTTTTATACAATTCCAAACTGAGTGAATACGGCTCTCTAAATGTCCTTTACGAGGGTTATACATTGTAACCAAGTATATACTGGTTATTTAATTAAGCTTTGTTATATTGAGTTGATAATTCCAGTACATAGATAATAATTGTCCTCTACTCAATTACCCATTTCGACAATTGAATGTTTATTGTCATGAATATCCTTTATTTAGATGTATCGTAACAGGAAATATCCAGTCTTTATGTAGTAAGTGAAGCGTTCGACACGCTGTACTTTCCTCGCCACGTATTGTAACACTGCTAGCGTACTAACACGGATTCAATATTTCTTTATTTTTATTGTAACTTTTGTGCTAGTTCATAACCCGAAATGTCTTCTCCGAATTATAATATTTCTCCAGCACAAAGTAATCTAAAGAAGAGAAACAAGAAAGTCCTTAATCTTGAAACCAAAATGGATATCATCAAACGGATTGAGAGTGGTGAAGGAACTTCTTCCATTGGGCGTATGTATAGAATTAATGAATTAACCGTACGCAACATAAGAGCATGTAAAGAATCTATAAGAACATCTATCAAGAATTCGATAACATTGTCTGCTAAAAAGGTAAGAAAAACCAGAAATCCAATGGTGGAAAGAGTCGAACAATTGCTGATGGAATGGATTGAGGACAATAGCCAGAAGCGTATCGAAATAGACTCAATATTCATCAGAGCAAAGACCTAAAAGATATACGACCATCTAATGCAGGAAAAATAATCACCCGATGTGGAGGAATTTAGTGCAAGCAAAGGATGGTTTACCAGATTTAAAGAACGCCACAACCTTCATAATATCGCATTCAAAGGTGGAGTCGCTAGAGCAGATCACCCTTACTGTGATAGGAACTTAACATTTAAAATGGGGCTTGAATCACTGCTTGCTCCATACAAATAGATCTACCGAGGAAAGGAGCGTTTTGCAAGGCAGCTTACGATATTAGAGATTTTTAAACGCCATAGTAGTACATTAACGGCAGTACATCCTATGGACTCGGAACCTAGCAAGCCTATTAATCTTCACGAAATATCCAACTCTGATTAAAGTTAAATGGTATGTTAATATTAATTTAATCTTGTTTTTTCATATTTTCCCATAGTTATTATTAATATATTTTTAAATCGCTAAATCATTTATTTAAGTATGCACATTGTAATGCTTTGCAGTATTTCCTCTGAATGCAATTGCAAATAACAAAGAGAAGTCAGGGAGTGAAGAGAGGACGAGTGAAAATCTAGGGCAGTCTGGTTAAAGGAATTCAAATGGGAAGTTGTAATTTATATAAGGGAAAAGCTAGAAACTTAATTAGTGAGAGACTCAAAGAAAAAAGAAACCCATCCGTGGTGTCATGCTATTTCAGAACTGTGATTTCGTGATGGTTTGATTGTGTTGTAATTGCCTCACTTTTATGCCAGAGAAGTGGAATTTTCGCACCTTGTGTTGGTCTTGCTCATGTGTCAAATTTAATGTCTCTGACTTTTATGTGCTGATCATTTCTTTTTCACTAAATTTTGTATAAACCCTGGACTTCTACCGTGAAACATTATATTTTGGGTATTTAAAAAATTTATTGAGTTCTAAATTTGACTTTTAATCAGTTTTATTTTTATTTGTGCATAATAATTCTGTTTACTTTCTCTGTTTATGATTAAGGGAGTCTTTTTTTATTCTTATTCATTTTCAATTTTGGTGAAATTGATGTAGCGCCTTATTTTGAAATAATATTGTTATCTATCTCTAATTATTCTTCTTTAATTACTGTTTGAGGGACCCCAACCTTACTTGAGACAAACCGGAAAGAATGTAATTGATGAAATGTTCTTCAAATTCACATAGGTAGGTGATATTATCTAGTCTATATCATACAGTAAAGATAAATCCGTCTTTCTTCCAGTATGCTTGTACAGTTATAACAGATGTGGTGCAGCACATTTATCATTTGTATTTTAAAATCATTTAAAAATGCGATATGAATATGGTACTAGCAGAAAACGACTCTTAAAAGAATGGGTATTTGTTTTCCTGCCATTGATTTTCGAATTCGCGTCGAATGGTTCTACAATTTCGTTGTGAACACTAAAATTTGACTAAATTAAAGAAAAAATCGTTGTTGCTGATCCAGCAAAATTACGTCTATATCAAAACGTTAATATTGTGTTTGAAATCCAATGATAAAAGTTATAATGTCAACATAAGGCCCAGTATCCGCGAATTCGGTATCCGCGACGTTTTTGCATAACGTATCCCTCACGAATATCGGGGGAGTAGTGTGTGTGTATATATATATATATATATATATATATATATATATATATATATATATATACTAGTAGAAGGTGATGCAATTTTAAGCATTTTACACTTTCTTCATTATGGGGTACAAATGCTAAACATTTGAGCCAAATTTTAAAGTTGTAGCACTTCTAGAAGTAAAATAATATTTTTCTAATTGTTTAAAATTTAGACATTTTTAACGGTTGCCGCAATATATATATGGAGAGATTGAAATGTTTATTTGTGCAAATACACTGTTCTGTAAATAATTTGAAAATTGCAGCTTCCTAGCTCATCCCGTAGAACCTAAAAAATTATTAAACTTTAATGTTCAAATGGGGTTAAAACAACCCCTAAAAATTAACAATTTTAAAATTTTCAATTTTTTAATTGGTTATGAGAAAAGTTGTTGCAAAATTTCAGCTTCCTAAACTTATTAGATTGGTCTACACACTATTGCGTTTTCCCATGGAGATATTCCAGGGTCTCTGAAGTCGAACCCAAGGCACTGTAAGCAAAAGTGACAATAACTCTTAATAGATATTTCGGCCATCTAGCAACGCTGAAAGTTTCATTTTTCTAGCTTACCGGCAAGTGCCCATAATTAATTTACAAAAATGGCGCAATGCTTTTCTTATGGGAAAAAACGCACATTTCGGAATTTATGTAGTAGAACTTATGGCACTTAGGTAAAAAGTTTCATTTTATCCGTAGGTTTCTTCATCATATCGACAAAAACTTAAACTTTCAGCTCTGTAGCTTTTGTAGTTTGGGCTGGACATTAGTATCCTCCTATATCTTATCATTATGTATCGACGACTCTTACAGAGGAGGATATAACATACTAGTAGAAGGTGCTTGCATGCTGCAAGCATTTCATCTCACCTTGAAAAAACATTAATTTTTCAGACAGATATTTCACCATTAAAATTATTCTATTAATTCTAAAGATTTCACCTCTGCAGCGATTTTCGTTTTTCCTACATGTAAAAATAATAGTTTAAAACAATCCCCAAATGTTGCAATTTTAAACATTTTACATTTTCTCCATTATGGGGTACTAATGCTACACATTTGAGCCAAATTTTAAAGTTTTAGCAATTCTAGAAGTAAAATAATATTTTTCTAATTGTTTAAAATTTAGACATTTTTAACGGTTGCCGCAATATATATATGGAGAGATTGAAATGTTTATTTGCGCAAATGCACTGTTCTGTAAATAATTTGAAAATTGCAGCTTCCTAGCTCATCCCGTAGAACCTAAATAATTATTAAACTTTAATGTTCAAATGGGGTTAAAACAACCCCTAAAAATTAACAATTTTAAAATTTTCCATTTTTATAGTTGGTTATGAGAAATGTTCTATAATCTTGCAAAATTTCAGCTTCCTAAACTTATTAGATTGGTCTACACACTAGATTACGTTTTCCCATGCTAACTTATGGGAGATATTCCGGGGTCTCTGGAGTCGAACCCAAGACACTGTAAGAAAAAGTAACAATAGTTCCTAATAGATATTGCGGCCATCTAGCAACACTGATAATTTCATTTTTCTAGTTTACCGGTAAGTGCCCATAATTAATTTACAAATTTGGCGCAATGCTTTTCTTATGGGAAAAAACGCAAATTTCTGAATTTCTGCAGTCGAACTCATGTCACTTAGGTAAGAAGTCTCATTTTATCTGTAATTTTTTTCATCATATCTACAAAAACTGAAACTTTGAGCTCTCTAGCTTTTGTAGTTTGGGCTGGACATTAGTATCCTCCTGTTATATCCTCCTCTGTAAGAGTCGTCGATATATAATGATATAGGAGGATACTAATGTTTAGGCACTTCCAGATGAGCTGGAGATTCGAAATTTTTTTCATAGATAGGATTTTGTGCAAAACCGACTAGAAATAACGAAAATCTCGAAAAAGTGCAACAATGCGGCCGCTAAAAATTCGCAATTGTTTAAACAAATTTTTATGGTTTATGTATTTTCGCATGTGCTACGGAGTTGAAATTTTTTTTAGGTAGAATTCCTAAAATAACGAAATAGGGATTATACAAATTTCGATATTTTAATTTGTTTGGCAGTTAAAAATTCTTAAAATTTAAACAAATAGAAAACTGTTTAGACATTAAGGGATGAGCTATGGAGCTGAAATTTTCAAGTTATGTACAAAGTAATAAACTAGCACAAAAAAAATTTCAGTTTTACCAAACATGAATTTCTGCGGCCGTTAAAAATTATTTAATTTTAAACAATTAAAAAATATTAATTTAGTTCTAGAAGTGCTAGAACTTAAAAAATTGGCTAAAATATGTACCATCAGTTCCCCATAATGAATATAGTGTAAAATTTTTAAAATTGCAACATTTGAGGATTGTTTTAAACTATTATTTTTACATGTGGGAAAAACGAAAATCGCTGCGGAGATGAAATATTTAGAATTAAAAATATATGTGTAATGATGAAATATGAAAAATGAATGTCTTTTTATGTTGAGATGAAATGCTTGCAGTATGCAAGCACCAACTACTAGTATATATATATCCTCCTCCTCCTCTCTAAGGAACGTCTATATATAATATATATATATATATATATATATATATATATATATATATATATATATACTAGTAGATGGTGCTTGCATGCTGCAAGCATTTGACATCTCACCTTGAAAAACCATTCATTTTTCAGAGAGATATTTCATCATGGTAAATATTTCTTTGATTCAAAGGATTTCTCCCCGGGACCGATTTTCGTTTTTTCCTTATGTAATAATAATCGAGTAAAACAATCGCTACTTTTTAAAAATTTAAGAATATTATACATTTTCCACATTAAGTTAATAATTCTACAAATTTTTGCCATATTTTGAATTTATAGCACATTTAGAGGTGAAATAACATTTATCTAATTGTTTAAATTTTATTAATTTTTAACGGCCGCAATAAGAATTTCATGAATACGCTGAAATGTTTATTCCTTTAAATAGACTAAACTCTAAATAACTTTAAAATTTCAGCTCTCTAACTCACCCCGTAGTATATAAACATTAACTAATTTTTTTAAACTTCAGGACTTTTTAACTGCCAAACAAATTAAAATATCAAAATTTGTATAATTCTTATTTCGTTTTTTACAAATCCTTCCTCTAAACATCATTTCAGCTCCGTAGCACATACGTAAATACATATACCTCAAAAATATGTTTAAACAATTGTTAATTTTTAGCGATCGAATTTTTGAACTTTTTCAAAATTTTATTATTTTTTTATGTATAATTTTCTACAAAATGATTTCAAAAACTCGTACCCACATCGTATAGTTTTCAAGATAAAAATTATTAAAATATAATGTTCAAATGGGGTAAAAACAACCCATAAAATTAACAATTTTAAAATTTTTGATTTTTATAGTTTGTTATGAAAAAAGTTTTATAATCTTGCAAAATTTTAGCTTCCTAAACTTATTAGATTAGTCTACACACTGGATTGCGTTTTCCCATGCTAACTTATGGGAGATATTCCGGGGTCTCTAAAGTCGAACCTAAGACACTGACAGCAAAAGTGACAATAATTCCTAATAGATATTGTAGCCATCTAGTAACACTGAAAATTTTATTTATCTAGCTTACCGGTAAGTGCCCATAATTAGTTTACAAAAATGGCGCAATGCTTTTCTTATGGGAAATAATATTTATTAAATTGCTTAATTTTCAAAAGTTTAATGCTGTCGCAATAACAATTTGTTGGAGCTTTTCAAATGTTTTTTAGTTTAAATGCACTGAGCTTTAATTAACTTTATAATTTCAGCTTCCTAGCTTGCCCCAATTTTTAACAGCCAAACAAATTAAAATATCAAAATTTGTATAATCCCTATTTCGTTTTTTTTACAAATTCTACTTATAAAAAAATTACAGCTTCGTAGCACATTCTATAATACATAAACCTCAAAGTAAAACAATTGCGAATTATTAGTGGTCCATTTTTTTAACTTTTTCAAAATTTAATTTTTTCCTATGTATAATTTTCTACAAAATGATTTCAAAACTCGAACCTAAAGCATATAGTTTCCAAGATAAAAATTATGAAACTTTAAAGTACAAATGGGGTTAAAAAAACCTCTAAAAGTTAACAATTTTGAAATTTTCTATTTTTATAGTTGGTTATAAGAAAAATTCTATAGACCTGCAAAATTTCAGCTTCCTAAACCTATTAAATTGGTCTACACACTGGGATAACTTTTCCCATGCAAACTTATGGTAGATATTCCGGGATGTCTGGAGTCGAACCCAGGACACTGTAAGCAAAACTAAATATAATTCTTAATTGATATTATGGCCGTCTAGCAACACTGAAAATTTCTTTTTTCTAGCTTACCGGCAAAGTGCCCAAAATTAATTTACAAAAATGGCGCAATGCTTTTCTTATGGGAAAAAACACAAATTTTGGAATTTATGGAGTCGTACTCATGTCACTTATGTGAGAAGTCTTATTTTATCTGTAAGTTTCTTCATGATATCTACAAAATCTGAAACATTCAGCTCTCCAACTTTAGTAGTTTGAGCTGGACATTAGTATCCTCCTATATGTTATCATTATATATCGACGTTTCTTACAGAGGAGGAGGAGGAGAATATATATTCTGCAAGCATATCATCTCACCTTAAAAATACATTAATTTTTCAGAGAGATATTTCATCATGAGAAATATTTCTCCTCGGGACCGATTTTCGTATTTTCCTTATGGAACAATAATGGAGTAAAACAATCGCTAATTTTTGCAATTTTAGGAAAACTATACGTTTCTCACATTGGGTTAATAATGCCACACATTTATGCCCAATTTTAACATTGTAGCACAATAAGAAGTGAAATAATGTTTTTCTAATTGTTTAAATTTAAATAATTTTTAACGGCCGCAATTAGAACTTTATAAGTACTCTGAGATGCTTATTTGTTTAAAAAGACTAAATTTTATATAACTTGAAAATTTCAGCTTACTATCTTGCCCGGTAGTACCTAAACAGTTATCTATTTGTTTTAGTTTTAGGAATTTTTTATTGCCAAAAAATTAAAATATCAAAATTTGTATAATCCTTATTCCGTTTTTTTAAGAATTCTACCTATAAAAAAAATTTTGACACCGTAGCATATTTGGAAATACATAAACCTTGAATATTTGTTTAAACAATTGCGAATTTTTGGTGGCCGCATTGTTGCACTTTTTCAAGATTTTCATTTTTTCTAGTCCGTTTTGCACAAAATCCTACCTATGAAAAAATTTTCGAATCTCCAGTGCATCTGGAAGTGCCTAAACATTAGTATCCCCCTATATGTTATCTCCTCCTCTGTAAGAGTCGTCGATATATAATGATGATAGGAGGATACTAATGTTTAGGCACTTCCAGATGAGCTGGAGATTCGAAATTTTTTTCTTAGATAGGGTTTTGTGCAAAACCGACCAGAAAAAACGAAAATCTTGAAAAAGTGCAACAATGCGGACGCTAAAAATTCGCAATTGTTTAAACAAATTTTCAAGGTTTATGTATTTCCGCATGTGCTACGGAGTTGAATTTTTTTTGTGTAGAATTTGTAAAAAACGAAATAGGGGTAATACAAATTTTTATATTTTAATTTATTTGGCAGTTAAAAATTCTTAAAGTTTTAACAAATTGATAACTAATTGATGGTCGCTCAATAATTTTGGCTAAGATTAATAAAAGTGAAATACTCCTTTAGCCGAATAATTAGAGGGTTACAAAACCCAATGCATTTCGCCCACAAGGTGGGCATCGTCAGGGGTAAAACCTGTTTCAACAGTGACTGGGAGCCAACTGCAAGGTTTGAAACGGAAAGTATTAAGAAGACGACCGAGAAACAAGTGAAGCGCGGAAAGATTTTTCGGCGTGTGTGTCGTCAGTTTGTATAGGGTCTTGTTGAAATCTGTGTCCGTGTTCCTAAGTGTATCGCGGTTTTTGTAAATATGAAGGTTTTCTATCGAGTTTAGTGAGTTATTGGCGGAAGTTATCAATGTTAAATCGTTTACGTGTGTACTATGACCTGTTTCAAAGATGTGGTTGGCAACGCTTGATTTTTCAAAACGATTATATTTATAGTGAGTCATGTGTTCCTTGAAGCGTGTTATTAGTTTCCTTCTTGTTTGTCCTATGTACTTTTTGTCGAAGTGTGAGCATTGTATTTTATAAATACCGGACTTGTTCAAAGATTCTGTTGTGTCTTTTGTACTGCCCAGTAAATTTTTCAAATTAAAAGGATTTGTATATGTTATGGTATAATTCATATGTTTAAAAATGTTGTTCAAGCCTCTGTTTAATGGTGGAAAATAAGGCAATTTTACATATTTGTCCTCTTTTTTGTTGTATAATTTGAGGGAAGTGGCATTGGACAAGGTTTTATTCACTTGTTTCTCGGTCGTCTTCTTAATACTTTCCGTTTCAAACCTTGAAGTTGGCTCCCAGTCACTGTTAAAACAGATTTTACCCCTGACGATGCCCACCCTGTGGGCGAAATGCATTGGGTTTTGTAACCCTCTAATTGTTTGGCTAAAGGAGTATTTCACCTTTATTAAATAGATAACTGTTTAGACATTACGGGATGAGCTAGGAAGCTGAAATTTTCAAGTTACGTACAGAGTAGTGTATTTGCACAAATTAATATTTGAAACTCTCCATAAACATATTGAGTCGGCTCTTAAAATTGTTTAAAATTTAAACAATGGGAAAAATATTATTTCACTTCTAGAAGTGCTACAACTTTAAAATTTGGAAGAAATGTGTAGCATTAGTACCCCATAACGGAGAAAGTATAAAATTCTTAAAATTGTAAAGTTTTGGGATTGTTTTAATCTATTATTTTTACATAAGGGAAAAACGAAAATCGCTCCGTAGGTGAAATATTTTGGAATTAAAAAAATATTTGTAATGATGAAATATGAAAAATGAATGTTTTTTTATGATGAGATGATATGCTTGCAGAATGCAATCACCAACTACTAGTATGTTATATCCTCCTCCTCCTCTGTAAGAAGCGTCTATATGTAATGATATTTATGTGTATATATATATATATATATATATATATATATATATATATATATATATATATATATAGTTGTTTGATTGAGCGAGTGACTTTTACTGTATATTACGTCCCTGTCGCTCTCACAAGACACAGTAACTCTCGAGACGATTGTATGGGTCATTGACTCCCTGTCGCGGAATCATTTCCCGTATTGTGCTACCTTCCATCCTTAGGGTTTTGTTTTGTTTTTGAGCGAGTGGGTGCCTAGTGCGCCTGTCGCCGTAGAAAGATACACAGATTCCTAGATACGAGTGTGACACCATGTATGGCGAGGATTAACTATTCCGTAAACCTATTTTTACTTTCTCATGTACGTAATATATTGATAATATACTACATCTACATCTACATCTACATATTACCCTGCAAGTCACCTTGACGGTGGATGGCAGGGGGTGCCGCGCACTAAGTTCCTAACTAATTATTATTCACAGTTATCTATTGTGGTCACGTATTGTCCTAGGGAAAAATGACTCCTTATACCTCTCCGTCCTACTATCTATTTCGCGAATCTTGTCCTCATTATCCCTCCGTCCGATATACGTTGGTTGTCGAATAATATCCTTCATTTCATTTACGAATATCTCCGATCTATATTTATCTAGAAGTTTAAGTCTCGCCTGTAATCTACGATCTTTCAACGATGGCCAATTCAACTCATCAATGAGTAACGTAACGCTCTGTTTTTTATCGAAATTCTTTTTCACGAATCTAGCTGCTCGCCGCTGTATTTTTTCTAAATCCTTTATGAGTCCCCTCTGATATGGATCCCAAACCGCTGCTGCGTATTCCATTTGAAACCATCAGAAACCACCAAAACTGTTAAAACATGCACCACACTCATCACGAAACAACTCAGCCTCCAACTTCACACCTCAAACCCCTGGGTTCCTAGGATGTATTGCTTACCCAAAATCCACAAAGACGGCATTCCCCTCAGACCCATTGTTTCGTCTATCAACAGCCCGACATATAAAATTTCACGTTGGCTTAATGACCAATTTAAACAATTTCCTATCAAACATGATTCAAATATAAAAAACAGTCCTCATTTTATTAACGAAGTTAAAGACATAATACTACAGGACTGAAATTTTAGTTTTTTTTGATGTTTCTTCTCTCTTTCCTAGCGTTCCCATCAATGAAACATTGCAATTCCTCGAAGAATGGCTCACCGATCAAAACTTACCATTAAAAACAGTAGATGAATTAGTACGACTAACACGCTTATGCATGAACCAAAATTTCTTTCAAGTTAACAACAAGTTCTACCAACAAAACTACGGTACAACAATGGGAAACTCCCTTTCACCTTTCTTAGCCAACCTATTCATGGTTAACTTCGAGAAACAATGCAAAAACACTTTCAAATACTTCCCACGCTTATGGCTAAGATACGTTGACGATATTTTCGCGATTTTCGATACCTCCAATAATAACATAACTGATTTTCTACAGCAACTAAACGATCAATATCCTTCCATTAAATTTACACATGAAGTTGAAAAACAAAATACATTGCCATTTCTTGACCTTCTCGTAAAAAGAGAAAACAACCAAATCAAGTTCGGGATTTACCGCAAACCCACACACACAGACACGTACATTCCCACTGATTCCAACCACCATATTTCACATAAATTAGCACCATTCCACTCAATGGTACATAGACTCTTACAGGTTCCTCTTTCTAAAGTTGATTTCCTCACAGAATTAAAATATATAAAAAATGCGCTAAAATCAATGGTTACGACCCTCAGATGATAGAGAATATTTTACACAAACACAAGCGCAGTCTTTCTTTGAAAAAACAGATTACTCTCACAAGCACGCCCCCCAAAAAACCAAAATACGTAAAAATCCCCTTCGTCCCAGGCATCACAAACGGCTTATCAAACATCTTCTCAAAACAGAACCTTAAAGCAGTACCTGTGAATGAAAACAAACTCTCCAACTTACTACACAATCCAAAAGACACGATCCCGACTCTACAAAGATCCGGCATATACAAAATCGCTTGCACAGACTGCGAGAAAGTCTACATAGGGCAAACTAAACGGAAGCTAGAAACCAGGTTCAAAGAACACCTTGCACACTTCAAACACAATAGATTTAACAGGTCAAAGAACACCTTGCACACTTCAAACACAATAGATTTAACAGGTCTAGCGTCGCAATACACATACAGGAAAACAATCACCCGATTAAAATCGAAAACATGTCTCTCTTAAAATCAACACAAACCGACTGGAAACTAGACGCTTACGAGAGTATTTTCATAAACAAATTCAAAGAGACGGTTATGAATAACGACCGCGGACCTATCCCTTACCCCTCTACTCGCTAACCGTTAAGAATTCCCCCACCCCTCTGCCCTCCTTTCACTTTTACCCGGAACACATAAATACACAAGACCAAACACAAACAATTCATACGACTTCAGCTACTGAAGATGGGAGCATAGCTCCCGAAATACGTATCTAGAAGATTTCCAGATTGCTTGTGCGTGTGTGTTTTCATTTTCTTCTTTTTAGGCTAGTATTTGACAACAGGTCCCTGTAGGCCATCTTCGTCCTGCAAACTTGTAAGTATAATTTTAATTTCCTTGTTTCTTATTGACGTGTGAGTGCTCTCTGGGTAAATTTACGGTTTAGGATTTTTAAATTTTAATTCCAATCTTTACACCGTAGTCTCCTTTTCCTTTTTTAATGTAAGGATATTGATTAAAATCCGTCCAATCATACAGCCTGATGTCTCAAATAATACTAGTTAAGCCATATGTCCCAAAAATTAATATATCGTCCAGTGGTATCAAAATACGCGCTAAGCTGCGGTTAACTTTGATTTATAAGCTTTTTTCTTTTATAAACGTACACAGTCGACCAAACGTATATAAGAATGCTTGTGCAATGTATATTGCGCCATTTACTTATTTTTTATTTCTTTTCCTATTCTTCTTTTCCCTCTTATCTCTTTGTTTTTATCTGTATTATCCATTATTGTATCTCCTTCCTTCTTTTTGATTCTCTAAATATTGTAATTTACAGTTAAGGAGAAATTCTTCTAATGACTGTCCTAGTGGGCTGAGAAACAATAAATGTGAAGATACAATCAATAAATTCGAGAATCTGAGGAAGATTCTTCATCCTTAATTCAGGAAAATGGCAGTTTCAGTGTCATTTTTTAAATATTGGAAATGCCTGCAAACAAATTTTATAAATAAAACGATTACTTTGCTTATTAAGTGTCCAATTACTCTGACTGAAGATTTATAATTTTAAATCATTTTCCATGCCTTCTCCTTCATTTGCGAATATTTTCGAACGCAGCAACCTTGTGAGAACAGTTTTTATAAAAGAATGAAGATATTACTTCATAACTGATTTCTTGTTCTTTTGCTTTCGGTGACTCTCAGGAGAAAAAGTAAAATAAACGCAAAAGTTTAATGGGATTAAATAGTTTTCATAACAGAAATACATCCCAGCGCATTCACTGGATAAACTTCCTTAGAGATATTATTTAATCGGAACAAATAATCATATGAGTTTGCAATATTTTCTCTAAAATGAAAATGATTATTAATTGATAAGAAAACCAGTCCTTACAAATACATTTCATATTCTCTCACATAAATCGTTGTAGTGGGGATAACTAAGACTAACTAAGTACATACACATTGAAACGACTTAATGTAATGCTTTTTGCGTCAGTTATTAAATAAACACAAGGAAAATTATTAAATTGCGCTCTTTCGGTTCGAGCGGAGAAGCAGAACGTTTTTTTGAATCGTAATATTTCGCAAACAATTCATTTTACTCAGAATTCGAAAGAATCTAGTAAAATGTTTTTTGGATTCACTGTACGTTTTTTATTTGATTTGCGTTGATTCAATGCCTTCGTATCCAGCGGAGCAAATGAAAAAGTACGTTTTTTGTTTATGGCTATATGCGTAATAAACGGAATTAGGTCCTTTCGGCTCCATCTCTCCAAACCAAACAGCAAATCTCAGCACTCCAATTCCAACGGTCAATCGTAGCCTCCCTCTCCATCCCCGACCCCAACCCACCTTCCAACCGAAGGCCATTCACCGCTGCAAATCCTCCTTCCCTCGGGTGATCTAAACCTAACTACAAAAGACCCGCATCTCTCACCAAAATACGTTCGAAAATTCAAACTTGAGTCTCATTCCACAGTCCACTTCTCCATGCGCTATCCATTTTCCACCCCATATCTCTTCCCCTCATTCTCCTTCCCTTACGTTCCCATTCAAATATATTCACTTCTTCGCGCACTCAACATCCATCTTTCATTCATTCATTCCTTTGCAAACTTTATTTCACTACCCATCTACTCCCATATCTCCCCCCCTTATCTCCACTCTCTCCATTCTCCACTCCCTACACTTTCCACTCCCTACATTCTCCACTCCCTACATTCTCCACTCCCTCCATTCTGCACTCCCTACACTATCCACTCCCTACACTCTGCACTCCCTCAATTCTCCACTCCCTCTACAATTTACTGCCTCCACTATCCACGGATATCCATTCCCTCCACTCTCCACTCCCTCCACTCTCCACTCCCACCAATATCCACTCCTTCTTCACTCCCTCTCTTTCCACTCCCCCCTGCACAATCTTGTTCTTGGGCGGAGGACTCTTTCTCAGCACGCATTTATTTATGTATATATATATATATATATATATATATATATATATATATATATATATATCCATCTCTCATTTATACGGAGCTTTTTCCATTTCTTGCGCATAACTGCCCTCTCCTTTTTATCGCTATTTGAACACCGCTTGTCTTTTGTTTGCGTTTTGAGTATTCCCTATGCCCTTCCTCATTAGCCTCCATCGTCAATATCAGTCGATATGATTGTGTATCTTTTCATACTCCCTCCCTCGCCAGTCTCCCTTTCTCTCAATCTCTCCCACTTCACCTCTCATTCCAATCCAATACTCCTTACAAAGAACATCGAGATGGTCATATCCTCCCGACTATCCTCAAACGTCCATCATCCATAACATTTCCTCTTTTCATCGTGCTGCATAACGTATTTCGGCGTTCTATTGGTTCTCTGCTATTTTCTACCGACGCCTCATCGTTTTATCCAGCTTAGATGCACGGACATTGTGTAATCTGAATCACATCAGAGATTGGATCTTTAAGCCTTGGGGTGCGACCACAATACCGCACGCCATACCCCCTTCCCCCCATCTAAGAGCAAGCATCCTTTTAAACCACCGTCGGATTGATGGTTGCCATTCGCACGAGGTGACCCCCTGCCGTTCGCCCTGATTACGTGTTTTCCCCCTGCGCACCCTCCTCCTCTAGGTCGCTTCAAACCGACATTCCACACGGTTCTTCGTCTTGCTTTGACACCCGGTGCTTATCTGGCAACATTCGCCCGAGCTTTCTCCTGCCACCTGCCGGTCTTCAAAAAATCTTCCTGTTGTGATCAGCTCACCCGTACCGCGTTAAAGAGATTAAATTTTCGTTATTTAAAGAGAAACCCGACTTTTTATGGCAAATGACATTTTGATCGATCAGTGGAAATCAGTATCTCATTATTAAATATCCATTGAATACTATATAGTCTTCATTCATTTGCTTTTGAAATGTATGCTATTTTTACAGAGATGCTGAAGTAATGTAGACTCGTACTGATTTCTGTTTAGTTATTTATGTTTCTCGATTGATGATTCATATATGAAAAAAGAAAGAGTCCAGTATAAAGATTTTTGTGATAGTAGCTTAGTCAGAGAGCGTATAAACATTTCCTGGATAACGCTTTTTAATTCCGTTTATGATGTAGAGATTCTAAGAGTCATTAGCAATATTCGTTGGAAAGGAAGGGAGGGGGAGGGGAAGGGAAAATACAATAAATATGGCTGTATTCGGTTCAATACGGTCGAACTATATGCGAAAGATACACTTCCGAGAAACACCACGGATTGCAATACCCCAGATATCAAAACTAAATGGTTATTGAGAAAAGTTTTCAATTTCTGCCCTACAAGGCTAAAACGCGCAATTTAAATATAAGTATACTAGCTGAAATTACCAGGCGTTGCTTGGGTTTTTAGGTCGAAATCAAAAATATTGAAGAGGATTTGAGAATAAAACCAAATAATGAATCATGGTTAATTTTTATCCTAGTGCTCAATGGTTAATATTTCTTGTCTTCTCATATTTTGCCCAAATTAATAAATTTTTCTTGCATCATCGATAAATTTGGAGAATGTAATTTGTATGTATTATAATCTATTAAGTATAATAGGCTTAATTGATGCATACAAATGTTCAGTTGAAAGGAAAGCAAAAACGTACATGTTCAAGGGAGCAAGAGTTAACGATTATAAATGTTGGTCTAAATTAAAGAATAGTTATAGAAGTTTTCTTATTTTACCTTCGAAGATGTCTTTCACTTTATAATGTTATGAAAAACATTTCGCCGTCTAGTAAGCATAGAGAATATGCAGAATATATAAAAAGTTTTTAGAGAACGAAAGCACTTAAACTTGCAAATTAACTGTCTCCCACTTACTTTTGTAAATAATCAGTCAGATTTAGATTTTTTGGTGATTGCCCTTCTTTGAATAACCTTAGTGTTTCTTTCTTCCCTACATTAGTTTATATTAGGTATATATAATTACTCTATACTTGTATATATATATATATATATATATATATATATACAAGTAGTTGGTGCATGCATACTGCAAGCATTTCGCATCACCTTGAATAAACATTCATTATTCAGACAGACATTTCATCATTACAAATATTCTATTAATTCTAAAGATTTCACCTCCGCAGCGATTTTCGTTTTTCCCACATGTAAAAATAATAGTTTAAAACAATCCCCAAATGTTGCAATTTTTAACATTTTACACTCTCTCCATTATTGGGTACTAATGCTACACATTTTAGCCAAATTTTAAAGTTGTAGCATTTCTAGAAGTATAATAATATTTTCTAATTGTTTACATTAAAATAATGTTTAACGGCCGCCACAATTCATATATGGTAAAATGGAAATGTTTATTTGTGCAAATTTACTATTTTCTAAATAATTTAAAAATTTCAGCTTCCTAGCTCATCCCGTAGTACCTAAACAGTTATCCATTTGTTTAAACTTTAAGAATTTTTAACTGCCAAACTAATTAAAATATCAAAATTTGTATAATCCCTATTTCGTTTTTTTAGGAATTCTACTTATAAAAAAATTTCAGCTCCGTAGTACATTCGGAAATAAATAAACCTTAAAAATTTGTTAAAACAATTGCGAATTTTTAGCGGCCGCATTGTTGCACTTTTTCAAGATTTCCGTTTTTTCTAGTCGGTTTTGCATAAAATCCTACCTAAGAAAAAATTTCGAAACTACAGCTTATCTGGAAGTGCCTAAACATTAGTATCCTCCTGTTATATGTTATATGTTATCATTATATATCGACGACTCTTACAGAGGAGGATATAACATTCTAGTAGTTGGTGCTTGCATTCTGCAAGCATTTCATCTCAACATTAAAAAACATTCATTTTTCAGACAGACATTTCATCATTACAAATATTCTTTTAATTCTAAAAATTTCACCTCCGCAGCGATTTCCGTTTTTCCCACATGTAAAAATAATAGTTTAAAACCATCCCCAAATGTTGCAATTTTAAAATTTTACACTTTCTACATTATGGGGTTACTAATGCTACACATTTTAGCCAAATTTTAACGTTGTAGCACTTCTAGAAGTAAAATAATATTTTTCTAATTGTTTAAATTTAAATAATTTTTAACGGCCGCCTCATTTAATATATGCTAAAATTGAAATGTTTATTTACTAAAAATTCACTACTCTGTAAATAATTTGAAAATTTCAGCTTCCTAGGTTATCCCGTAGTACAAAAACAGTTATCTATTTGTTTAAAATTTAAGAATTTTTAACTGCCAAAAAAATTAAAATTTGTATTATTCCTTATTTGGTTTTATTAAGAATTCTACTTTTAAAAAAAATTTCAACTCCGTGGCACGTTCGGAAATATATAAACCTTGATAATTTGTTTAGACAATTGCGAATTTTTAGCGGCCGCATTGTTGCACTTTTTAAAGATTTTCGCTTTTTCTAGTCGGTTTTGCACAAAATTCTACCTATGAAAAAAATTTCGAATCTCCAGCTTATCTGGAAGTGCCTAAACAGTAGTATCCTCCTGTTATCTATTATATATCGACGGCTCTTACAGAGGAGGAGGATATAACCTACTAGTAGTTGGTGCTTGCATACTGCAAGCATTTCATCTCAACATAAAAAAACATTCATTATTCATCTTTCATCATTACACATATATTTTTAATTCTAAATATTTCACCTCCGCAGCGATTTTCGTTTTTCCCACATGTAAAAATAATAGTTTAAAACAATCCCCAAATGTTGCAATTTAAAACATTTTACACTTTCTCCATTATGTGGTACCAATGCAACACATTTCAGCCAAATTTTAAAATTGTAGCACTTCTAGAAGTAAAATAATATTTTTCTAATTGTTTAAGTTTAAACATTTTTAACGGTTACCGCAATATATATATGGAGAGATTGAAATGTTTATTTGTGCAAATGCACTGCTCTGTAAATAATTTGAAAATTCCAGCTTCCTAGCTCATCCCATAGTACCTAAAAAATCATTAAAATTTAATGTTCAAATGGGGTTAAAAAAAAAACATAATAATTAACAATTTTAAAATTTTCAATTTTTTAATTGGTTATGAGAAAAGTTGTTGCAAAATTTCAGCTTCCTAAACTTATTAGATTGGTCGACACACTGGGAAAACCTTTTCCCATGCTAACTTATGGGAGATATTCCGGGGTCTCGGGAGTCGAACCCAAGACACTATAAGTAAAAGTTACAATAATTCCTAATATATATTGCGGAATAGTTTAAAACAATCCCCAAATGTTGCAATTTTAAACATTTTACACTTTCTCCATTATGTGGTATCAATGCTACACATTTCAGCCAAATTTTAAAATTGTAGCACTTCTAGAAGTAAAATAATATTTTTCTAATTGCTTAAATTTAAACATTTTTAACGGTTACCGCAATATATATATGGAGAGATTGAAATGTTTATTTGTGCAAATGCACTGCTCTGTAAATAATTTGAAAATTCCAGCTTCCTAGCTCATCCCGTAGTACCTAAAAAATTATTAAAATTTAATGTTCAAATGGGGTTAAAACAACCCATAAAAATTAACAATTTTAAAATTTTCAATTTTTTAATTGGTTATGAGAAAAGTTGTTGCAAAATTTCAGCTTCCTAAACTTATTAGATTGGTCGACACACTGGGAAAACCTTTTCCCATGCTAACTTACGGGAGATATTCCGGGGTCTCGGGAGTCGAACCCAAGACACTGTAAGTAAAAGTGACAATAATTCCTAATATATATTGCGGCCATCTAGCAACGCTGAAAGTTTCATTTTTCTAGCTTACCGGCAAGTGCCCATAATTAATTTACAAAAATGGCGCAATGCTTTTCTTATGGCAAAAAAACGCAACTTTCGGATTTTCTCGAGTCGAACTCGTGTCACTTAGAAAATAATTCTCATTTTATCTGTAAGTTTCTCCATCATATATACTAAAACTAAAACTTTCAGCTTTCTAGCTCTTGTAGTTTGGGCTGGACATTAGTATCCTCCTATATGTTATATCCTCCTCTGTAAGAGTCGTCGATATATAATGACTAGTAGAAGGTGCTTGCATACTGCAAGCATTTCATCTCACCTTGAAAAAACATTCTTTTTTCAGGCAGAAATTTCATCATCACAAATATTCTTTTAATTCTAAAAATTTCACCTCCGCACCGATTTCCATTTTTCCGACGTAAAAATAATAGTTTAAAACCATCCTCAAATGTTGCAATTTTAAAATTTTACACTTTCTACATTATGGGGTACTAATGCTACACATTTTAGCCAAATTTTAAAGTTGTAGCACTTCTAGAAGTAAAATAATTTTTTTCTAATTGTTTAAATTTAAATAATTTTTAACGGCCGCCTCATTTAATATATGCTAAAATTGAAATGTTTATTTACGCAAATTCACTACTCTGTAAATAATTTGAAAATTTCAGCTTCCTAGGTTGTCCCGTAGTACAAAAACAGTTATCTATTACTACTAGTACTAGTAGTATTACTACTAGTATGTTATACCCTCCTCTGTAAGAGTCGTCGATATATAATAGATAACAGGAGGATACTAATGTTTTGGCACTTCCAGATAAGCTGTAGTATCGAAATTTTTTTCTTAGGTAGGACTTTATGCAAAACCGACTAGAAAAAACGGAAATCTTGTGAAAGTGCAACAATGCGACAGCTAAAAATTCGCAATTGTTTTAACAAATTTTCAAGTTTTATGTATTTCCGAATGTGCTACGGAGCTGAAATTTTTTTTAGATGTAGGATTTGTAAAAAAATGAAATAGGGATTATAAAAATTTTGATATTTTGTTTTGTTTAGCAGCTAAAAAGTTTAAAATTTTAAACAAATTGATAACTGGTTAGGAACTACGGGATGCGCTAGGAAGCTGAAATTTTCAAATTATTTTCAGAGTAGTAAATTTGCACAAATTAACATTTCAATTTTACCGTATATGAATTGCGGCAGCCGTTAAAAATTATTAAAATTTAAACAATTAGAAAAATATTATTTAACACATATAAGTGCTACAATTCTAAAATTTGGCTAAAATATGTAGCATTTGTACCATATAATGAAGAAAGTGTAAAATTTTTAAAATTGCAACATTTGTGGATTGTATTAAACTATTATTTTTACATGTGGGAAACACGTAAATCGCTGCGGAGGTGAAATCTTTAGAATTGAAAGAATATTTGTAATGATGAAATGTCTGTCTGAAAAATGAATGTTTTTTCAAGGTGAGGTAAAATGCTTGCAGTATGCAAGCACCAACTACTAATATGTTATATCCTCCTCTGTAGGAGTCGCCGATATATAATGATAACAGGAGGATACTAATGTTTAGGCACTTCCAGATGAGCTGGAGATTCGAAATTTTTTTCTTTGGTAGAATTTTGTGCAAAACCGACTAGAAAAAACGAAAATCTTGAAAAAGTGCAACAACGCGACCGCTAAAAATTCTCAATTGTTTAAACAAATTTACAAGGTTTATGTATTTCCGCAGGTGCTATGGAGTTGAAATTTTTTTTTATTAGTAGAATTCGTAAAAAAACGAAATAGGGATTAAAGAAATTTTGATATTTTTATTTGATTGGCAGTTAAAAATTCCTAAAATTTAAAAAATTGATAACTGTTTAGACATTACGAGATGACCTAGGCAGCTGAAATTTTCAAGTTACGTACAGAGTAATGCTTTTGTACAAATAAACATTTGAATCTCTCCATAAACATATTGCGGGAGGAGGCTATCATGACTGAGTTGGAGGAAAGGTTGGGGGAGAGAGCTGAAGAAAATAGGAAGAATGTAGATGATGAGTGGAGATACATCCATAGCAACATTAAAGATGTAATGGAAAAGAAGGTAGGATAGATAACGGGTGAAAGAAACAAAAAACCCTGTATCACAGCAGCCATGCTGCAAAAAATGGAAGAGCGGAGAAAGTGGAAGAACATAAACACTGAAGAAGGCCAAAGAAAGTACAAGGAGTTAAATAATGCTTTAAGAAGGGAAACAGATAAAGCCAGAGAACATTGGATAAATGAAAAATGCGAGGAGATTGTCGAATGTGAAAGAATTTGTAGAAAAGACCTCATGTATAGCAAAGCAAGGGAAATATTCAAGAAAAAAGCAAGAAAGATAGGACGTAAAGGAATCATGAACAAAAGTGGTAAAATTGTATCGGAGCCAGACAATGTAAAGAATATCTGGAAAGAATATATTGAGGTTCCGTATGACAAAGAAGGAAAGTCAAGAAATATTGAATTAAATGAAAAAGAGGATGTGGAAGAAGATCAGCTAGGACCAAGTATTCTCGAGTCTGAAGTTAAAATAGCAATTGATGACATGAAAAAAAGGAAAGCTGTTGGTAGTGATGATATACCCGTGGACGTTCTTAAGGCCGATTTCTTTAACTTCGATATCGTGTAAGATTCTCGAACATATACTCGTTAGCAACATAATGCGATTTCTTGATAGTAATTTATTGTTAGATGATTGTCAACACGGCTTCAGGAAAGGTAGGTCATGTGATACTCAGCTCGGTCTTTTTGTTAATTGTTTACTGAGAAGCGGAGAAAAGAATACGCAGGTCGATGCCATCTTTTTAGATTTTAGGAAAGCCTTTGATAAGGTACCTCACAGGAAGTTAATAACGAAATTAGAAACCTTAGGCGTAAATTCTAAAATCTATAGTTGGATCCGTGAATTTTTAAATCATAGGAAGCAGATGGTTGTTATAGAAGGGAAATCTTCGAACTTAGTGGAGGTTGTCTCTGGCGTTCCACAGGGTAGTGTAATTGGTCCGTTATTATTTCTAATTTATATAAACGATATCAGCTCAGTAGTCAGAAGTAAAATTAGGCTTTTCGCGGACGACACCGTCATCTATAGAGAAATAAGCAATCCGGAAGACCATCAGTATCTCCAAAATGACCTAGAAGCTATTTCTGCATGGTGTAAGGAATGGCAGTTAGAGATAAACCAAAAGAAAAGCTGCGTCATCAACTTCTGGAGAACCAAGAGTATCTCGTTGAATAATAATTATTCGTTGGACGGAGTAGAGATTCCAGTTTCAGACTCGATTAAATACCTCGGAGTCACGATCAATCGTGATCTCTCGTGGGACACCCACATTCGCCGATTGATAGGTGCCGCTAACAAAAAGCTGGCCTTTATAGGGAGAATAGTTCGAAATAGCTCCGAAAAAGTGAAAGAATTATGCTATTTATCCTTGGTTCGACCGCAGGTCGAATATGCTTCAGCTGTGTGGGATCCTTACGAAAAGGGACTCACTAACGAGATAGAAAAGGTTCAGCGCAGGGCAGCTAGATTTGTAAAGAGGAATTACGATAGTAAACAAAGCGTAACATCATTAATAGAAAATCTGAAATGGACATCGTTAGAGGAACGTAGGCTGCAGGCAAGAATTAAACTACTGGAAAAATTTATGTCGGAGGGACTAGCGAATGAGGTAGTAGGACTTATCAGAAGCCCGACGTATTTCGGAAGGCAGGACAGTGAGGATAAGATTCGCGAGATTGACTGCAGAACGGAGCGATATAGAGGATCGTTTTTCCCTAGGACGATAAGAGACCATAATAGGAAAAGATAACGTAGGAAAACTATGGACCCTTGGTGCACTGCACCCCCTGCCATCCACCGAAAAGGTGACTTGCAGGGTATAATGTAGATGTAGATGTAGATGTAAGGTTTTGGGGTCTAAAGCAGTTAAGCAACTCACAAAATTTTTTAACCAAGTATATGATACTGGCATATGGCCTGAAGATTTTTTAGATGTTGTGATGGTACCAATGGAGAAAAAGAATAATGCAAAATGTTGTAAGGATTACAGAACTATTAGTTTAATTTCTCATACAGCTAAAGTTCTATCCAGAATAATAACCAAAAGAATTGAATGTAAAATAGAAAAGGAGCTGCAAGATAATCAGTTTGGTTTTAGAAGAGGAAAGGGGACTAGAGTTGTTATAGGATGTATGAGGATGATGATTGAAAGAGCGCTAGAAGTCAATAAAGGTATGTATTTTTGTTTTGTAGATTGGGAGAAAGCTTTTGACCGAGTGAAATGGGATAAAATGCAACAAAATAGGAATAGATTGGAAAGATAAAAGACTGCTTAAAAACCTTTACTTTGATCAAAGGATTAGAGTCAGGGCTGAAGGAGAAGAAACAGAAAATAATTCAATAGGGAGGGGAGTGAGGCAGGGATGTCCTTTTTTACCAGCGATATTTAATATTTATGCAGAAACAATAACAGAAGCAGCGTTGGTGGAAGAGAAAGGATTTAAGATAGGAGGTGAAAGTATTACCACCATTAAATACGCAGATGTTCAGGGCTTAATAGCAGAAGGCGAGAAAGAGCTTCAGAGAATGACAGACAGACTAGTGGAGGTTGGCCAACAATATGGAATGAAGATCAATACAGAAAAAACGAAAGTCATGGTGGTTTCAAAGGAACATAAAGAATTAAATATAATGGTAAATGGCCAAAAAATTGGAACAAGTAAGTAGTTTCAAATATCTCGGCAGTATTTTAGCACAGGATGGAAGTAGTACACAGGACATCAGAAGTAGGATTGCAATGGCAAAAGCTGCATTTAACGAGAAGAAGGAGCTTCTCACAAGCAAGAAAATAAATTTAGAAACAAGGAAGTAATTAGCAAAATGCTACATATGGAGCATAGCTCTTTATGGTGCAGAGACGTGGACGGTAAGGAGAAAGGAGGAAAAATATTTAGAAAGTTTTGAGATGTGGGTATGGAGAAGAATGATGAAAGTAAAATGGACAGAGAGGAAGAGAAACGAAGAAGTATTAGAAATGGTGGGAGAAGAAAGGATGCTAATAAAAACAATCAGGAAAAGAAAAGCAAATTGGATAGGGCACATATTGAGAAGACAGTGTTTACAAAGGACGATCTTAGAAGGAAGAATTAGTGGAAGGAGAAGAAGAGGGAGAAAAAGAATAGGAATATTAGATAATATAAAGCAGGGATATAATACTTATAGAGGTATAAAAGAGGCTTCTAGGGAGAGAGAGAAATGGAGGCAGCGATTCAGTTAAAACCTTTCTTCGGACAGAAGCATAATGATGATGACTAATGTTTAGGCACTTCCAGATGAGCTAGAGATTCGAAATTTTTTTCATAGGTAGAATTTTGTGCAAAACCGACTAGAAAAAACGAAAATCTTGAAAAAGTGCAACAACGCGACCGCTAATAATTCTCAATTGTTTAAACAAATTTTCAAGGTTTATGTATTTCCGCAGGTGCTATGGAGTTGAAATTTTTTTTTCTTAGTAGAATTCGTAAAAAAACGAAATAGGGATTAAAGAAATTTTGATATTTTTATATGATTGGCAGTTAAAAATTCCTAAAATTTAAAAAATTGATAACTGTTTAGACAGTACGAGATGACCTAGGCAGCTGAAATTTTCAAGTTACGTACAGAGTAATGCTTTTGTACAAATAAACATTTGAATCTCTCCATAACATATTGCGGCGGCCGTTAAAAATGTTTAAATTTAAAAAAAAATTGGAAAAATATTATTTTACTTCTAGAAGTACTACAACTTTAAAATTAGGCAGATATGTGTAGCATTAGTACCCCATAATGGAGAATGTATAAAATTCCTAAAATTTCAAAGTTTGGGGATTGTTTTAAACTATTATTTTCCATAATGTAAAAACGAAAATCTCTGCGAGGGTGAAACCTTTTGATTAAAAAAATATTTGTAATCATGAAATATGAAAAATAAATGGTTTTGTTGAGAAGATATGCTTGCAGAATGCAAGCACCAACTACTAGTTTGTTATATCCTCCTCCTCCTCTGTAAGGATCGTGTCTATATAGAATGATATATAAATAAATATATATATATATATATATATATATATATATATATATATATATATATATATATATATATATGTATAACTTTTACAAAATACAATGACGAAATTAAGATTTATTAAGAGCAGGGCTACCACAATTAATAAATTATCAAAATCGTTTACAACTGAAAAGAAAACAATCCCGAGACAAGCCTTTCGTTTCAGCTAGTAATTTTATACTATCCGACGTATTATTGCGTATCTACCGGAGTTAGCAAAGATTATACCGCATCTTTGGCGATCGTTTGAATGTACTATTATAATTCGCCATTGTTATTTAACAGTTAACCATACATCGTGATAATAGCGTAAGCAGTTCCAGGTAAAGGTTTTTTTTATCCAAGTGAGGGGTTGTTTGAGGAAGGTTGAAGCAAACTCGCTGCGTAATTAGTTCTAATAATAAAAGCACAAGTGGATTTACGAATTTTGAATCGACGATTTCATCGGTTTTATCAAATTTCCCAGTTCGATTCTTTTTATATATAACGGAGATAGCGAATATGACAGTCGAAATATATGCGTCCAAAAAGTAAAAGAAAAATCTTTTGCATAGTTTCCTCTTCCATTACTTGTCACCTGATAGCATTTTCAGTATATTCCATGTTAAACACCGAAGTAAGAATTCGGTTTGGCTGATGGAATGCACAAAATTGTAATGCGATATATCGTTTTATAATACATTGTGTTAAATTGTTGTTGCAGCCATCATAATATCGTTTCACTTCGTTATTAAATAAACCTCATTTTCACAGACGAGTTATAGTTAATTGCAAGATAGATCAACCTCCAAAATATATGCAGCTGCTCGGTTATACATGCAGATTTTTTGCGGGTACCACTACATAGTTTAATTTTTTTTGTGCGCACGCAACATCTGGATAATGAAAGGAAATGGATTATCTACGATAAAGAAATGAACGTAAATACGCCTGTTATATTTACGTATATACACCGTATGTAAGTGAAAAGAAATGGGTGATTTACAACGAAGGTATTACGTGAATATTCACATTATATTACAACTATTCGAGTAAGGTATTTTTAAATAATAGTCGATGCATTATTAATAAAATCTGATAAGAAAATTAATCAGTGAATCAAAAATTCGATATTTTCATGCAATCACTAATAGCATTTTAGTTCGGAGACATTATACTAAACCATTACTATTTTCATTTTTGACATATATACGTAAATCGTAAAGAACGCCTCTACCTCACATGTAAGCACGCATGATTTGTGCATATTTCCACTCTTCTTTATTTACTCCATATGTAGAAAAGTGAAAAAAAAAACGATTTCCAGATTTCAACGGAAATACACGTTTTTAGTTCTGATCACGTCTTCACAATTATCTTTATATGTGTGTGACAGTGTATGTTATAGAAATAATACAGGTACTATAACTCAAAAAATATTAATTGTTTAAACGCGAAATTCCATAATTTCTATATTTGTTCGAGTCAACAGTAAAAATCGATGAACCGCAAATGGGTACTTACAATTGTCATATACGATTTTTTTAAATAATTCATTAACCACCACCACACACACCACCACCGCCCTCACCACCAAAAAATTCGCCACCACCACCCTCACCACCTTCACCCACACCAGCGCCACCCACACCACAACTAACATAACCACCACCACCCTCACTACCACCACCCTCACAACTCGCACCACCACCACCTTTACCAGCACCACCATCACCATCTCTGCCCTTGCCACTATTGCCCTCGGCACCACCACCCTCACCATCACCATCTCCAACAGCTTGTCGCCACCCTCACCACCAACACCCTTACTAACACCAAGCTTCATTCTTGAGGTAAACAATCAATTCAATATCTTAAAATAACCGCAAAAGAAGAGTCTAGTAGAATAAGCCATAATGGCTTATGAAGATCTAAAGTTACAGATTCTATTAAGGCTAATACATTAGTGTAAAACTTTACTTACCTAAAGAAAAAACTGAAAAAGTTGTTCAGTTCACTTGCCACTCACGCGACTGACTCCAGACTGGCGTAAATGCTAATGGCGGCCGTGACGCTTCTCCTGACCCGACAGGTGGCGCGCTCCGACCAACAGTATGTGAACTATGAACATTGTGTAAACCTGCCCCTGTACCAAACTTGCCCCGGTCTACCCTACCTAAACATTTATGTATTTGTTTAAGTTTTAAGAATTTTTAAAAGCCAAATAAATCAAAATATCATAAGTTCTATAATCCCTATTTCGTTTTATTACAAATTCTACCTTTAAAAAAATGATAAATCCGTAGAAAATTAGAAAATACATAAATCTTGAAAATTTGTTTAAACAATTGCGAATTTTACCGACCGCATTGTTGCACATTTTCATGATTTTCGTTCTTTAAGTCGGTTTTGCACAAAATCATAGCTAAGAAAAAATTTCGAATATCCAGCTCATCTGAAAGTGTTTAGACATTAGTATCTTCCAATATGTTACATGTTATATCCTCCTCCTCCTATGTAAGGAAGGTCTATATATAATGATGTTATATCCTCCTCTGTAAGAAATGTTTATATATAATGATAATATATAACAACTTGTAGTAGGTGCTTGCATACTGCAAGCATTTCATCTCACCTTAAAAACATTAATATTTCAAAGATATATTTCATCATTGGAAATATTACTTTAATTCAAAAGATTTCACCTCCGCAGCGATGTTCGTTTTTCCCTTATGTAAAAATACTAGATTAAAACAATCCCCAAACTTGGCAAATTTAAGAATTATATACTTTCTCCAATATAGGGTACTAATGCTACACATTTCTACAAAATTATAATTTGTAGCACTTCTAGAAGTGAAATAATATATTTCTAATTGTTTAAATTTTAGTCATTTTTAACGGCCGCCGCAATATATTTATGGAGTGATTCAAATGTTTATTTGTGCAAATGCACTACTTTGTAAATAACCTGAAAATTTCAGCTTCATAGCTCATCCCGTAAACAGTTATCTATTTGTTTAAATTTTAAGAACCTTTAAAGGCAACACAAATTTAAATATTAAAATTTCTATAATCCCTGTTTTGCTTTTTTACAAATCCTTCCTCTAAAAAAATTTCAGTTCCGTAGCACATTTGTAAATACATAAACCTTGAAATTTTGTTTAAACAATCGCAAATTTTTACTGGCCGTATTGTTGCACTTTTTCAAGGTTTGATGACAATATATAGGAGGATACTAATGTTTAGGCATTTCCAGATGAGCTGGAGATTCGAAATTTTTTTCTTAGGTAGGATTTTGTGCAAAACCGTCTAGAAAAAACGAAAGTCTCGAAAAAGTGCAACAATGCGGCCGCTAAAAATTCACAATTGTTTAAATAAATTTTCAATTTTTATGTATTTTCGAAAGTGCTATGAAACTGATTTTTTTTTAGATGTAGGATTTGTAAAATAACGAAATAAAGATTATACAAATTTTGATATTTTAATTTGTTTGGCAGTTAAAAATTCTTAAAGTTTAAATAAATAGGTAAATGTTTAGATACTATGGTGCAAGATAGAGTGCTGAAAATTTCAAGTTATTTAGAGTTTTATATAATAAATCGATTAAACATTTCATTATGTCAATAAAATTATTATTGCGGCCGTTAAAATTATTTAAATTTAAACAATTGAATACATATTTTTTCACTTCTAAATGTGTTACCATTTTTAAATTAGGCATAAATGTGCGGTATTATTAACTCAATGTGGAAACCGTATAATATTCATGAAATTGCAAAAATTAGCAATTATTGTACTAAATTTTTTTCCATTAGGAAAAACGAAAATTAGTCACGAGGAGAAATCTTTTGAATTAAAGAATAATTTACCTTGATGAAATATCTGTCTGAAAAATTAATGTTTTTTCAAGGTGAAATGAAATGCTTGCAGTATGCAAGCACCTTCTACTAGTCATTCTATATAGACGTTCCTTACAGAGGAGGATATAACATACGTATAACAGGAGGATACTAATGTTTAGGCACTTCCAGATGAGCTGGAGATTCGAAATTTTTTGTTAAGTAGGATTTTGTGCAAAACCGACTAGAAAAAACGACAATCTTGAAAAGTGCAACAATGCGGCAGCTAAAAACTCGCAATTTTTTCAATAAATTTTCAAGTTTAATGTATTTTCAAATGTGCTACGGTGTTGAAATTTTTTTTGTAAGTAGAATTCTTAAAAAAACGATATACTGATTATACTAATTTTGATAATTTGATTTGTTTGGCAGTTAAAAATTCATAAAATTTAAACAAATAGATAACTGTTTAGGTACTACGAGATGAGTTATGAAGCTGAAATTTGCAAATTATTTACAGAATTGAAAATTTGCACAAATAAACAACTCAATTTTACCATTGATCAAAGGCGGCGGCCGTTAAAAATTAATTAATTTTGAACAATTAGAAAAATAATATTTAACTTCTAAAAGTGCTACAATTTTAAAATTTGGCTAAAATGTGTTGCATTGCAGTATGCAAGCACCTTCTACTAGTCATTATATATAGACGATCCTTACAGAGGAGGAGGAGGATATAACAGGAGGATGCTTATGTCTAGCCCAAACTACCAAAGCTAGAGAGCTGAAAGTTTTAGTTTTTTTAGATATGATGGTGAACCCTTCAGATAAAATGAGACTTCTTACCTAAGTGACATGAGTTCGACTCCAGAAATTCCGAAATTTGCGTTTTTTCCCATAAGAAAAGGATTGCGCTATTTTTGTAAATTCATTATTGGCACTTGCCGGTAAGCTAGAAAAATGAAATTTTCAGTGTTGCTAGACGGCCGCAATATCTATTAGGAATTAATGTCACTATTTCTTACAGTGGTTTGGGTTCGACTCCAGAGACCCCGGAATATCTCCCATAAGTTAGCATGGGAAAACGCAATCCAGTGTGTAGACGAATCAAATAAGTTTAGGAAGCTGAAATTTAGCAAGATTATAGAGATTTTCTCATAATCAACTATAAAAATCTAAAATTTTTAAATTTTAAGGGTTGTTTTCACCCCATTTGAACATTAAATTTTAATAATTTTTTAGGTACTACGGGATGAGCTAGGATGCTACAATTTTCAAATTATTTACAGAACAGTGCATTTGCACAAATAAACATTTTAATCTCTCCATATATGTATTGCGGCGGCCGTTAAAAATGTTTAAATTTTAAACAATTAGAAAAATATTATTTTAAGTGCTACAACTTTAAAAATTGGCTAAAATGTGTAGCAATAGTACCCTATAATGGAGAAAGTGTAAAATGTTCAAAATTGCAACATTTGGGTATTGTTTTAAACTATTAATTATATATGTGGGAAAGCGATAGTCGCTGCGGAGGTGAAATCTTTAGAATTAATAGAATATTTGTAATGATGAAATATCCGTCTTAAAAATTAATGTTTTTTCTAGGAGAGATGAAATACTTGCAGTATGCAAGCACCTTCTACTAGTATGTTATATCCTCCTCCTCCTCCTCTGTAAGGAATGTCTATATATAATGATATATATATATATATATATATATATATATGTATGTATATATGTATATATCATACAAGTAGTTGGTGCTTGCAAACTGTAAGCATCTGGAGTAGAACCTAGGACACTGTAAGCAAAAGTAATAATAATTCCTAATATATATTACTGCCATCTAGCTACACTAAAATTTACAGATATGGCGCAATGCTTTTCTTATAAGAAAAAACGCAAATTTCGGAATTTCTGGAATCGAAACCCATGCCACTTAGGTGAGAGGACTTATTTATTTCTGGAGGTTGCTCCATGACTTCTACAAATGTTGAAAATTTCAGCTCTCTAACTCTTGTAGTTTGGGCTGGACATTAGTATTATTCTATAAATATTTTATATATACAATGTGTAACTATAATGCTTGGCGAAATTTCGGGAGTGTGTTTTCCACAAAAAACGTGCAAATATGTCCATATAAATATATTTCCGCAAACGCTTAGTTTTCAAGGTGCAGCCCAACCTTTTGGACCCATTCAACTGATGTTATCAACATAATCACTTAAGTCTTACGTGATATACCTGTCTACGCCTACATTTGTAGGGTGACCTTTGATCACGTTCCTACGTGATGTTATTAGCGTTCCATGGATAGTATTTGAGTATTGTCTGTAGTAGTGGTGCAGCGTACCTTATAAATTAGACGTGTACTAATAAACACATACGGTTTTTGAACTACCGTGCTTTCGTGAATATCCATAAGTGCTACATACCATGGCAGGTTATCCATTTCCTGAACAGGGGGGCATAATTACGTACGGTCGCGCTAATGTTAATGTTCGCGAGGCCGCGCGGCTCTACCAGGAAACTTTCCCAGATCGACAGCAGACAAACCATCATAAATTTTCTGCAGTGTACTATGTTTACCGTATATTTTTTTGCTATCTGACATACAGTTTCCCTCTTTCTCCATTTCTCGACGTTATGATAAACAATTCGCCTCATATATACTGGAGTCCCTCCCTAAGGATTGCAGATCGTTACAGAGGTGGGAGGGTTTGTGTACTCTTATGAACCAAAGACCTATGCCGGCTGAAGACAATTCTCCTGGTATGACCATCCAAGCCGGAAAGGTCTGAGGGGAGGAGTCAGACTACGAAGCAGTCTTGAGGGTTTTACATCCTCCTGTACATAGTACCTCTGTAGGTGGCGATCATGTTGATCTGAACAGCTACAGATGGGTAATCACTCTTGTGAAACTGCGATGAGGAACGCAAGGGGAAACTACCTCATTATATTTCCCATGATAGGCTGAAAAGCTGCAAATACCTCTATGGATCTCTCTGTGGTAAAATATTCCTGAAGTAAAATAGTCTCCCAATCGGATCTTCGGGTGGGGATTACCCTAGCGGATGCAGAGAGGAAATGTAACATTAATAAGAAGATAGCAAGTAGTGAAAAATTAAGAACAAGCATATGAAGTGTCAGGACTATGAATTCATTTACATCTACATATTACCCTGCAAGTCACCTTGACGGTGGATGGCAGGGGGTGCCGCGCACCAAGTTCCTAACTAATTATTATTCACTTATCTATTGTGGTCACGCATTGTCCTAGGAAAAAAGGACTCCTTATACCTCTCCGTCCTACTATCTATTTCGCGAATCTTGTCCTCATTATCCCTCCGTCCGATGTACGTAAAATATTCTCCCAATCGGATCTTCGGGTGGGGACTACCCTAGGGGATGCACAGAGGAAATGTAACATTAATAAGAATAAATCTAGTGAAAAATTAAGAACAAGCACATGGAGTGCCAGGACTATCAATTCAGGGGATAAACTAGTGAACCTAAATAGGGAAATGAGAAAAATAATTTAGGTATAGTAGGTCTTAGTGAAGTTCGGTGGGAATGAGAAGGCAAGAAATATTCTGACGAATTTAAGAATATTTACTCGGGAGGAGAGAAAAAGGAAAGTGGAGAGGGGATTATAATGAGAAAAGAGATAGCTGAAAGAATTAGCAAGGTAGTGATAGTTAATGATAGATTAATAGCTGTAAAACTTCAGATGGAGCCAGTGAAAATGCTTATAATCCAAGTGAATATGCCAACAACTAATGCTGGTGACGACGAAGTAGATGAAATGTATGAACAGATTACGAAGATATTGGAGGAGGAAAGAAAAGGAAGGATCAACACCATAGTAATGGGAGACTGAAACAGTGTAGCCGGAGAGGGACAGGAAGATAACATAGTGGGAAAATATGGACTAGGGAAGAGAAATGAAATAGTGGAGAAACTTGTGGAATTCCGCCCTAGAAATAGATTGATTGTAACTAATACATGGTTTAAGCATCACCAGCGGAGACTTGACACATGGAGAAGCCCAGAAGACCAGAGACGATACCAGATAGATTACATATTAGTCATTGAAAGATTTATAAATTGTATTAAAAATGTGAAAATACTACCAGGGGCAGATATCGATTCCGACCACAGCCTTTTAGTGGCAAATACACAATTTAGACTGAAGACCGTTAAGAGAAACATAAGAGTTAACAAGAAAGATAGGACGTAAAGGAATCATGAACAAAAGTGGTAAAATAGCCTTGGAGCCAGACAATGTAAAGAATGTTTGGAAAGAATACATTGAGGTGCTGTATGACAAAGAAGGAAAGCCAATAAATATTGAAATAAATGAAAAAGAGGATGTGGAAAAAGATCAGCTAGGACCAAGTATTCTCGAGTCTGAAGTTAAAAGAGCAATTGATGACATGAAAAGAAGGAAGGCTGTTGGGAGTGATGATATACCAGTGGACGTTCTTAAGGTTTTGGGGCCGAAGGCAGTTAAGCAACTCACAAAATTCTTTAACCAAGTATATGATGGTATGTGACATGAAGATTTTTTAGATGTTGTTATTATAACACTGGAGAAAAAGAACAATGCAAAAAGTTGAATGGATTGGAGAACTATTAGTTTAATTTCTCATGCAGCTCAAGGTCTAAGCAGAATAATAACCAAAAGAATTGAAGATAAAATAGAAAAAGAGCTGCAAGATAATCAGTTTGGTTTCAGAAGAGGAAGAGGGACTAGAGATGCTATAGGATGTATGAGGATGATGATAGAAAGAGCGCTAGAAGTCAATCAAGATGTATTACTATCTCCATATACGAAGTATAGAGAAAGTATTGTTTTCATGAAAAAAATCGAATTCGAGATTTCAACGGAAATATGTTTCCCTTGAACACGTTTTGACTATTTTCTCGATGATGTTTGTGTTTCTGTCTGTATGTGATAGATTTTTGTGGGGGCTCTAGCTCAAAAATTGTAATTCAGGTCAACGCAAAATTTTATATTTAAAATTTTTATAAAAGTTGGAAGATCTGATTAGTTTTTACTAGAATAAAAGTCGTAGAAAATTTTATTTTCTACAGCCTTAGTTTGATACATTTTTTCATGTGATGCATTGTTTAAGAAATATCTTAAATTTTTAGCTGCCACCACCACGCCATCTACCGATGACTCTTGTTAACAATTGACGCTTAGTAGCGTCTTTGTAACGCTACTTTTTCTTTTCTTAATTGTCAACCGGAAGTAAATATTGACAACGATCCCAGAGCGAATAACATGTAATTTGCCATATAAATATGGAGAAAGTCATGTGTTGGCCGCATCAGTTTATTTTTGTTTTGTAGATTGGAAAGATAAAAGACTGCTTAAAAACCTTTACTTTGATCAAAGGATTAGAGTCAGGGCTGAAGGAGAAGAAACAGAAAGTAATTCAATAGGGAGGGGAGTGAGGCAGGGATGTCCTTTTTCACCAGCGATATTTAATATTTATGCAGAAACAATAACAGAAGAAACGTCGATGGAAGAGAAAGGATTCAAGATAGGAGGTGAAAGTATTACCACCATTAAATACGCAGATGATCAGGGCTTAATAGCAGAAGGCGAGAAAGAGCTTCAGAGGATGACAGACAGACTAGAGGAGGTTGGCCAACAATATGGAATGAAGATCAATGCAGAAAAAACGAAAGTCATGGTGGTTTCAAAGGAACATAAAGAACTAAATATAATGGTAAATGGCCAGAAATTGGAACAGGTAAGTAGTTTCAAATATCATGGCAGTATTTTAGCGCAGGATGAAAGTAGTACACAGGACATCCGAAGTAGAATTGCAATGGCAAAAGCAGCATTTGACGAGAAGAAGGAGCTTCGCAAAATGCTACATATGGAGCATAGCTTTTTATGGTGCAGTGACGTTGGCGGTAAGGAGAAAAGAGGAAAATATTTAGAAAGTTTTGAAATGTGGGTATGCAGGAAGATGATGAAAGTGAAATGGACAGAAAGGAAGAGAAACGAAGAAGTATTAGAAATGGTAGGAGAAGAAAGAATACTAATAAAAACAATCAGGGAAAGAAAAGCAAATTGGATAGGGCACATATTGAGATGACAATGTTTACAAGGGACGATCTTAGAGGGCAAAATTAGCGGAAGAAGAAGAAGAGGGAAAAAACGAATAGGAATATTAGAGAATATAAAGCAGGAATACAGTAGGTATGGAGGCATAAAAGAGGTTTCTAGGGAGAAAGAGAGAGGTGAATGTTGGTTAGGGCATATCTTGAGAGAAGAAGGTTTATTATTGATGGTGCTGGAAGGAACAGTAGAAGGTGAAAGGAAAAGGGGACGTAGAAGAATAAAAATGTTTGATGACCTGAAAGAAAGTGGAGGGTATCAGGAAATGAAAGAAATGGCAAGGAACAGAAAGGAGTGGAGACAACGCTGGTGCCAGGGACCTGCCTTGAGGCAGAACACCTCATGATGATATATATATATATATATATATATATATATATATATATATATATATATATATATATAGGAGGTTACTATTGTTTAGGCCAGGGGTGGGGAACCTTTTTTTTTCATTGGAAGGCCAAATGTTACTTAAGGGAGACACCTCATTAGTCCGCACCTTGCGATGCACGTTGCATACATTCACATTTATCAATATTTATATAATAAAGAGGCAAACACAATTAAACTGCTTTTTAATTTAACGCATACAGTTTTTAATTCTTCATATTTAATCATATTTTTTAAAACTTTGAAGGCTTTAACACAATATAATTAATTTTTAGTCTAATGCAAATAATTTAAATTTTTTATATTTGCTGGTATATTAATAAACTTTAAAGAAGTTAAAACAAATTCAGGCCCTGTAAATAAAATTCTGCATTCAATCATATTCATCAAAATAAGAAGGCAAACATAATTTAATGACTTTTTTGCGAATGTTTGTTGTGAGATAAGAACTTGATATTTGGTTCCGGCATTGTTGTCTTTAGTTTCAATCGGTCTTCCAGGTGAGTGTTTGTCGTCTTTGATTTCAGGCACGTCTTGATTTTAGCTATATGTGAAAATGTTGATTCACAACAATAGGTTGTGCGAAAACAAAAGAGTAAACGACGAGCATATTGACGCAGTCGTGGGTATTCTACAGCATTCTTCCATATTTCAATGGGATCCTTTTTACTGTCGAATAGCGGCTTCAGAACGTTATCATCTGAGCGCTCAATCAACTCTATCAGCAAATCCTCAGGTGCATTCGAGACATTAACCAGATGTGACTGAAAAGCTAACCTCAGTGTGGCATCATGTTTCTCAAAATCTTTAAATCTGTTATTGTATTCTTTAATCAAGGATCTAAAACACCTATATATTCATTCATATGAGGCATGCTCCGGCGTTAGCCCTTATCTGACCGACCATTCAACACAGGCTACGTCCCGCCTATATAGGCACCCCGACACCGGCCGTAGGTGCATTTATAGGTAGGACGGTCCGTGAAGGACGATCGGCCAGATTGGCCGTCGTTGGAACATACCTCCAGGTCACACTTCGTGACGAATCCTTTATTATAGCAAATGCCAATAAAACATATACATCTTTAGAAAATAAAAGACTTGTTCTTCGTAAGGAAATACATAACAGCTGTATTGTCGGTATGTACAATAGTATGGGAATAAGGTCGGGTAAGCAAGGTAGCATGAAGGGCGGCACATAGGTCCGCCAATTCCTCCGCCCAATAAATGTATGATTATTCGTCCATAGCCAGGGTTATCGTCACATTATGCGTGGAAATCACCCAGGTTATCCGCCAAGGAGTGGCGTCGGAGAACACATCACAGACAGTGTGCCAATTGACGCACAATCATACTTTATGGAACAGCTTATGATCCCAAAATCGCTGTATCCAATCGGTGCGCCGGTAAAACACTTGTCGCACTAAAAACATGAGTAATTGAAGAACAAACAATACCTAGGACCAAGGAAGGGCCAACCGACGCACACGCGGAAGCACGGACAAAAAGTAGTGCACTCGAACTAGCGAAGAGGTTGTTAAGCACAGCTGTTGTAGGGATGTATCTATGTACACTCCAAGATATTTTAAATGTGCCACAAAATCCAAGGAACATTTAGCAAGGTTTAAGGTAATTCCTAAGTCATCACTCAAAAAGGACAAAATGTGTTGCAACAGGGGCGGATCGCCTAGAAATATCAGCAGCCAGCCGTCTAGGTAACATATCATACGAATAGTAAAACGAGCCCAAAGCTCGCGGACTACTGCGCGGGCCCAGCGTTGCATTATGGCTGGGGCCAAGCAGTGACCCATGGGAAGCCGCGTAGACGTATAATGTTGACCCGCTACATAAATACCGTATTACTTTTGATGATATGCGTGAATAGGAACCTGATAAAAGGCGCTTTGAAGGTCTAATTTGAACAAGCGCACCCCCGGGGGCAAGGAAGCAAAGGTTTTAGCAGAGTCCCACAAGCGAAAACGGGGTTTCCGGTAGAAGGGGGTCCAGGGCGAAAGGTCGTGCATGAGGCGATAGCCTCCAGAAACCTTGGGAATAAGGTGCACTCGAAAGGCGCACCCTGGCTTAGCACGGGGTAGCACCGTTTCACGCACTACGTTTCCGAGAAAGTTTATTAACGACGGAGAAGCAGTGGAGGGGAGAAACACCCAGGGAGCGTTGTCCGGCTTTGGTCGGTTGGCTCCGACGAGGAACGTCTCTAGCGTTGAAGCACACGCATATGGGAAGGGAGAAGCCACTGAAAGTGGTGTCAACTCACGGTTTGGTAAAACCTGCTGTAAACCGGCCAACCGGGAATATGCAGAGGAACGGCATCCGGAGGATCCGAGGGAACGGGTACGGCGAGCAGATCCGATGCATCGTCAGGCTTGCTGGGCGGCAAAGACCGGGGCGAGGAAACAGAAGATACGGATGCAGTCGTGTCAGAATCATAATCAGAATATGAAATCTCCGAGGAAGCCGAAGAGTCCGTGTGAGGCAGCGATACTGCTTCTTCCGGGTCCCCGGAATCGGCAAATCGCAGCAAGGCCGAAATGTCCCGGGACGTCATAGGAATCGGGAGGCACGTCCGAAGGCGGCGGGCAGCTGTCCCATAATCCAACGGAGCTAGGAGCTGGCGGGGGCGCCGCCGCGACCGGAGCGGCGACTCCGCCCTCGATTGGGCTGAAAGCTACCCCACGTCGGGGCTGAAGAGCGGGCCGGCACAACTTGCTGCATAATGATCAGCGGAGCCGCCCGGGGCATAAAATCTGGGGGCAAGTTGAGAATGTCTGACGAAGGGGATAGCAATCTCATAGCCGCGGACCAGCCGTGGGCAGCTACCGCTCCCAGGAGGCGCAGGCGGTTGTAAATAAGCATCTTGGTCCTTCCTGGAAATAGTGCCCAGTCTGAGGCAAGGTCCAGAAGCGTAGCAATCTCGTGAAGATCGCGTCGGGTCAGCCGTTTAGATTCAAGATTATCATGCAGATGAACGCAGAGACGAAGGATATCAGCGTCAGCCGGAAGGACAACGTATCCTGGTTGCGCGACCTGCTTTAGCGACGCAAAGGTGACATCCGCTGCCACCGACGGACCGGCGGCCGTCGAGGGGCCCGGAAAGGAGTTCATTTTCTCCTGCAAAGCGGGCATACGGGCCAGCATAGCCGCCGCCCAAGGCGGACGAGTTGTTTCTTCGTCATTGCCTGAGTTCGATGCCGAAGAGGGGGGACCCGCAGCCTGGCCTGAATGCAGATTAGGCATAATCCTGACTCACAAAATAATTGCCCTTGCGGAATAGGTTATGCAACCAAGACGTATTTTTGCACAAAGAACGATTAAAAGAAAGAACCTTAAAACCTTAAAATGTTGATTCACAACGATAGGTAGTACCATTACAAAAGAGTAAACGACGAGCATATTGACGCAGTCGTGTGTATTCAACATCATACTTCCATATTTCAATGGGATCCTTTTTACTGTCGAATAGAGACTTCAGAATGTTATCTTCTGAGAGCTCAATCAACTCCATCTGCAAATCCTCAGGTGCATTCGAGGCATCAACCAGATGTGACTGAAAAGCTAACCTCAGTGTGGCATCATGTTTCTCAAAATATTTAAATCTGTTATTGTATTCCTTTATCAAGGATTTCAAACACCTATGTATTCATTCATATTCCAATTTTTCAAGTTTTATTCATAACTTTGCCAGTTCAGGAAAATGCTCGGCTGAAACAATTGATCTGATAAGGCCAATTTTGAAAAAATTCAACTTCTTCCGAAATGACTGAATTTGCTGCAACATTTCATATATGGATTTAGTTTTACCTTGTAAAGAAGTATTCAAATGATTTTGTTTTGACATTTAGTCAAACAAAAATGCAACATTGCTGCAGAAATCTTTTTTCAAAATTTCACAAGGTTCATTCTGTTCTTTGGAAAAGCTCGTGACTTGTTTTCGCAAAGCTAAAAGTACTTATCTTGTGACAACTAGCTCACTTAACGGTTTGGAAGGTCTACACTAGATGTTTCATCGTCATATTGAAGCATGGTGCGAAACTGGCGATGCCGTGAAGCACCTGCTCGAATGTAGTTCACAATACCAATAACTATACGTAATGTGTCATTTAAAACAAGATTTGGCGCAAAGATTTTCCGAATATGTCTTTCATTACTTCTACCTGTTGAATAGTTTTCTACAAATAGTTTTTCAATGACCATCTCCGTGTATTCCATTCATTATAAACACAAATCACGCAGCGACGTTTCTTTACTTAATTATTATAATAAATTCCTTAGTTTTCAATTCGAGAATCTCGGAAATACTGGATTGACAGATGCTGTGGTCCAGTTTTTTTTCGAAGTTTTAGCATAAATTCATTTCAATCAGTTATAAGCATACCAAAATGGGACTGTTTTGTTAATAAACATTAAAAAGTTTGTTTTGTCGAAAAATTGATCTATTTTCAGCTTTTATATGAAATATATTATATACGTATATTACTGATTTTTTCGCAGTTGTTATTTTTTCTTGTTTTTATTGCGAAATTTTTAAATCTCGTATTTCTTACAATAATTTTTGTAAATATCCTCTTCAATCATTCGTTTCCTCCGCTATTTTGATCTATCAGAATATTATACTATTTCTATTTTTAACGTCCATCCCTAACCAAAACACGAGCGTACACTTTCCCTTTCCATGCCGTCCACCTTCCCCCCACCCTCAGCCCGCCCCACCCTATTCATCCCCTTCTCCGTCGGACGTCACCCCTGCGCATTCCCGCTCTCTTCGTCATTTTTTCTCTCCTACTCCCACGCTTCCCCCATCCACCGCCAGGGCGACGAGGAAGGGGGCCACACACACTGGCTTCGCCTTTCTGCGCTGACTCCTCATCGATCGCCTTCTTTCGCCCCTCCCCCGCTCCTCTTTCCCCCCTCTCGGCTCCCGTCTCGGTTCCCCTCTCGCCCCTTCCCACTCTCTCGCCTCCCCTCTGCCTTCCCCCAAACCATTCCGAAATGACGTCTCTTTCCCTGGCGCCGGCGCCTAACGGAGCCATCCCATTGGTCGGTAATGACATCATCCCTCCGCGCCCATAATGCAATGCAGCTCGGAGGATCCTCTCTGCAGTTTCGGATGCTGTGGAACCATATAGTGGTGCAAGGTTCCTCTGCCGCTCCCTCGATTAGTCTGCAACGCGCCAAGGCTTTCGCCCCCTCGGTCTTCTTTCGCCACCCTTGGTCTGACAGGGAAAGCACCGCCTCCTCGGGAGCGGCGATCGCGCTGCGTGGGACGGCGCCCGGGGTCGGTCGACCGGGGGCCCACGTCGAGAGGTGAGTACCGGGTGCGGCACCCGTTCGTCAGGGAACCGCACCTCTCCCTATATCATACGTCAGCCAGCCGCTCCGACGACGTCCGGGAGAAGACGTCTCGCTCCTTGTCTAGGGAAGACGCCGTGTGCGTGTGTTTGTCAACTCGAGTGCGAACAGAACGTGGCCCGTGGGTCCTCTAAGTGTTTTCAAATGCCTTTCAATGCCACTGCGTCCGAGGTCACCGTTCTTTCGCGTTCGCGAAGCGGGGTCAAATGAGGTCGCGCCTTTTCCATCACAAAGAGGCTCATATTTTACAGATATTGCTTCGCGGTGGTCGCACCAAACTTTCCCTCTCTCTTCGTCTTCGTCTCTCTCCCTTTGCCATTCCCCCCTCTTTCTCCCTCTCCCTCTTTTTCCCTCCCTCCCTCCACTTACCCCATTCCTCTTCCCTCTCTCCCAATCCCCCTTTCTCCCCCTCCCTCTTCCTCTCCCCCTCCCCCTTCCCTCCCTCTCACCCTTCCCCCACCCTTCACTCTCCCTCTACCCTCCCCCTCCCCCCCTCCCTCTCCCCTCTCCCTTCACCTTTCTCTCTCCCCCTCCGTCCCACTCTCCACGATGAGATCCAAAGGACTTCAGAGCGTAAATATAAGATCGCATTTTCCCCTCGTCCTGTCTTTCACGTTGTGCCTCAGCAATGGGTTGTCGATTCGCTTTTGTTTTCGTCATTCGCTCGACCTCCCCGTCCCTTTAAAGGTTTCGCTTTGCTGTTTCCTCGCATTTCGTTTGGTATATATTATTTCCCTAGATCCCTCGACATTCTTCTCTGCCTCTTATTCTGTTTCTTCCGCGTCCTCTTGCTTTCCTTGTCTCGCGATCGCATTTCCTAAGAGCGTGCGGGAGTTTGAACGACGTCGTTCTTCCGCAGGAATCCCGTTCGACTTCAACCCATTCGACACGGTCCTCTCTTTTCCCCGCTTGCTCTTCTCGCCTCTCTGCAAAACTTTCCCTATTCGCATTGTCCCAAGAGACAGAGGCAGAGGAAGGGAGCGATTGGGGGAGGAGAAGGTAGGGGGAAGGTAAAGATGGGTAAGGGGGGAAGGCAGTGGAATCCGAATGAACGAGCAACAGCGAAAACCCCGTGGAAACGCTCCGCGAGTGGCAAATGTCATCGCCACGGAGGTAGCTCCCTCTTTCTTTTTTTCTTTCTCAGCGAGAGAGAGAGAGAGAGCGTAGACTGGAATACTTTCCTCGTTTTATTTTTATCGCTCCAGGGGATAACGTCATTTTACGGCGGCATTTTGTTCTTTTTATTTTCCTTCGGGAAAACTCGAAAGGCGAAATAACGGAACAAACGCTTCGATTTTTTATTTGTGGCTCGTAATTAGCATGTTGAGATTTCCGCATTCCGCAGAGTATGTATGACTCGGTTTCGAGCACACTTTTATGAAATCCTAGTAAATACGATGACGCTTAACCTCAAGATTGCACTTACACATTCGTGGAATTGTAAACATGTGATTAATGTTAAGTTTTGTTTACTTCTTGCTTTACGAGTTATTTATTTATTTATTCATAATGTCACATACAGAAAGTTTCCCAATTTACAGTGAAATAGTAACGAAATAATTTTTTTAAATAAAAAATAATAATGATTAATAAATTAAGAAAAGAATAGGCAATAATAGCAAATATAATGGATGAGTGATGAGAAGATGATGAAGTGTAATTATTTTTGCGAAAGATGACATAGGACAAATAGGGTAGCAGAAGGTGATAACAGTAAGTAAAATGGTTGAGAAATACTTTCGGAGGGCTATAGGATCACTAATGTCTGTAAAGCGATACAAAATACCAAGGAGGGACATGGCTTCGTTTTTAATTGCTGAGATATGGTCAGTGTAGTTCAGTTTACTGTCGGTTGCAATGCCGAGACCCTTCTGCAGGTAAACTCAATAAAATCGAATTGACACAGTAGTTAAAATTGCTTGGGTTTTATGAAGGGAGATAAACATGACAGTACATTTCTTGAGATTTAATCGAAGGTTCCAGACATCGCACCATTTTGAGACCTGATTAATTGATTCTTGGAAAGCTGTACAGTCGTAGAGATTAAACAAGTAGGGTCCGAGGACACTTCCTTGTGGAACGCCTGAGGTAACGGGTGACCAATCAGATGCTATTCCATATTATATAACCCGCTGATTACGATTATTCAGAAAGCTGCTCAGGAGATTGAGAAAATCACCATGGATATTGAAACGGTGATTAAGCTTGTGAAGAGGTACTAGGTCGTGATTCAAAGAGTCGAAGGCTTTAGATAGATCTAGGAAAACTGTGGCTAACTGGGATTTATTTTTTATAGCATCATCAGCATGTTGTTGAAAAACTGCTAAATTAGTCAAGCAGGAGCGACCAGGAAAGAAGCCATGTTGCTTGCTGGAGAGATGCGGCGATGTGAAGTAGTAGAGACGGTTGAGAATAATCCGTTCATAAATGGAGGAAAGAATGGAAAGTAAGGAAATAGGAGGGAAATTTGAAACAACAGCCTTTAAACCAAACTTATGTATAGGAACAATATTGGCAGATTTCCACGGGGAGGGGAAAATCCCTAGTTTGAAACAACTGTTAAAAATTAGAGTTAAAGGAATAGGATGCACAATTTAGGAGAAATAGAGGACTAAAGCCATCGAGACCTGGGGTGCGATGAGGGGGTTTTACAAAGGAATTCAATCACTCCCTGTGGTGTAGGAAAAGTTGTACACAGCGGAAAGGGAATGGTCATTTTTGATCTTCAGAGACAAAGAGGTGATAGGGGGCGATAGGCAATCTGAGAAAAATTTGAGGAATGATTTAGACCTGTGAGATCCCACAGCATTAGCGTCAGCATAATGTTTTTCATCAGGAATCCTCGAGTGATTGCGGCTGCCATTCACAAAATTCCAAAATTTTCTGGGATTGGTTGAAATTGAGTTAGCCACATTCTGCGTAAACTCACTTTAGTGAATTTTCTGTAAAATTAAAACAATATTATTTAAGATGTGCTTTTGTAAATACCTATCATTATAAACATCAACCATTCACCAAAAACCTTGTAACAAGGAATAAAATTTTTCTATAAAATATGTTTTTGACTAATGGAAAAAGGTTTTCGAAAAGAATTTATTTAAGATGTCTTATTTTGATATAGGAAGACTTACTACTATAATGAATATCCTTTTCTAGAAATATATTCGCCTAAAATTATTTAATTGAGTAATTTTATTGTTTAGGCAATACTCGAACCATATGAATTACGAATACAACATCCAAGATTGATTATATTTCTTACATATAGAATTTAAGCAAGTATTTTAATTGTTATTCGAAATTATTTTGCCTTGTATGTTCAATATATATACGGAGTAAATGTATAAATTAACTCCGTGTAGATATTTGTGGTAAATCGATCAATTTTCCGCTAGATTCTCATTTTCGCCGGAACTCAGAATCTCAACTGTCCTTCATTTACAATGGTTGCCTTTAACGGACGTAGCTTTCCCGCAATTTAACAGAACTCCAATCCGTCATTTGGGTCTCATCCAACGATTCCACTGCGACGGTTACATCACGAATACCACGACCTTGCCCCATATCGTGCCCATGTCTAGTTTAGCAAATTAACATTGCTGCGCTCACTTAAGACGAGTGTCCATCTTAGTGATTTTCCCCTGCTTTCTATCGAATCTCGATATTTTTATCCGAATCGCCGATCCTGATTAAGGCCTGATAAAAATATTATTTACTTTATTCCTGGATATTCATTTGTCTCTCCTTTTATAGCATTCAAATTTAACAGTAAGGTAAAAAGATTTATTATTTTATCTCAGAAAGTTACATTTACGGAAATACCAAAATAACATATTCGAATAATATCAACTTTATCAATAATAAGGTCAGGCTCAACCCTGTGGAATTTACTCATCATGGAAAAAAGAACTTAGTTACTTCCACAAATTTAATTTTAAACGACCGGTTTCACTACGATCGTATCATTATCAAAAATCGTTTCATATATATAGGGTAAAATAAGGGGGGAGAGGGTGACAGGAGGGGTTACAAAGAAAACGAATGGAAGGTAATTGAATAAACGGTTAGGAAAAGGAAGAGGTTGGAAAAAGGCGAAAGCAACATAGTAGCAAAATGTTATAAAAACTTGGTAAAAGGGCCAAAGACAACAATGTTGATAGAAAGTATTTACAAAATATTCGGTAAGCTAAATAGAGGAGAATGATTGTGGAAAAGGTATTCATTTAAGAGAAGCGAGTCTTTACAAATAATTATCTCTAGCAGTTCAAGAGCATCCAATTTGCGACCTTTAATTTCAAAGTGGAGGAATTTAGGGTTGAAGGAACTATGATGATTGAGGTTTAAAAGATGTTTCGCCAATTGAGAATTCAAATTATTTAAACGGAAGTATCGCTTATGCTCCTTAATCCTCTTGTCAAAACTCCTCCCTGTTTGGCCGATGTAGACCGATTTTTATATTTTATCACCAGATGATGCTACGGTCGTAGTGAAACCGGTCGTTTAAAATGAAATTTGTGGAAGTACCTAAGTTCTTTTTTCATGAATATAAGCTTTATATATATATATATATATATATATATATATATATATATATATATATATATATATATAGTATATAAACTTTATATTTCTTTAACTGGAAGAGTAATTTCCCCCTCACTATGATTGGAATATTTAACTTATTATAAAATTAATGCATTCTTCTCGTTTCTTTCGAGTTTTTGGGTATATAATGAAAATTTCTATATGCATACAGTTTTTAAGCTTGAAATTTCTCTAAGTCGACATACGTATCATCGTATATATCAGATACTGTTCTGTATAAATTCACAATAGATACGGCAAAGGAGTATTTTCTAGCTCGAAACGTCGCCGTAGTCGCACCCTTGTACTAACATAATACACAGTTTTTATTTGATACACATTTGAATTAAATCATGATCTCACCTTCTGTGCTATTTTACAGTATTTCAGTTTTCAAAACTTTTGCAATAAACAGTTCTTTTTTAAAGACTCCACTTTATCGTTTAGCGAAAACTTCATGAAACTTTATTAAAGTAGCATATTTCTTCTCCACCTGCGATTAATAATTCAATTTTGAACAACTCGTATCACTTCAATTTCTCTGCTCCCGTTCAGCGGTTTTCCCAATGTTGGTTAAGATTAGCGCTGCGTCGGCTCCTTTCAACCGTCGCACTTACACTCGTCACAGGCTCTCGTTCGCACAGCGGAGAAGCCTTAGTATGCCTCAAGGACGCCTTCTTCTGAATTCCACAACGAAGAGGTGATCTATGACGACTTTGAGATCACGAAAGAGAGAATGCGAGAGTCCTCCCTCCGTCCAACTCCCTTTTACACCCTCCTAAGTCTTTCTTTTAACCCTTATCTCTCTCTCCCTCTTTTCTTGTCTGACATCCACGGCGATTAGGAAGCCATAGAATGGAAATGAGGGTAAGGAATCAAGACACGAAACATTATTGCACATGTTAGCGAGCGGATATATTCTAATCGAAGAGATGGCTGTTCGTAAGGACATTTATGCCTGTATTTATGTGAGTGCACGTGTGCACTTACTGTTTTTGCTCATGTGTGCGTGTATACGCATGTTTAACGCGTAAGTGAAGGTTTTTTTGTGGTAGCGCGCCTGTGTTTTATTGAGATGTATCGATGGTATTCCGTTTGAGTGGCAATTTATGTTTTAATGAAGGTTATAAAACGTAGGTGGCCAAACCGCGGCTCGCGAGCTGCATGCGGCCCTTTTAAATTTTCTTTCGGAGGCGTTTCCACTTTTTACAGTCTAGAACACAATCACTTACTGTAACTTAGGACGTGTTGGGGATGCCGAAGGGGCATCCTTTGCATCTGAATTGCTCCGAATACAGGTTATGATTTACTGCTCGTAAATTTATCAGCACAGAATGTGTCATGCTACTCTCGAACTTCTGAAGATTATCGAATGCGGCTCCTAGGGTGAGCAAGGTCCTGATAGCAACTATGAATGTAGTGACTTGTGTAGCTTTAGTTTAACTGAGGCAGAAGAGAACGAAGAGAGTACATGAAACTCTCCAACGAGCCTCTATTAATTATGAGAATTATTTGATTATCGTGAAAAATAATAGATCTATAAGTGTATAATGGAATTCTCTAGAAGCTCCTAACGGTTTTGTAACTAATAACTATATAAACTATATGAAGTATATAAATTACATAAACTATATATAATCGATTCAAATAGTAGGTGGTAAAAATAACTTTTATGGCAACTTTCCGTGGATACATGTCATTTCCTTTGGGTGAACTTTAATAAAGAAAAATATTCGTAAAGGTGATTCCAAAGGAATAAAGAATTAGAATTATTTCCCTCCTGTGGAGAAAATAGGTGATACAGACATGAAAATCGGCCACATGTGACAAATATGCGTTTTTTTTCTTCCTAATTTATCGTCGTATTCTTAAAACACTTCGTGAACTAAGCAAAACTTTGCGTATGCTAGACTAAAATTACATTTCTTGCAATAAATTCCTGCTTCGTCGGAAAAATTTTCACATGGTAGAACTACACACGAGAGATTACAATTGAGACGATTGCTTCACCTGAAATATTTCACTTCCGGAAGTGTGAGAGGTTTTTGAAATTCGCACCGCGGAATTGTTTCAAAAGCTGGGATGATCGAAAGCCCTCGGACGTTTTTATACATACATTGGAAAACGTCTTTTGCGGATGATTTGGCAACTGCGACTGCGACTGACGATCCGACTCAGAAGCAGCATTCATCTTTCAAATAATAAATCTGTTCAGGGGCGGTTCAAAGCGGGGGGGGGGGGGGGGGGGGGGCGATCGCCATAGCAACTTCGGAAGCTTCGGAGTCATTCGACGGATTGTTCGAGCAAAAAGGGTCGTTTGGAGATGGGGGCACCCTGGTCGGTGCTGGAAGGCGTTAGTTGGGGTGGTGGGAGGAGAATGGGATTCTCAGGATTTTCAACAAATGAAGAGTGAAGGACACGTTGGACCCTGTCCTCGTCTGCGCTCAATGTGCGCACTCCAGGCTCCGGGTCTTTTGCAAAACCCTCGCACCCGGTGCAGTAAAGATATGATTCCTCTCACTATCGAACCGCGAGTAGGGGACCATGTCATCGACCTACGCTACTGGCTAGGTACAGGTAAAAGGACGAAACAATGCGATCGGTTTATTGTCTCGCTACCCCTTTCACACTTTTTCACTGGTTTGGGGATTTCCTTATCTTTGTTTAGAGTCCTTCCCCACCTCTAGCTGAACTTCCTCATGTCACAAGATTCTGTGCAAGAGGTCTTTTGCCGCCTATAGTTTTTCCATTATTCCCCAAAAGAATACACTGGCGTTTTCAGATCAGTGTTCAAGTGATCCTCTAGCCTCTAACAGTGAGCCGGGCAGTGCTACGCGTTGAATATTAGTGTCGACTCTATTCTAGTGCATTAACAACCAAGTTTGACAATTTATCATGTGCCGCGATCTAATTGATTACATTAGCAGTTAAATAAGTGTTCAAGATGTCCTTGCTTCATGCTAGTCGACCAGTGCTACTAACCTTTTTGGATGCTGAAGTCAAACTTTCGTAAAAATTCTGTCTTATCATGAATTCTATAGTCACTTTTTAAGTGATCTGTTTGTTGGCTTTTAAAAAATTTAATATATATGACATTAATTTTTGTCGAATTTCACTTCTTATTAATTTAAATATAATACAATTTACACCTAATAAAAGTGATATGAATTAAAGACATGAAATTGACTTCAGATATATATACTTATTTATCGGTATTATTTTACTTTATTCAGCATAGTAGACTATATTTAAATGTACTTTATCGTTAACGTGATTTATTATTATTACATTTCCAGATATCCCTTTATAGAAATGACATCAAATAGACAAAAACGCCAGAAAATGTTGCATTTTTTCTTAATTCTTTAGAGACAGAACCTAAGATAAATTCGAGCAATCAAAAAGTGGCAGATTCTACCTCACTACCAATGAACTCCTAAACGAGAGAGATCTTTGCTAATGAGGACAGCAGTGCAGTCATTTCATCGATTTATCCCGTCGATATCGAACATCATAGTAGTGCTATGATAAAAAACGATATCGGTTTTTACTGGGATGAAGGAATATTATTAGATAATTTAACAAAAACGAACTTTAAAAAAATCCGTTTAGCCCTCCAAAAAATTACGTCTTTCCGTTTTCTGAACATCGAAAGAAAGACAAAATAAATATGCCTGGCTAGTTTATTCTCTTAAGAAAAGAGGCATTTACTGCAAATATTGTACCTTGTTTGCTCCCAAAACTGTTGGTGCGATTGACTGTAAATATGAGAGTGGGGTTTTGGTATCAAAGCCAATCACTGCATATTCCAAACTTTTGGGGAAAGATGGTATTCTTGAAAAACACCAAGGCAATGTCTATCACAAACGCGCTGTAGAGTCGGTAAAAGATTTTGTAAGGACTTTTGGAAAGCCCCAAATTGAAGTTCAAAACATGTTGATTTCAGCTCGATTAAAGCAAGTTCAAGATAATCGAAAGCGCCTTTTGCCCATTATTGATACGATTATCACTCTAGGTCGACAAAATATACCACTTCGAGGCCATAGAGATGATGGTTGTTTGTCAGACGTGCCTGAATGCAATGAAAGCATAACTAACGAGGGGAACTTTCGCGCTATGTTAAAATTACGTATCCGAGGAGGAGATAAGAATCTTGAAAATCACGCGCAAACGCGACTTACAAGTCAAAAACGACTCAGAACTCAGTCATTCAGTGTTGCGGTGAGGAAATTTTGAAAAATATTCAAGGCTTTCTGAGTGAAGGAAAGTATTGTGTCGCAGTAAAGCATTATTATTAGGTATGTTTATGAGAATAAAATAAGAGAATATTTCCTTGGTTTTGTGGACTTGCATGAGACAGATTTCTGATCAAACATTTGTGAAGAAATCGAACCAAAATTCAGTGGAAATGTGATACGAAAATCAGTGGTCATGATTTTATTAAAAAATAATTTAGAAGTGGAAAACTGCGTCGGTATCTGTACCGACAGCTGTCGTGTCCTGGCTTCCGAGCAGCGTGGCGCTGTTTCAGAAATTCGTAAGGTTGTTCCGCATGCGGTCAGGGTTCCCTGTCAAAGCAATTCATTTAACTTGGGAAGGTTCTAAATCCACACCTGGTCTGTTGAGTATGCTTCCGTGAGTTAGAGGTATGAGATATATATATTTCGGAAGATGGCTGACTTCCGCCATCACATAAATTGCATTCAGTCAAGTATTCTATGAAGAGGTGCAAAAAAAGGCGAATTTCTAACATATTAGGTGCATTCGAAAACAAGGCCGCGCCTAGGGTTTTTGGCGTCCGGGTGCAAGATATCTCTGTGGCGCCCCCCTGCTAGCGAATTTTGTGGTATTAACAAATACGACTTTTTTTCATCGATAGAGAGTGCAGACAAGCTGATGGATTTCTGTCAGTGTATCCCAGAACAAACTGATTAAAATAATTCGTTGCATAAATATAAATATAAACATAATATAATATCTGCTTGAACGAAAGTTATAAAACTCGCCGCACATTTTATTAAAAGTCAATACTCTGTCCCGTTACCTTAACGAACAATCAAAAATTATAATGTGTTTTGTTTTTTGTCGATTTACAAGCCTATTTACTTGCAATTTTTATTTTGACTATAAGAAAACTAAACTTTAATTATTTATGCATTTTTACGTCAAAGTCGCGACTTTGTATTTTCATTTTTAGGTACCTATTTTAAAATCTAATGGAGAAGTAGATGTCAATAATTCTCTTATTATTTGGAGAAATTGTTATGGGATTTTAATTCGGTATATCTACGAAATAAAGACGGCATAAGACAAATTTCACACTATATCATGTTATATTAATTTTGTGTTTCGGTGTTTGGCATTTCTAAAACTCTAGTTTACTAAAAACTCCATCTTTAAAAGCTAGTAAAAATGGTGATCCACTAATAAAGTGATTAAATGTAAGCTTATGGAATTGAAATCTTCGTATTTAATGTAAGACAAACACAATATTATGTAACTTGATAATACTACGTAAAATAAGAGAATTCGATCACTTTTGGACATTAACTCATTTTATAAGTACATACACATCCATCTTGTACAAAAAGAAATCACAGATACGGATATCAATTTTTAATGAAAAATTGGAGTTGAACATAAGGGTAAAGACCAATACAAACAGGTTTTATATTGCTTATATGCAGGGGCGGCCCGAGGAATTTTGACGTCCCGGGCGAGATAGCACTCCAGCGACCCCGTCCGTAAATGTATGTTGAGATATTTACAAAGCAGATGTTAATCTATTCATCGCTCTGTAAAAGTTATTGACAATGAAAAATTAAGAGGAATTCCATCAAGATTCTAGCCTGTTTCTAGATATAAATTGGCATCCAATATCTATTCGCTTGCAAGTAATAAACAGATAAATGGTCGGGATAGCGCCCTTAAAACTTTGGCGCCCGGGGCTAATATGCTTTATATTTTCAATAAAAATTATCTTTTGAAAAAAATATCACAGAAAATTAGCTCTTCTGGTTTTCATGACGGCAGAGCATTTAATAATTTCATGCATGACAAGTTCATCGCACAATTCATGTTTAATCGATATGACTTAAGCTTGAGAATTGAGACTGACCCATAAATGAACGTAAGTGATTTTTCGGAAATGTTTTGAGTGGCAGATTTCGTGTCATTTAATATTTCCAACTTTCCCTTTTCACGCTGATCAAGGAGGTAACATTCCCAAACAGAATGTGCAACTCGAAATGAAACAATATATAGATACAAATACCTTAATGGGAAGCCGCCCCGGCAAGTCGGCGCCCGGGCGCGTTGCCCCCACGGCACCCCGGGTAGGCGCCCCCCTGTTCGAAAGACCTATTACTGTATTAATGATCCAAATTACTTTTTATTGTAGACTTGTCAATACATGTTTCGGCGGGGTTGATGCTTGACGCCTATCTTTTTATTACACGAAGAGAATGATTACGATCCGAGACTCATCCTCATTTTCGGCATTTTTTTCAACAATCAAAGATTCTTTTATTTGCGTTCGTTGCTATGGGATACTGCGTTTCCAAGTGATTTTCCAAAATGCTGTTGCACTGTTACAGTTTGCAAACAAGATGAGAATCTGGGAGGATTTTTCCGAACCCAGGAACGCATCCATCCTCCTTCTCCAGCTCCCCGTTCCACCTTCCCCCTCCATCCCTCCCCGTCCATCCCTCCCCCGTCAATCCCCCCTCCATTCTTTCACTCTGTCCGACTCCAGTTCCACGCCTCTCTCTTTACTCTTTGCGATATTCATCTCGGAATGAACGCGAACCGAGGCATTCTGCAATTGAACTTGTCTTCCACGAGTTCTCGCACAGCATGGAATCACTTGCCATGACGAAGGCGTGCGCTAAAATTATACCGGTTAAGGATTATGATAACGATGATGGATTATGATAACGGTCAAGGAGCTGACTCTCACTCTCTCTTTCTCTATGTCGCAGTCTATTGCTATCAAGTGCACTGATGGCGCAAAAGCGGGTATTTAAGATGAACTTTATTATAAATTGCATTCTTCCATGCGAACTTTTTGAGAAGTTTTATAGTTTAGCTCCGTTTATGCATGTAGATTTCCTGTTCTGACAAACTCTTATGCAAGGTGTTTTGCATTTGAACAGATTCCAACTCTTATCTCGCACCTTTAAACTGAATACAAATACAGAAGTATGATTATAAAATCTTCTTAGAAAAGGCACTCATTATTTAGGAAGTGAGAACATATACGTCAATATCTTTCTTTTAAATTACAATTCGGTTGAGCTGTTGTCCACACGCCCTTTAGGAACACCTCAGATACAGTCTCATATATCCCACTGATTTAAACACAAATAATTTGTGAGAAATAATTTGGACGGGAGACTTTATACTGATACTGCACCTTTCATTTTCTCCTTTCATCCGGACCATAATGATCTCTTCATCAAGTGTATTTTTCTCGTCGTTGAAAATTCGCATTTCCTCCGACGGAAGCCCGTTTAATATAGAATGGTGCTCTTAAGACATCGTGAGTCAAAGGTCTCTCCGAAAGCACTGATATTCCGCATTCCGCAGGACGCGGCTCGGAGACAGAACTCCGTTTAATGAGATGGGAATGTAATGCTGCGGCGTGGACGCTCTCACAAAATAAATATGTAGGTCACGAATCGCTAAAGGGAATACATGCGGAACCGAGAGAAAATGTCTTCCATTTTTGTGTTCCTTGATCATGCTCCAAATTTAGGGTTTCAACACAATTCATCTTTTCACAGCATGGACACGGTCTTGTCCACCGTTAAAAGTTAGGTTTTCCTAGCACTAAGATTTATTCCGAAGATTTCGCTTTTATTATCGCTTCAATGTGAAGACGAAAATAAGGCACGTAAAAATCTAAAATTTTAATTTCAGCGTATTTCTATGTAAGTAGAAACGTATTCACTAATGAAAAATAGCATTAAGAGTTCGGGGCGACTGGACATGAGCTCAGAATGGGGACATATGATCACTTTATCACGCCAGCCAATGCGATCATGAATTGATTCCCCGGTGTAATCGAGTATTGCTACGTTTGCATTAATTTTCATAAAAGAAACATCTATTCTATACATTAATTTCAATCGCTTTTTTCCTGTGGTAGTACGTGTGAGACAACGGCAGCACCTAGGAATATGTTTGAGGTGTTAAAAGTAAGGTCTTACCATGTAAATGTGAAGGCACTTAAAAAATTTGAGGTCGGAGAGTTTGATCGGCATTTATTGATGATATTTTTCGCATCAGAATTTCAATTGTGGGAATGGGGAAACTAAGACCGGGCGATAGCGCAAAAACGGTTAGACCGATTTTTTCGAAACTTGCAACGTATCGAATGGTCACTCCAAATTAGATCTTAAACTACATATCATATCAAAATTTTTATCAGGATGGGGGTTGTGGGGAGGGGACCACTAAAAAACCGGCGATAGTGCAAAAATGGCTGGATAGATTTGCACAAAACTTACAACTTATCTTAAGGTCGATCCAACTTAGAACTTAGGCTATAGGCAATATCAGAATTGGAGAGAGGAATAGGTGATGTTGTGTATGTTAGTCACCGCACGTGGGAGCTGCGAGCCGGATCTCTGCAGTTGCTCTCTGCTAACCTAGTAGGTGGTGAATTTAATTACTTGAGGTATATTCAGCTAACTTATGATAACAAACTAGGAGGAAGAAGCTAAATATGGTTTTTTGTTTCTCAGATAAATTATCTTTCCTTAACCGTGAGTAAAATGTCTCATTCTTCCAGAATTTAAAACTTTTTCTTGATCACATCTTTAGAAAATATCTCATGATTAATTCAACAGTACACGGCGAATTATGCAGTGATGTGCTTAACAAGTCACTATGTAAGTGTAAAAAATCATTTTTATAATTAGCGGTAAAATTCCTGCCTGGAGTAATTGGAACATTATTTATTTATGTGGGATAAAGTCATTGATTGAATGTACTGAAGTTGTCATCTATTTGTCTGAGATCCCATCAAACGCTAAATGAAATCGCTTTTTTCACTGCATAAGCGAAATTGTATCTCCTGGAAGGACAAAGAATAAATAGCTTTCTTCTAAAATAAGTCATTTTCCTTATCAAGTGACTATGTCGCTTGCATTCAGTAGGAAATTCGGATGAAGGTTCCAGTCACTTTCATGAATTTTAAAAGTTTCGTTTCTCTAAAACGCAAAGTACTTCTCATTACGGTGTTATGTGAGCGTAACTAATTTAAAATTCATTCTTCTTTTAAGAATTACTACAAAATGATCTTAGCAAATTGACTAGTTCATTTTTAAACATTTCTCATCAATTGAACTAATTCCCAACACATTTGCTTTATATAATCTCACGAAAGGTAAATGACAACATTGGATTTCTCACAATCGGGCGTCATTTTTACACAGTTTTCTCATTATCTATTGTCTTTAATTGTTTGGAAAGTTTTCTTTACTCAGAACTAACGGAAATATTAAGTTGAAAATGTTAAAGGTGCCGTAACAGAGGCAGGGGCCATCTTCCTCAGATGTCCTCATTAAAATTCTAAATTGGTTGTGTATTTCTTTAATGATGTACACTTCTTTGTTGTTCTTTGGTGATAATTCTATTCGAAGATAAAATCAATTAAAAGAAAAGCGATAAATAGAAAATTATAAGAAATCATCTAATTAATACAATACATCGCGTATAATAAATCACAAGCAGCTATGGCGAAATGTTCGAACTGGGAATCTGTCCTTTTCGCTTGTAACTTAATGAAATGAATCGTATTATTTTTACGTATAACACAAAGCACTTTCATCCTCAGAAAATAACGCAGTTTTATAGGAATAATATTAATAAATTGATGGCAAAGAGGGCAGCTACGTACGATGAGAAGTCTGTGAGAAACGTGATAATATCACTCTTAACTAAAATTCGTGAATATCCCACTTTAAATGTCGTTTCTTTAACGATCTAGTCCTAACATTTATCGATGCGTCCATCGAATGTAAATCTTTCCACTTGATCCTTTTCCAGAGGAATCATAACATTGGAGGAGAATTCGAGAACAAGTTTTAATGCATTTTTATGAAGCACAACGCTCCACAAAGCGCCCATTCACGGTCTTTTGATGGATCAAGGTGTCGAACTCTTCGCGAGGAATCGGAAGCAGGACACGACGGCACGTGCGTGGAATGCTCGAAGGCGACACGAGCGCCACTCGAGTGGCGCGGTGACATTTTAAGAATGGATTCGAAAATCCATTCCCGGTTCCATATGGCGATGCAGCAACTCTTTTTCGGAGTGGGAAGAATTCCAGTTTATTTCCACTGACGCAAACTGTCTTCCTCGTTCGCTCATAAAACTCGAGAGTGAAATGGGTTTCACGCGACGCTTTACGAAGCGATGGTGTTAATATCGCATGGTGTGGTGAGTGAAGAGGGTGCCGTCCGCTGAGAACTTCTTGGATTGAAAGAAAGAGAGGGAGGAAGAAGGAATTGAAAGAGGACGAGAGTAAGAGAGAAATTATGGTGGAAGTTGCGAGGGAAGATATTGAAAGGACCGCTAGAATGACGCAGTCTTCGATGTAAATTAAAGGTTTCTTAATCTTATTATATTTAGGTATTTCGAGTTTTTTTAAATTCTATTTTTTAAATTGTCGCTACTTATAATCCCACAGACGTAATAACTTGAGGATTTCTCGCAGATTTACAGAGAAACGAACGGCATAGCTGATGTGAATTTTAGGAAAGACAGGTGCATCGCTGTTGAATTTGATTTGTTAGTGTAACGATTTCATGCCATGTACTTTGTCATTGCTAAGTTTCAATTACTTGGATATTCGCATGTTGGTTTACTTTTTGAGAATTTTATGAGGCATGACTTATTAGGAGTTGTCACCCACTGACGTCGATGGAAACCTGCATCTAACTAACATCTCCTGTATAACTTTACTCTTTAAGACGATCTTAATTTTCTCTTCGCTCTAAACGGCAGCTTTATTTTTATTCATATCCATCGAAAGCTCATTATCAACCGCGAACTCGAATTGAATATCTATTATATAGGGTGTCCCACGACTAAAGATCATAACTTCAGGAGATAATTCCAGAGGTCATTTTTTAATTAAAAATGTTTTATCAACATGTGTCCGATTCGTTATGGTTACTGAATTATGGGCTTTTGATTTGTAGCACACTTGTTGGCGTTTGTTATCGGGGGAAAAATTGTATTTTAAAAGAGATTGTGTTATAATGTACAGTGCATTAAACAAATTAAAAGGTGATTTCATTGTACAGTTTAGGTAGTTCAAAGCTGCATTAATTGTTCAAAATGTCTACCATTTTCTGGAATGCAGAGTCTGCCTCGTTTGTGTAGGGAACGTGTAACCATACTTAGAACAGCATCGTTGTTAACTTGTTTTGCAGCATCTAAAATCCGCGGAAGTAGTTCATCTCTTGTGTTCACTTTCCGTTCATGCACAATCGTTTGAATGTGGCCCCATACGTGGTAATCTAGTGTAGTCAGATCGGGTGAATGCGGAGGCCAATGCGTCCATTTACGAAATTTTATTTTCGAGCGAAAATACTTGAATCCCAAGTGTTATAGTACGGCGATTTAAAAAATCGTACTCCGAAAATCCAATTCTCAACATAAAGGTCATTATTTTCAATTAAAAATACAGATTATCCTAGGGAATGGTACCTTATCTAAAACGAGCCGTGATTGGTCAGAGCTTAGCGTGACGTCACCAGTATATTATAGTTTCGGCATCCCGGCATTGAGCGCTCAGGTTCCGGTGCGACGAAAAGGAAGTCATTGAATGCTGAAGTGTTGTTGAAGAGTTCAATCTGTGCACTTTTATTTAAACGAAACAGACCTTCGTGATGACTGAGGAAGGTTTTGTTAAAGGTCAATCCGACAATTTGCCTCTAGTTAAGTCTATGATGGTAGCGAGTTTTTTTAGCCGAAACTCGAAATATGTGTCGGCTGAAATGCGTGGAATTAAAACTGCCAAGTAAGTATCATTTTTCTTATTAATTTAAAACTATATATGTTCTTTGGTTGTTTACTATTTTTTTTAAGTAATCAGATAATGTTAGTTATTATTCAGCAGTATGGAGCCTTTACTTTTAGTTGTTAAGCTGCTACACTTAATCTCGCTATTTCAGTCATTAAACGAGTAAACCGAACCTCATTCTTTTGTCTGTAGTTGGAACTATTGAATTCATTTTATATGCTGATGAACTAAAACTTAAGTACTAATCTTATAAACTAATTAAACTACGGAGCAAATAATGAGTTGAGTGGAGTAATTTAATAACTGAATTGGCGAAATTAAGTGCAGCAGTTTAATAACAGAAAAACAAGATAAGTATCATTGTTTAAGAACTAAAATGCTTCAGTTAGATCAGCACTACATTCATTATCTAATTTAAAGTACAGTGTAATCTGTATGTTTTTCTCGCAGAGCTGGTAGATCAACTTATGGAGACAATGCCATTGGATATGTTCAGTTGAGAAGGAGTGGTGGTTGTGTTACTATAAAAGCGAGAATTACTCCTGAACATCGAGTTCGTCAAAAATGTTACTCTGTTGTGGCTGTAATTGATGAAATGCAGGATGAAGTTATATCTACTGAATGTTTAGATTGTGCAGCATCTATTGGTGAGATTTTATTATTCTTTTCTTTTTCCAAATTTTATCTTGTTGTAAATGAGTTGAACATAATATATGCAAGGGCATCATCTTATTTAAGTTACTCCTATCCAGGAAGCTTTATGGATTAAGAAATTGTTTAGAAACTTACTCATAACAAAAGACATTTTCAATGATTCTGAGTTGATTCCTACCTTAATTTCTACTTAACATTATTTGCTTTTATGCACTTGTTACAGGTGGATGTAAACATGCAATTGCCTTCATAATGTGGCTTCACAGAAGAAGTGAAGAACCTTCTGTGACATCTAAAGTTTGCTACTGGAAAAAATCTAAACTGTCGAGAGTGGGGTCATCAGTGAAGTTTGTAAAAGCAAGTGACTTCGAGTTAAAAAAACCGATTGTGCAGCCTGATGTAGATGACAAGACTTTTTTTAAGAGATGTGCTGCCAAGTTTCGGAAGGAAGGCTCAAAATGTCAGATCAACAAGTATCTTATACCAACTGCACATCCTATTTCTTTACATTATTTAGTTATAGAGTTTAAAAAACAAATTTTTGATGATAGCAGTTTCCAGTCCTTCATATATTACTGTTCTAATGCTATTCCATTTGATTTATGTCATCAAATACAAAGTGAGACCAAAAATCAAGCTGACAATTCTTTGTGGTATGAGCTGCGATATGGCAGAATAACAGCATCAAAGCTGTATGAGGTCGCTCATTGTCGTACACCTGAGGGAGCACTATGTGAAATAATTCTGGGTGCCAAAAAAATAAAAGACACTGTTTCCATGGCTAGGGGCCGAAAATTAGAAAATTTTGTTTTCCAGGCTGTTGAAAACAAGCTTGGGAAAAGGTTCGAAAAATGTGGACTATTTATTAATCCCAAATTTCCATTATTGGGCGCTTCTCCTGATGGCATCAATGCTGATTACGCTTTGGAAATTAAATGTCCATCAAAGGCAAAAACTTTCCAAAATTATATAACCTGTGATAAGAAAATACTGGACAAGTATCTCGCTCAAATTCAATTGCAAATGCTCTTAGCTGATAGGAAAAAGGGATTATTTTGTGTTGCTTTTCCTGATTTTGAACAGTCAAAGCAAGTTGAAATAATTTGTATTGATTTTGATCCAACATTTTTTTGAGATGATTGAAAAAGCTTTAATTTTCTGGGCTAAAGCCATCTTTCCTGTTCTTATGGGTGACAAAAAATTACCATAGGATTTTTCAATTTATAAATATCTGTACAAAGGAGAAACAAGTACAAAATATCATCAATCAAGTTAAGGCTGTAAATAGACAAATATTTTTACTAGTTTTCAGAAAAAAATTTATTTAATAAAATACCTTTGACAATTAATTATTCCACAAGCAATTATTATTATATAATCTGTTGTTGAAATCAGCTGGTAGTTAATACGGGCATGGGGTCCTAATAAACTAAAGTCTCTCAATCGTCCAATTACTCTTTCTATATGAATGCGCAAACTTGCAACTTGCTTGGTCAGCCTAACTTCTGCTACACTGCTTTTCCCATCATTTGATATAGTAGGTGGCCTAACTAGTACACAATTTTTTTAATTTAATTTAGACTCAATATGTTTAAAACCTCTATCTGCCATTATAGCCATACCAGAAGACAATTTGTCCAAGTAACCACAGTCGATAACAATTTGTGTGTCACTTGTTTTGCCTCCATAGCCTTGTGAGATAAAAGTTATTAACCCATCTGGAGTGCTTGCAATCAGATATTTTAGTGTATTACACTTCTTATAATCAGACCATGTTAATGCCTGGTTCATCGGATTGCTTGGTTTTTCGATTTCTATTTCCAGGCAGTCTATTAATGATTGAACATGGCTATACCGAGCTCTGAAAGGAATTGGTAAATTTATTTTTACCTCATCATTAGTAGGCCAAATAATAAAATTTTTAAAGCATTTTGCCAATGGAGGAACGAGTTTTTGGAAAATTTCACACTTTTTACTTGGACTTATTGCAAAATCATGCCCTAGTACTTCATGTGAGGGATTCATCCTAATTTTTTTAGTACCATCAAAATATTTTCTTCTTTGCACTTGAGTACTTCAGAAAGCTCATCTACTATAAATAAACATTCTTCAGGCAAACCTGTATATAATTTGGGATGTTTTTTCATGGTAAAAATTGTGGCCTTTAGCATAGATTGCCTCATTGCTTCATCATTTCCATCTTCATAATCTGATAGCTCATTCTTGCCATCTTCATCTAATGTGTAACTCTCATCACTTGGTGATTCAATAACAGAGTCACTATGTCCAGAATAACTGTCTTCTATGTCATCCTTTTCTTTTGTTAATTCTTGCTGAACAGGCATTGTATTGGTTGCACTATTTTTAAGAATACCTTTTTTTGGTGAACAACTTTGTTGAACCATTAATGGCCCACATTGTACTGCTTTGCTTCTGAAATTAGCTCGAATATTAACCTGTTAACAAAAGAAATTAGATTTTTATTTTCATTGTATTAGTATTTTTTTAAGTTGTGTACCAAAAACCTTTTTCATTTATTTATTTAATACTTTATAAAAATCAGAGCAAGAGCACTCAAAATATTTTTATATTTACCTGTATTCTGACATCACAGACATCTACCTTCTGTTGTGTGGTATCTTCAAACATTTTTTCATCAGCAAGTTGATTTGAAATATCAGTTGAGTTGGCATCCACATCACTCATTTCAAATTCTGTGCTTGCAGGTTGTTGTTCTACCATCTTCAGTGCCTCCTGTATGTCACTCATTCTTTTTCTTTTAATAGCAGCTGATCTGGGTGCTTCAGTTCTATGCATTATTTTATGAGTTTCTTGGCAGTTAAATACATGAGGAACAATTTTACTTTTTAAAGTGAGTCTAACATTTTGTTGTAGTTGCACTCTCATCCAATTGTTGGTGTCCTCTTTCAGCTGGAATATAATAATTGTGATATATTAATGATTGTATTATATAACTATTTAATTATACTACTAAATGGAAATAAATGACTATTATTATTGTTACTGTTAATATATCAGTATTTATAGACCTACTAGCTTCCAATGAGCAAAAACAAATTATCAACTATAAATCTCAAATGCTTGTATTCTGAAATGATAGGTATTTAATTTATAATTATTATGGAATTTCTCTTTACTGATAGAAACTATGTTCTTTAAAATATGTCTGTCTCTAAAGTATAACATTAAAAAATGGAGAAATGCTCTCGTAGTCTGCATGCTAGATGTACTCATGCTTATTTTCCACTTATTCCCATAACTATCCGTCAAAACTTACTATTATCGCCAAATACAGAACTTTACTTACCACAAAATGGTCTTCACAGCAGTAAACATTTTTACTGTTGGCAGAAATCTTGAATTTTCTTCCTGCTGCTTTACACCAGGCTTCCCTTTGAAACTTGTTGCTTGGCAAATGAAAAAACAACTTTTCCGGCGTGGTAACCGATGTATTACTGCATTGTGTTACAAAACAATACATATAGAGTATTTTTTACCACTATCATCCATGTTTGCGCTTTAAAAAATACAAAAAACACGTTTAAAACAATCGTGAGGTGTTACGAGCGTTCACTTGAGACAGCGGTGAAAGTTGCCAGTACTTATTATATACAAGTGACGTCACATCAAAATGGCGGAGATACTGCGCGTTTTCGCGCCAAACGATTCGGTTCAAACTTCTGATGTCATTTTCTCAGCGAAAAATTTTCACACAAATTCGCGGAAAAAAACATCATCATTTTAAGAAAAAATCGAATCTAATAATGTATTAAACATAAATTCGTAAATGGACTCATTTTGCATACCGTCGCGGCCGATCCATCGGCCAGGAAATTGATCACTCAGCCACCGTGTGACTTTCCTCTTGAAATCTGGAGGTCCTCTGTTATGCTGGTAGTACATTTCCAATCGTTTTTGCAGAGGAACATCTTCTAATGAAATCGGCTGTTCATTTTGTAAACATTCAGCAGTAATAAACGCCTTCAAGTGTGCTACAAATCAAATGCCTATAATTCGGTAACTATTGCGAATCAGAGGCATGTTGATATAACATTTTTCACTCAAAATGATCTCAGAAATCATCTCCTGAAGTTATGACCTTTAGTCGTTGGACACCATGTATATAGCCGTTTCTAACTTATGATATATATCAGGCGTGGCCAAACCGCGGCTCTTTTATTTTAGTATACGGCTCTTTTAAACTTACATTCAGCTGCGAATCAACGTTTTTCACAACATAAAACGATGACGCAGGAGGACTTGAGACATGTTGGGGATTCCTAAAGGGCATACATTTTATTTGAATTCCTTTAGATGCAGGTTATGTTTTCTGCTCGTAAATTTATGAGCACAGAATGTGTATCATGCGGCTCTCGAACTTCTGAAGATCATCGTATGCGGCTCCGAGGGCTAGTATGTTTGGCCATCCCTGATATATATGATAGGAAGATACTAATATTTAGGCATATCAAGATGTGCTGGAGACTCGACATGTTTTACATCTGTAAGATTTTGTGCAAACCCGACTAGAAAAAACGAAAATTCTGAAAAAGTTCAAAATTGCGAAAGATAAATTCGCAAATGTTTTTAAGAAATTTAATTTTTATGTTTTTCCGAATGTGCTACGAAACTGAACTGTTTTAAAAGTAGAATTTGTAAAAAAAACAAATAGGGAGTATAGAAATAGGTAAATATTTAGGTACTACTAGGGAGCTGAAATTTTAAAGTTATCTATAGGTTAGTGCAAATAAACAAATGAACATTTGAGTATTAAATTTTATTGCGGCCGTTATAAATTTTTAAAATTTAAACAACTCGGTAAATATTATTTAACTTCTAGATGTGCTATAACTTAATAATTTGGCAGAAAAGTGTAGCAGTACCCCACAATGGAAAAAGCATTATATTTTTAAAATTGCAAATTTTAGGGATTGTTGTACTCCAACATTGTTCCATAAGGATAGAACGGAACTCGGTACAGAGGTTAAATCTTTTGAATTAAAAAAATATTTCTAATAATGAAATATCTCTCTGAAAAAATTAATGTTTTTCAAGGCGAGTTGAAATGTTTGCAGAATGCGAACACCTACTGCTTGTAATCTATATGGAGCTTTCTTACTGTTATTTTTATGATTTTGCTTACTACGTTTTCTGGAAAAGCAGGAGAATATTAGAGTGGAAGTGGCCTCTTTTTTCTTGGAAGGAAATCATCGCCGATGGCCGCCTTCCCAAGTCGCACGAGTGCTGCGTACATTTTTAATCCGCTAACGCCAATATTTCTTCAAATTATCTAATAAACTGTTTTTCGTGGGATGTAATATTACTTTTTGTCAAATACTCTTCTAATGGATAGATAATTAGTTGAACCCTTAAAAAAGGAATCATTACTGAATCTGACACTCCACGCTTTGGTTGTAGCGTAAACATATTCTCAAATCTTGGCTCACAAGTTCTTATATACATTATATGGAAGTGGAATATTTTTACAATTCTTGCATCTCGGAATAGGTTTTAAGAAGAATCATGACTAACAGCTTCTCTTCATCGTAATAATATTGGAAATGATTTTAAAGGAGACTTATATCTGAATATTCATCGCTTTAATGCTCAAGATAAAGTGCATTTTTAAATTAATGATGGGATTATTTTAATAAATAATAAAACAAATGGCATCTACCTTACACTAAATTAGTATTAATTCTGTTTTGTGAATATAATAATTGCATTAATGTTATTTCTATGAATGTGAAAATAAAAATTGAACTCACACGTGTGTCCACGATTGGAATCATATATATCGAAGTGAATTTCTATTAGACCTCATTCTTTCATTAAAGAAAAAAAATAGAAAATGTCTTTTGGTGGCTATTGCCATTCTTCCCCTTAAGTTGCTATGATTTACCGATGAAAACTGTAGCCGTATTTCCGTGAATGCGAATTAAATTTTCGAATTTCGCTCGAGTAGCTTTTCAAGAAATCGTAGGTGCTGCACGGCGGGAAATTTTACAATCGTGGAAAATGTTGAGGTAGGGAGAAAGAGACTGAGAAGGAGCGGCCTGCGAGGATGAAGACGGGGGAGAAAGAGGAAAGGCATTAAGTGAAGGGGTGCGAGAAAAGGGGCTTTTAAGAGAAAAGGGTCTCTCCGCAGCTAAGGAATGTGGCGTGAGGAACATCTTGGCAAAAGCATTGATTGTCGGAAGGTTGAGAGGTGCCTTTTGATTGACCATCAATGCCTCTCTCTCCTAGCTTTTTTACCATCTCTTTCCTTCAATCTCTCCCCTATTTCCTTGCATATCTTCCCTGCATTATCTATCTGTCCTCTTTTTTTTCTTTCCTTATTTCTCTCTCTTCCATTATTTCTATATCCTCCCTTCTTTCTCACTCTACCCTTCTTTCTCTCTCATCCCTTCCTTCTCTCTCATCCCTTCCTTCTCTCTCTTCCCTTCCTTCTCTCTCTTCCATTATTTCTCTCTCTTCCCTTTTTGTCTCTCATCCCTTCTTTCTCTCTCTTTCAATCTTTCTCTCTCTTTCATTATTTTTCTCTCTTCCTTTCTTTCTCCCTATTTCATTATTTCTCTCTCATCCCTTCTTTCTCCCTATTTCATTATTTCTCTCTCATCCCTTCTTTCTCTCTCTTCCATTCTTTCTCTCTCTTCCCTTCTTTCTCTCTCTTCCATTCTTTCTCTCTCTTCCTTTCTTTCTCTCTCTTCACTTCGTTCTCTCTCTTCCCTTCGTTCTCTCCCTTCCATTCTTTTTCTCTCCTCCATTCTTTCTCTCTCTTCCCTTCCTTCTATCTCTTCTTTAATTTCAATCACTTCCCTGCCTTTCTCTCCTCTCTTCTTTCTCTCACACCCCATCCTCCTCTCTCTTCCCTTCTTTGTCTCTCTTCCCTTCTTTCTCTCTCTTCCCTTAATTCTCTCTTCCTATCTTTCTCTCTCTTCTCTCAATTCTCTCTTCCCTTTTTTCTCTCTCTTCCCTTAGTTCTTCTTCCATTCTTTCTCTCTCTTCCCGTCTTCTTTGGTTTTGGTATCCTTTCTGCGCACTACTCTTTCAGTTTCTTATTTCTCTAATTTCGCATTTTTGCATCATAATACCGCCTGTACGGTTTTGTATTCTATATCAAGGTGTTATTTATTTTTCCCTGCATAGCTACTTTGAAGTTGACATTGTGGAGATGATTTTAGAAAAATGGCTTATTTCTCGTTATTTCTAAATGGTTCATTTATTTTCGAGAAATTATTTTATAGGACGACTGTTGTGAATCACTGTCAGAAAGTTTGTCTTGAATTAAAAATCATCAGTACGTGTTTTCTTTACATTAAAAGCTTTATACAACTCCATTGATCAATATGTAGTTCCTTATCGTCTTTTTCTACGTATCCGATAATTTTTCGCCATGTCAAAACCTTCCTCTATATAAAGGCTGAGTCTTTAAACGCTCGTAGCATCAAGATAGCTTGCATTAAAAAGATCCATTCGGCGTTCCTTCGCGCCATCTCCATGGCGAATATAAACTCTTTAAACACGGAATTGTGCACACCATCTTTTAAAGGCGTATCAAACACCAAACACAAAGCACCCTTCCGCCTCTCTTCCTTCTCTCGCCCTCTATCTTCACTCTCTCCTCTCTCTCTAAGCTTTCCCCTCTCTTTCACACTCTCAGATTTCTCCTTTCTTTATCTCTCAGATTTCCCCTCTCTTTCTCTCTCTCAAGTTTCCCTTCTCTTTCAGCTTTTCCCTCTCTTTCTCTCTATGAACTTTCCCCTCTCTTTCTCACTATGAACTTTCCCCTCTCTTTCTCTCTCTCAGCTTTTCCCTCTCTTTTACTCTCTATCAGCTTTCCCCTCAATTTCTCTCTCTCAACTTTCCCCTCTCTTTCTCTATCTTAGCTTTCCCTTCTCTTTCTCTCTCTCAGCTTTCCCTTCTCTTTCTCTCTATCAGCTTTCCCTTCTCTTTCTCTCTATCAGCTTTCCCCTCTCTCTTTCTCAGCTTTCCCCTTTCTTTCTCTCTTTCAGCTTTCCCCTCTCTTTCACTCTCTCTCAGCTATCCAAACTCTCTCTCTCTCAGCTTTCCCCTCTATTTCTCTCTCTCAGCTTTCCCCTATACTTCTCTCTCTCAACATTCCACTCGCTTTCTCTCTCTCAGCTTTCCCCTCTATTTCTCTCTCTCAGCTTTCTCCTCTCTTTCTCTCTCTCAGCTTTCCCCTCTATTTCTCTCTCTCAGCTTTCCCCTATTTCTCTCTCTCAACATTCCACTCTCTTTCTCTCTCTCAGCTTTCCCCTCTATTTTTCTCGTTCAGCTTTCTCCTCTCTTTCTCTCTCTCAACATTCCACTCTCTTTCTCTTTCTCTACTTTCCTCTCAATTTCTCTCTCTCAGCTTTCAGCTCTATTTATCTCTCTCATCTTTCTCCTCTCTTTCTCTCTCTCAACATTCCACTCTCTTTCTCTTTCTCTACTTTCCTCTCAATTTCTCTCTCTCAGCTTTCAGCTCTATTTATCTCTCTCATCTTTCTCCTCTCTTTCTCTCTCTCAACATTCCACTCTCTTTCTCTCTCAGCTTTCCCCTCTATTTCTCTCTCACAGCTTTCCCCTCTAATTCTCTCTCCCAGCTTTCTCCTCTCTTTCTCTCTCTCAACATTCCACTCTCTTTCTCTCTCTCAGCTTTCCCCTCTATTTTTCTCTTTCAGCTTTCCCCTCACTTTCTTTTTCTCAACTTTCCCCTCTCTTTCTCTCTCTCAGCTTCCCACTCTTTCTCTCTCTCAACATTCCACTCTCTTTCTCTCTCTCAGCTTCCCCCTCTATTTTTCTCTTTCAGCTTTCTCGTCTCTTTCTCTCTCTCAACATTCCACTCTCTTTCTCTCTCTCAGCTTTCCCCTCTATTTCTCTCTCTCAGCTTTCCCCTCTTTTTCTTTATCTCAACATTCCACTCTCTTTCTCTCTCTCAGCTTTCCCCTCTATTTTTCTCTTTCAGCTTTCTCCTCTCTTTCTCCCTCTCAACATTCCACTCTTTCTCTCTCAACTTTCCCCTCTATTTCTCTCTCTCAACATTCCACTCTCTTTCTCTCTCTCAACTTTCCCCTCTCTTTCTCTCTCTCTTTTCCTCCCTCCTGTTCACGCAACCTGTATTTATACTTTGTAAAACAGCATAGAGTACGTAAAACTTGTTCTGACACTTTTACCATGCATTTTATTTTGTTTCAGATGTGATCGCATTCTTCTGTGTATTGGATTTGATTCAAAATCTTTTGGCACCTAACATATGTTTTTTCCACAACAACTATTGATTCCATATATACTTAGCAAATGCGAGCGCCATCTTTGACCAAACCCTAGAGAGTGAAAAACAAACTTTTGGAAGTACTTGACATAAGAACTACAAACAAGAAAACTGGAGCCATTGTAAATTTATAGTAAACATTTCCATATATACAAAGTCTTGCCTCTGTCGATATTTCTATACACTGCTGAATTGATATAAGGTTAATTTAATTATTATATATATATTATTAATATTATTATTATTAATATTATTATATATTTTATTAATGATTTCACTGTGACCATAAAAATTCTTATATAGCGAGTAATTCGGATATATCTTCAAATGTTGGTATCTGAGAACACGCGGCCGTTCTTCAGCATCTGAATAATAATCCACGTCTCGAAATTTATCGGTCTTTACTTATGCTTACATTACAACGCCAAAATTTTATGGAAGGGGATGAGATTTCGTCGCATTCACACTACAATTAAAATCTCTGTAAGCCTGTCTTATCGCACCTGAGTTAAAGGTTGATTCATTTTACGAATATTTCCACAGCGTAGAATAATTTTACGTACAGTGCCTCTAATTTCCCTTACCTTCCTTCTTAAACCTGTTTTACTCTTCTTCCGTTTCATTTTATTCCCTTTTCGCTCACATTATCACTTTTCGTTTCCACTCAATGGACGACATTTTCATTAATTCCTCTTTTCTTCTTGTTCATCCTTCGCCGCATTCTCTCATTTCCCCTCTCCCTCCGCCTCCCTCCGCCTCACTCCACCTCTCTCCGCCTCCCTCCGCCTCACTCCGCCTCACTCCGACACCCTCCGCCTCCCTCCGACACCCTCCGCCACCCTCCGCCACCCTCCACCCTGCCTCCCCGCCTACCTTTCTCCACTTATCCATCCCGTCTTTAATCTCTCCATTTTCCCCTCCACCTGCATCACTTTATCTCGCCCTCCTCCCCCCTCCCTTCCTCTTTGTCGTTAAAACAATCAATGCCATTATATTGTTTTTAAATGAAATATGAATTTTAAAGTTTTTTTATGATTGAAAATAATAAAATTTGAATGAGACAGGCAGGTGCAGTCTAAATAAGTAATATAATAATAGTATTCTGCAGACCTGCAGGTTCAGGTGCTCCTCCTCCACCTTTTTCTATCCTGTGACCTTCTCTTCATCTCCCCATACCCTCCTCCTTCCCTTAGAATATCCAACATTTTAATTCTTCTTCTTCCTCTTTTCTTTCTTCCCTCCACCGTTCCTTTGATAACATCCTTCAGTAATCCCTCTCTTCTCAAAACATGCCCTATCCATTTCTTTTTCCTAGTCACTATCGTGTCCATCAAACTCCTTTTCTCTTCTACTCTTCTTAGCACTTCCACATTTGTTATCCTGTCAGTCCATTTTACCTTCAGCATCCTCTTCCACACCCACATTTCAAATGCCTTCACCCTCTCCTTGTCTCTCTTCTTCAATGTCCATGTCTCTGACCGATATAGCATCACACTCCAAACGTAACACTTTACCAATCTCTTCCTCAATCCCAAATCTATCTTGCTGTTAAATAGTTTCCTTTTTCTATTGAACGCTTTCTTTGCCAAACATATTCTCACCTTAATTTCCTTCTCACATTTCCAGTCATCTGTCAACAACGTACCAAGACACCTGTACTGTTCCACCTGCTCTATCCTCTCCCCCTTCACCTTCACTACCATCCTTTCCTCGCCCCCTATTCTCATTACTTTTGTTTTCTTTCCATTTATTTTCAACCCATATCTGACTTCCATGCTCACCAGATTCTGTAGCATCTGCTTCAAGTCTTTCGTCCTCTCAGCAAACAGTATCATATCGTCAGCAAACCTAACTGACGATGTAATTCTTCCTCCAACGCTTACTCCTGTACTCGTCTCCCAACACTCCTTTATCATTTCTTCAGTATAGATGTTAAACAGGGTTGGTGACAAACAGCAACCCTGTCTAACTCCTCTCCCAATCTCGAACCATTCGGTCCTGCTTTCCCCTATCCTCATGGCCGCCTCCTGTCTCATGTATAGATTCCTTAAAAAGTAATGAGCTTCGAAAAATTTCAGAGCTTACCCGTAAATTTTTTTGCTGTAGTACCAAACTGGCAGTGCTGTAGGAGCTATATTTTTGAAGTCTCGTAGTTTTTGGTGTTCTTTCTTAAAAACTCTTATATTCGTCATGCTGGATAAAACGGAATTTCGGATAATCGAGGTTCTACTGTACAAATAATTAAAAAGATACGAAAATTCAGGTTGTCCCGGATTTTTTTCCGATTATGCTCCGGTTTTTCTTGTTCAGATCGCGTTATGTCCCGGTTTTGCCTCCTAAGAATCTGGTCACCCTAGTCACCCAGAGATGACGCTAGGATTTGAAAATAAGCGGAATTTCACGGGTCACTCTTTCTTCTGCGCCAGCGAGTTTCTTTTTCTTTGACAGGCGTTCTCTAAAACCAGTTTTTTCTCACTGGACTAGGAGCGAAAGAGTTGATTTTTTAAAGACCGCGGAGCGATAGGTTTCGCCCTAACGATCATTAAGTCTCTTAATCCGATCGCCTCTTTCGCTTTTTATGAGCGGTCGTATGGACTTTTAGAAAGGAAATACTTATACAAACGATTATATTAAGATTTAGAAAACATCTCACACGTGCTAAACGTATTTTTGCAGATATAGTGATATTTATATGTTCGGTGATAGAGACAAATAGAGTAGAAACTTTACCTAAAGTTTGGTTACATAAAACTTGTCGAAATAAGTAACCATCGCTTTATTTTTTTTTTTGCAAGGTTTGGAAATTTATAGCAGTAAATATCAATATTTTACGCAAAACCTAAAAAAAAATAGAAAATTGTGATAGCTCATGATAATATACTTTTACGATAATAAATTTCAGGTAACTGTTACTGCAAAATATTTGGCAGTGAATGACAAAAAGCTGCAATACACAATTCGGCAATTGAATTATTTTCGAAGAATCAGTCGTAAACATAATGCTGACGCGTGTAGATGAATGATTCCCTGAAGAAAATTTTTAAAGTGAAAACTATTTTATACATATAAATTAGACAGAGAAATGCCTATCTTATAAATTAACTTTTCTTTTTATATGGAAGGAGTAACACACGAGACGAAATCTCTTCAACACAGTTTCGTTTTAAAGTATCCCTATTAGAATGTAGTTTAAAATGGCGTTAAAAATCGAGCTGCGGTCATGACAAACCGAACCGCTCTTTTTTGTAACCGCTCGATCGACGCAAAAGTTAGGACGAAGAAATAGAGAGAAAGAGTCTACTTTCCCACTTACCGGAGGCCCTTCGCCATTTAGCACCACAATGCTGCGCTCGCTGCTTCGAGAGTTAAGGGTGTTGTCTCGCCGCTTTCTTTTGTCCTGATGGAGTCTCTCGATGGCGGCGAGCGAACGAGTCGTCGTCGTCCCTCTCTTACGCTCCCAAGTCGGGTCCTTGTTTCATCTCGTTACTCTTTTTCTAACTCTCTTCTCTCGTTCCCTCTTTCCCTCTTTCATTCTCTTTTTCCCTCTCTCATTCTCTTTCCCTTTCTCATTCTCTCTCTCATTCTCTCTTTTCCTCTCTTCCCCATTCATTTTCTCCGAGAATTCTCAGAAACTTGAGCTCTCGGCAAAACGCGGAATTCTCAAAAGCCTTCGACGCCGCACCAGAAGGAGAAGACGGCCTCCGAGACCGAGACGTTGCGCTGAGGGCCTGTGAGGTCATCGTTACGGCCGACCGGTGGATCGGGTCTAAAGCCGGTTGTCTTTTTTTTCCATAATTTTTCTTGTACAAGAAAACTGATATAAAAGCTGTCATTTTTTAATGAAGGTGTATACGCTTTAAACGCGTTGTGCGCATGCGCACGCATGTCTTCAGTGAAAAATGATACAAAAATCATGGAATAGATTCCGTCATATTTTTCGCCATTTAAAAATGACAAGAATTCATAAATTACCTTACAAAATTCAGGAGTGACAGCACAAATTGTGCTTGTAGAGATTCTATAAGAGAACCGCAAACTGTAAAGAGTCTTCTCTGTATCAATTATACGTATATTAACTAATAATACATAAAAATTTAAACTAATTACCGTATTTCTGTGGATATATTCTCCCGTAGAGTACTGTTTTGTGGGCTACTTTTATTCTTAACTAATACCAAAAGTTTGTCAAATGTTGATAACTCCATCCGTAGATAGTTTTTATAACTTCCCATGTCTTCTTTGCGCAATTCATAGTGAACCAAGTCATGAATGCTGTGCCCTTGATCACGACGAAGAATCCATGGATTTGTCCATCATCTTCGATTTTTCCATCTTTTATTTTTAGCTGTTCCTCTTTGCCTCATCTTAGCAATAACTAATGCGCATGCAGCTACCGAAAGCCCATATAACAACGTCTGATAATACCTATTCTCGCTGCTCGCGATAATAAAAATGCAACCTTCACTGGGTTATAAGTTTATTAACTAACAAGGGGACGTGTGTGTCGCCGATTTGGTTGAAACTTTGTGAGCATGTAATACCCTCTTAGTGATGACAAATGCCAGAGCAAGAAGTTCTCAAGCATTCGAGAGATATTCGCGATGAAATTTAGCGAGCGTTCTATAGGTATGTCGCAAACATAAGAACATGCGCGGATTTCGGCCGCGCACGGAGGGCAAGTTCCTCCGTCACAGAGGGTAAGTTACCTCGGTCATCTTGACTTCCCCCACCCCTCTACAGGTCCATTCTTCTCCTCCTTAGGTTGTTAGTCCTCACTAATTACAGTTGCTGTAGACGAAGTTTTGCAACTATTTGGCAACAGTGTAGTTAGAAAAGGACCGAGACAGCGATAGCCTGTGCGGTAAGAAAGTGCGAGAGGGTAGGTGAGGGGAGTGAGGGATTAGGCCACACCAACTGTGCATCCAAAATGTTCTTTTGAGCGCCGTAGGCTAATAGCGTTCTAATATATACTATGAGATTGTGGATCAATGTCAGGCGGTGGCCTAGGGGGCTAAATCCTCGGTTGTTGAAGCTTGGGGCCCCAGTTCTGTCCCAGCAGTTGCAATTCATTATGTTAATTTTTATTAATCGTATTTGAAAATTTTCTATCGTTTCGATTTTTGGGTCTTACAATTTGCTGAAAGTTTATTTGATTTATAATTACATTTTCATTAATTATGCAAAGCGAAAAATTTTTTCTCACAAAGTTGAAAAAGAATTTAATTTGAATCACTGACAAAAATTAAAAGGTAATTACTGCTCATGGTACGTTTATTAAACATATTCAGCACTTTGTTTTTACAATAAACTAATGTTTCATCGCAAATTATGACTGAGTAGATTTACTATGCTGAAGTCCCAACTCGTTGATTCATTACCAATTTAAGGGCGCGAGTATTTCGTGATATGATCAGGTATGCGCGGTTTGCTTCGAAACTGACAAACGATAGGAGAGTTTTCAAAATTGTGAGTGTGTGTTTTTCAGCAAACTCTGTTAAAAATAACTGCACCTGTCAATCGATTTGCTTAATAACGTGTGCGTGGTGTAAGCTAGACCTCTGCTTTTAATGTTGCTATGATAATTACCATTCGAAACATTGTACATCTTCAAATAATATCAATTAATAAATGTGTGAATCATAATTTGCAATGAAGCATTAGTTTCTTGTAAAAAAAAGTGTTGAATATGTGTAATAAACGGACCATGAGCAGTTATTATCATTTAATTTTTGGTGGTGATGCAAATAATTTTTTTTAACTTCGAGAAATTTTTTTTCGCTTGGCATAATTAGTGAAAATGTAATTTTAAATCAAATAAACTTCCAGCAAATTGCAAAATCCAAAATATCGAAAACATTAAAAAAATTCAAATAATAAAATTTGAAAACAGAAATTGCAAGTGCTGGGATAGCTGCAGCAAACGAAGATTTAGCCTCCTAGTCCACCGCTTGACCTTGACGATCAATCTCATAGTAGTAGTAGTTTTATTCACCATTGACAATATATTGCATGGTTTCGTCAGAATCATAACTTTTTTACATTTCAGATAGCAAAATAAGATGAAAAAATATAATAGCACATACATATATAAAGTCCAAAACATTAATTAACAGTATAAAATACAGCATCAAGAAAAATAGAACATACAATTCAATCTTGTATTACAACAAACATTACAGTAGGATTATATATGAGAGTCGTTCATAAACTCAGAAACACTGTAGAATAATTTTTCGTGAGGGTGGTCCTTAATCTTTAATTAAAATTTTTTCTTTTCTAGACAGTTTACAGTATGAGGTAGTTTGTTATATAGGAGAAATCCTTGAGGAGTAATGCTGTTAAGGCTTTTTGTGGTCCTATGGTTGTTTAGGTGTATGGAGTGATCTTGTATTGTAATTATGAAAATCAGTTTTTTTTAACATGCTTTTGTTGCTGGGAATGAAACAGTTACCAGTATGTATATGCAGGGCACTGGTAGAAATTTTAGTATTTTAAAGAGTTGTTTGCTTGGAGTCCTTAATGGAACCTGTTTCATAATTTTTAATATTCTTTTTTGCATTTTAAAGACTTGAAATATTTTAGGGGAAGAACCCCACAAAGGGATACCATATGATATTATAGATTGTACAAAGCCATTGTACACACTCTTTAGGACATTGAGTGTTGTAATTTTGTTCAAGACACGTACAGCATAACATATGCGACTTAGTTTTTTTCATTAAGTTGGGTTATATGTTGTTCCCATGACAAATCGGAGTCAATCCACAGACCCTGAAATATTTTTTTTATTTTCTTCCTTAATTTTCGTGCCACCAAATTCTACATTTAAAGGTGCTGTTTGCTTCATATTAGTATTAAAATTAATAAAGATAGTTTTATTAATATTCAAAAATAATTTATTTGTTTATAACCAAGTTAGTAAGTAATTCTTAGTTTTATTCACTTTGTATTGAAGGAAATTAAAACTGTTGCTCTTAAAAATTATTTTTGTATCATCTACAAAAATAATAATAAAATAATAGAACGCTCGCTATAGCAATATTCGTGAGATATTCGCGATGAAATATATATATTTCATCGCGAATATCTCACGAATGTTTGACAATTTTCTTGTTTTGGCATTTTTTCATGACATTCTCACAAAGTTTCAGCGAAATCGGCGACGAACATTTCGTAAGGTCCCCTTGTAAGAGAAAAATGATAGTGTGTACGCCTGCCAAAAATCAAATCATTTTTGTTGTCATTTTTCCTTGAGGAAAAAAATGAAGCCGTCCCGTCATTTTTCAATGATATTTTTAAATGATGGGAAAAATGATAGTGTGTAACCGGCTTAAAGCCGCGTATATTCGTGCTTTAGGAAGGCAGAGGAAGTTTTTGATTGCGATTCGAGGCCCGATTGGGCGTGGTAAGTGTTCCTTACAAAGAGCAAGTGGCGTCCAATATGCTTTAAATGCTTACACGCAAGATAATAATATAACTCATTATATTAATAGTGTCAAATGAGCGATTGTTATTCATGGATACTTATAAGCATACTTGGCCCGGAGAAACAAGGAGAGTCGTTGGTGCCTTCATCGCCTCCAAGTGTTTAAAGAAGAGGAACAAAAAGAGTGACAAAAGAAATAAACGGCGCAATATACATTGCACAATCTTTCTCATTTACGTGCATACGTTTGGTCTCACTACACTCTTTGCCCCGTAATTAACACTATGTGCTTGGCAATTCCCTGGCAATTATGTTAATAATGCGTTGCAACAGAACCAAAAGAACTGCACCATCAACCTCTTACGTTTAATGCGTTAACGGAGAAGTACGGATTTTTAGACTAGGAAATCCCCGGGTTCCCCTCCCCTCTGACGCGTGCGCTGAGCGTCTTGTACAGAAATAATGCCACTGGGCGATATATAGTAACTTTTTTGGGACATATGCCTTAGTTAGTATTATTTGTGACAACAGGATTTACGTTTGGATGGATTTTAAACAAAATCCCTGTAGCCATTCTTGAGTAAATCGAATTGTTTCAAAATATCCCAGAATAAAGTACTCTTAATTGTTGCGCAATATCGTTTATCTCTTCAAAATGCCTTTTATGAATGATATTATACACAAATATGAGATATCATTTGATTCAGCTTAACTGTCTAGGTCTAGTCTGTAGTAAGATTTAGAGTGGACCGCGGCGGAGGCGTGACGTATATTTTAATGTCACTGGACGCCATATGGTAATTTCAAAGACATATGGCTTACGCGGTATTATTTGTAACATCAGCCTCTACAATTGGATTGATTTCAATTAAATTGTATGCAGCCATTTTTGAGTAAATCAAAATTTTCTAAAAATCGCCAAGAATATGCCCTTAATTTTTGTGCAATATCATTTTTATGAAAAAATGGGACTGCAAATATGATATATTACACAAATACGAGATATCACTCGATTTTATGTACGTGTTTGGGCCCTGGAACGGCGAACAGACGACAGACAGACGGCATTGGGAAAACCACTTTTATGGACTCTAGGACACCTAAAACGTGTATTTCCATCAATATCTTGAAGTCGAATTTTTTCACGGTATCTCAATATACTAAGTATATGAGATAGTCAAAATCCGAAAAATATTCTCCGTACGGCTGTCTATTGCGGGATATAAGTGAACTCTTGGATCTATATTTAAATTGGACTTCTTTAATATTGGAATTCTTCATTAGGATTTTCCTCTTTAATGTAGGAAAAGAATATTCTATTGCTGGCCTCGATCCCTTCGCATCGACGTCTGCAAATGTAAACACTCGTCCTCGTAGAGATATGGATTATGTCGGTGAATTCGGTCAGACGGCTGGGGTTGCGGCGGCGCTGCGGACGCTAATCCACATTGCTCGTTAATCCGCCCATCGTATTACGTGCCGTACTCTAGTTCAGGAGTTTGCCTCGCTGTCCCGACGCACGATGTAAACTGCCTTTAACCCATAATTGAGCGGCTAGGAGTGTATATAATATTTTTTCATGTCTTTCGAGTGAATTTTTCTCATTCTATTATAATATAACTTTTAAACGCGGCTTGAAAACTGAGTTGGCATGCAAAAACGTTTATATCACATTCAAAAGAGATATATTTTAATGAAAGCTTGGCAGATAGAAGAAAAAGATGCGAGAGGCATTGGGGATGAGTTTAACTAAAAGTAACACGATTGCGAAGACAGTGAAATGACGAGAAGGTGAAAGACCTCAAGGTTACAAATGGAGGTTGATGGAAATATTTAGAGAGAAAGAGGGAGAGAGAGAGGGAAAGGAGGAGGGAAGTGGGATAGAGAGAGGGGAAAAGTGGGAGGCAGGATAGAGAGAGATAAAGGAGGAGAGTGAGAGAGGGGAGAAGAGAGGGGTGGAAAGAGAAGGAACCTGGCTACAATATCATGGTGGGAAATGATGAAGTATTCTTTACCAATTTTCAGAAAATAAATAAATAACATTTCGCGAAAATTATTACATTGTCTGGTACATTTATTTCATGTGCTAGTTTGGACTGATTGTTTCTTTTGTTTTTAACTAAATTTTAAAGCCGTAAAATTCATTCTAATATTATTAATTGTATATGATATTCTTCGACAAAATGCCTAGTAGTTAAAATAAAAGAAATTACACAAAAATATTTAGTGGAAATTGCAATAAGTCTTTTATTTCTATTACTAGCGTAACTGCCCGTCAAATATGACGGGATTATCATAAAAGTATTCCAAGTATATATGATTTCGATATGAAAAATCAGTAAGATATGCTATGATCTGGTTTGGCTTTCATGCAGAATCAAATCAGTGTTTTTGAAAGTTATCTTTGTTTTAATTATACTGTTTAAGTAGTAATTAGTGGAGTGGCTAAATGATTATCCAAAAATTTGATGAAATAAGGGGAAAATCGAAATAATATTATATAATGCATAAAAATGTAGCTGGAATTTATTTGAAATATTTGAGAAAATTTATAAGTTATTTAAAACGTATTGAATTTAACTTAATAAATGAATTAATTTACTCTTATTAACTCATAAAATAAAGGATAAAATTTGAACGAGCTGTCAATTTATCATCAAAGGAAAAATGTATAGTAACTTACTCTAAACTAAATACTTACATGAACTGCAATGAGTTTAACTATATTTTAAGATCGCACTTTTCTTTTAACTGTATTAGTTTTGAAAACTTTCCAGAAAAATCACTTTAGTTAAAGAAATTTAAATAAAAGACATAAAATGTTTTTTTTTCACTCCGATTTGAAATTCGATTTAAAATATTTGGTGCATTATCAATTAAATAATTTCATTGAAAATTACGTTATATTTAGTTTTATGATTTCCCACCATTTGGCAATAGCGTATGATTCGATAGTATAAAATATTTTATAATCAATTATAATTTATTATTGTTATTTTTGTACTGCAGCTCCTTTTAATCATATACAGATTCTACGTCCTCTCCCTTTTTCTACATTTCTGCTCATTCCCCATTCTCTTTTCCTTCCTCCATCTAATTATTTAATAGATTCAGTAAATAAGTTATACCATGTATAAAAGTCTGATCCGTGTTAAATCGCTAAATTGGTGCATTTATTATGAGGCTAAGAATAGAATTAAACAATTGGGACAACAGTGATCCAATATAAACAAAATGCGTGAAAACATGAAAAAACGTAAGTTTTGGAGATTTACGAATGAGCTTTAAATTTTTCTCTTCGCGTACCTAATGTAAGTTAAATGCCTCATCCTTCAAATATTTTTAAATGTAAACGAAAAAATTCTGCATGTGAAGGAATGACCTTTTTGCGTGATTCATATATGCGATGCTAATTTATAACTCCGGTTATTTATAAAATGCACTGTAAAAAACTATGAAAATAACTATAAAAATAGTTAATTATTAAAAATTTCAATAGGCAGTTAGCTTAAAAGAAATTAATCAAAACACGATTTTAAATATAAATAATTCCGGACACCGCCTCTCTCTTGTTCAAAACACACCTTTCCTTACGCATATAGAATATAACACTGGTGGTGTAGTGGTTAGCGTGTCGGCTTCCCATTACAAAGTTCCGGGGTTCAAACCACGCAAATGGAGGTTTAAAAAAACTATCATCGGTGCCTGGCAGTAGACAGCAGTACTGTCAATATGGTATAGAGCAGAAAACAAATGATGTTGGCTGAGTCTATATCCAATAGAGCTGTAGACGTAATTGGAAAGATTTGAACGGCTACAGTACTGCGATGTGGAAAGCATGAGGAAAACTACCACATTACAATCCCTAGTAATGATTATATGGTTGGACAATATGAGTTCTCCGGAGGTAAAACAATCCGGAGGTAAAATAGTCCCCCTATCGGATCTCCGTGCAGGAGGAAACCATTTGTCGAAAGTAATTTACGAATAGGCACTTGGAACGTAAGAACTATGAGAAAAGCAGGAAAGCTAGAGAACTTGAAAGAAGAAAAGAGAAAAATATAGAGTTGACATTATAGGACTGAGCGAAACTAGATAGGAAAGAGAAGAACAGTTTGATGCCAAATAGATTACTCCTAATAAAACAAAAATTCAGTAACCGCATTAAGACCGCCAAGTCATTACCAGGAGCAGAAATTGATTCAGAACACAGCCTTCTAATAGTTTACGTAAGTACAAAGCTCAAAGAAATAAGATAATCAAGAAGAGAAAGACAGACTTGGGACCTAGAAAAACAGAAAGAAAGGCAGGATGTAGTCAGCCTAAAGTTGGAAGATCGCCTAAGAAATTTGGAAAACAAACCAAAGACCTTAGATGTGAAGAAATGAAAAACAATATCAAGGATACCTTAGATAAAGAGATTGCAAAACAAGAGAATAAAATCAGAAAAACACGGATCACTTAGAAAATGCTGAAGAAAATTGATGAGAGACGAAAACGGAAAAACATTAACAGTGAAGAAGGTATAGCCAACTATAGACGTATAAACAATGAGTTGAGAAGTGTAATAGATAAAGCTAAAGGAAATTGGATAAACGGCAAATGTAATGAAATACAGCAAATGGAGAAATTAGGACGGTACGATATGATGTACGGCACTGGAAGTAGAAGATAAGAAGTCTAATGGAATTCGCAGTAAAGGAATTATAAATACGGATGGGAAGGTAGTCTCAGAAACAAAGGATGTAGCACAGGTATGGGAAAAATACATTAAGGAACTATACAGCAAGCAGGCAGGATCGGCAAAAATAGAACTGGAATATGAGGAAAACATTAAAGAAAACACCTTAGGACCAAGTATTATGGAGAGCGAAGTAGAAAAAGCGAAAGTGGAACTAAGGAAAAGGAAAGTCACAGGTAGCAATGCAATACCAGCTGAGGTACTTAAAGTCATGGGATCAGAAGGAGTAAAAGCGATCACGAAATTAATTAAAAATATTTACGACACGGAAGGGTGGCCTCGGGATTTCCTAGAAGTAACAATGATCCCTCTAAAGAAGAAGCCAAATGCAATGCAGTGTAAGAACTACAGAACGATAAGACTTCTTGCACAAAATTTGAAGATTATCACGAGGGTTCTTAATAAAAGGCTAAAGAAAAGGGCAGAAGAAATACTAGGGGAAGATCAATTTGGTTTTAGAAAAAGACGAGGAACTGGAGATGCTATAGGGGTAGTTTGAATCATATCAGAAAGGGCAATAGATTACGGTGAAGATATTTGCGTATGTTTCGTAGACTGGCAGAAGACCTTTGATAGAGTAAATTGGGTAATGTTGATGAATATATTTAAGGATATATGTGTAGACTGGAAAGACAGGAGACTGATCAGGAATCTATATGTGAATCAAGTTGTAAAGGTCAGGTTCGAGAATGAGGACACCTGCGGAGTAAATATCGACAGAGTAAGACATGGCTGCTGCCTATCGCCGATCCAATTCAATATATATGGATAAAGTCTAATCAAAGAAGCGTTAGAAGGCACAGGAGATTTAAAATTTGGAGGAAGGATAAAAAGAACAGTAAAATACGCGGATGATAAAGTACTTCTAACAAGAAAGAAATCAAAATGTAAGGATGAGATGAGGACTAGAATAGGAAAAACAAAAGCGGCTTTCAGAAGAAATAAACACCTACACACGGGGAATATAAGAGACGATATCCGGAAGAAGTTCATAAAATGCTATGTATGGAGTATAGCTTTGTACGGAGCAGAAGCATGGACGCTAAGGAAAAATGACATCAAATACTTGGAAATCTTTGAAATGTGGACTTGGAGGAAATATCTGAAGATAAAATGGAGAGATAGGATAAAAAACGATGAAGTGCTACGAAGAATAGGAGAGAAGCAAATTATTATACAGACTATTAGAAAGAGGAAGGCAAACTGGGTTGGGCATTACCTGAGGAGAGAGAGTATGATTAAAAATTTGTTAGAAGAAACATTAGATTGAAAAAAGGAAAGAGGTAGGAAAAGGCTTCACCAGATAGACGATCTGAAAGTGAAGGAGTTATCAAGATATGAAGAGGACAGAAAATAGGAGTATATGGAGAAACAGGTTTATCCATGAATAATCACGGACCTGTCTACGGACAGACTACCTATGATGATATGATAATGATCAAAGGAACGTTACTAAGACGTAACTAAGTGTCAATTGTTACAATAGTCGTCGGCAGGTGGCTTGGTGGTGGCAGCTAAAATATTTAGTTTTTAAGATACCTCTTAAACAATGGATTGTATGGAAAATGTTTAAAGGTTGTAGAAAATTAAATTTCCTATGACTTTTATTCGAGTACGTTTTACATATATCACATGTTAAAGCATATATTTCAAAATAACGGATGTGACAAGAGTAAACACCCACTTCCGGCTGACCGATTTTTATCAACAATTAATCAGTTCTTCTGACTTTCATAAAAATATAAAATATCGTGTTAACCTGATTAACATTTTTTGAGTTAGAGCACCCACAAAAAAACCGTCACATACACACACACTCACACACACAGACATCATCAAGAAAATAGTCAAAACGGGCTCAGGGGACCTCAAAACGTGTATTTCCGTTGAAATCTCGAAATCGATTTTTTCATGAAAACAATACTTTCCCCCATAATACGTATATGTATAGAGTAATTATATATACCTAATATAAACTAATGTAGGGAAGAAAGAAACACTAAGGTTATTCAAAGAAGGGCAATCACCAAAAAATCTAAATCTGGCTGATTATTTACAAAGGTAAGTGGGAGACAGTTAATTTGCAAGTTTAAGTGCTTTCGTTCTCTAAAAACTTTTTATATATTCTGCATATTCTCTATGCTTACTAGACGGCGAAATGTTTTTCATAACATTATAAAGTGAAAGATATCTTCGAAGGTAAAATAAGAAAACTTCTATAACAATTCTTTAATTTAGACCAACATTTATAATCGTTAACTCTTGCTCCCTTGAACATGTACGTTTTTGCTTTCCTTTCAACTGAACATTTGTATGCATCAATTAAGCCTATTATACTTATTAGATTATAATACATACAAATTACATTCTCCAAATTTATCGATAAACGATGCAGGAAAAATTTATTTATTTGGGCAAAATATGGGAAGACAAGAAATATTAACCATTGAGCACTAGGATAAAAATTAACCATGTTTCATTATTTGGTTTTATTCTCAAATCCTCCTCAATATTTTTTGTTTTGACCTAAAAACCCAAGCAACGCCGGGTAATTTCAGCTAGTATACTTATATATAAATTGCGCGTTTTAGCCTTGTAAGGCAGAAGTTGAAATCTTTTCTCAATAATCATTTAGTTTTTATATCTGGGCTTTTGAAATCCACGGTGTTTCTCGGAAATGTATCTTCCGCATATAGTTCTACCCTAATGAACCGAAAACAGCCATATTTATGTATGTGTGATTATACAGACTATTAAAAAAAGGAAGGCAAACTGGGTGGACCAGAGGAGAGAATGATAAAAGACGTGTTAGAAGGAAAACTAGATGGAAAAAGGGAAAGAGGGAGGAAATTGTTTCAGCCGATAGACGATCATGAATAATCACGAACCTGTCTACGGACAGACTACCTATGATGATAGTATAAGGACGACAATACAATCTCGAGGATTAACAATGACACGGTCGGCAAGATAACGTATCTATAAAAAGCTTAAAAATTTCCAATAAATGTGATTTAAACGTATAACTTGAGCGATTTCGAATCGAAGGGAAAAGTCGATGATAAGAATAAAAATTCTTGTTTATTTTTCTCTAAAATGGTCCGGGTCCGAAGATCGTACGTCAATTACTTCTAATTTAATTCTGCAAATGAAAAAAGCCTGCAAGTGAAAAAAGGTATTTTTAAGTGCTCGCTTATGGCAATTTCTATAGAGCGTTCCGGCGCACCAACGGACGGGCGGACGGACGGACAGACTGACAGACAGATGGAGGGACGGACAGACAGACGGACGGACGGCCGTACGTACAGAACAAGGATATTATGTATATAATAAAATCTTCCCCCCTCTCCCCCTCCCTCTCCCCCTTCAAGTCCCCTCTGTCCGTCTGTCTCTCTCTCTTCTCCATTCTCTATCCCTACTTCCATTGGCGGCCATTTAAATATTCTCTCGTCGCGGTTTCTTTAATTGGGGAAATTTTGTCGTAGTTTGCTACTCGCTTTGTGGTATTTATCGTCTCTTGGGAGAGTTAACATCTGCAGTACTCCACCGATGAGCACACATTTCGATCGCTTTTCACACTTGACGTGAACTATGCGAACAAAATTTCGTTCTCCGATTAAAAATTATTTCTCTTGCATCTTCTTGTGCAGGCCTTGTGCATCTGCGAGTGTCCAATTGCCAGCTGAGCTATGAATGCGGCCTCGCAAGGTTCTCCGTTTGTTTCTCCGCGCTTGTGATGGCTCTATTCCCTAACGGAGTAGATGGACGTCCCAAACCCAATACCTACATCAGTGACATTGCAATGCTACGCCTCCTTCACCTATGAAAACTATCTTTTCTCCCCTCTCTGTGCCATTTATAACCACAGTTCAGAAAACAATATCTGCGGGACATACAATTGCAGTTTACATAACCACTTAAGATAAACATCGACAAAAACGATACGTTCTAGCCATTTGAGGAATGGAGTTGGACGGCGGCATATTCTAAGTCTTACGATTAGGTTGGTTTAACAGACTACATAGATGAGTAAATAGACGTAAAATCATTTGCGCCCACCGATCTACAACCCGCACCCTCCCTCTCTTCTCGCCCCACAGTTTGAGAACCACTGGCCTCAGTCGTCCTGTATTTTGCTATCTATATTATATTTCAGTGTATAATTAGGGTGTCATCAATATAAACAACATTTATTTTTGCCGAAAATTCTCTGCAAAAGCCTCAACTTTGCCCCCGCTCCCAAAAAGATCCCCGTCCGAGACATAATGGGAGGAGTGGAGCAAGCGATCAGAGTGCTCCCACAAGAAACTGCAGAAGAAGTCAGAAGGGACATATGTATGGCCCTGAAAAGGGCCGTTCCACCAAAACCGAACATCACCTTCGCTGAACGGAATGCCCTACGGAAACTGCGCGACGACCCCACCATCACGGTGTTACCTGCAGACAAGGGCAATGCATCAGTTCTCATGGCCACCACCGAATACCATGGGAAGGTATTGCAATTACTTCAGGACCCAGCCTACAGGAAACTCCCACGGGACCCAACTGAGTCAATCCTAAGGAAAACCTCTGCTCTTGTCAAGAAATCGGGGCTACCTCAAGATATGCTCTGGACTCTCCTACCCCAAGCAGCAATACCTCCAAGACTGTATGGCCTCCCAAAAATTCACAAGGAAGGGGTACCACTCCGACCCATAGTCTGCGCCATAGACTCCCCCACTTACCAACTGGCGAAATATCTGACCAGCCTTCTGGGGCCACTGACGGGAAACTGCGAGCACCACATAAAGAATTCCACCGAATTTGTGGAAACTCTCTCCACACTTCGAGTGGATCCTACCGACATACTCGTCAGTTTTGATGTAGTGTCCTTGTTCACCAAGGTCCCAATCAAGGAAACATTGGAACTGCTGAAACCCCGATTTCTACCATGCACCCTCGACCTGTTCCGCCAAGCCCTGACCTCGACGTACTTTCTCTACAGCGAACAGTTCTATGAACAAACTGACGGCGTGGCCATGGGATCACCACTCTCCCCTGCCGTCGCGAATTTTTTCATGGAGGACTTTGAGGAAAAAGCCCTAAACTCAGCACCGTTACGACCTAAGTGCTTTTTCCGATATATCGATGACACCTTCGTGATATGGCCCCATGGACGTGAAGCCCTGATGGAATTCCAAAATCACCTGAATAGACAACATCCCAGCATCCAATTCACGATGGAGATGGAGAGAGAGGGCTGCCTTCCCTTCCTGGATATACTCATACGCCGAAAACCGGACGGGAGTCTAAGTCATAGTGTGTATAGGAAACCCACACACACAGACCTTTACTTAAACGGGAACAGCCACCACCATCCCGCTCAACGTAGATCAGTCCTCTCAACTCTGGTGCATCGGGCGAGGGCTATCTCCGACCAAGAAAGCCTTCCGGCAGAAATCCGGCATCTACAGCACACGTTCCGGCAGAATGGTCACAAGGAATGGGAGATCAACAGGGCCCTAAAAAGGGCCGAACACCCACCAGACAACAAGAACCAAGAACGGGAAAAACCAAAAACTACAGTATGCCTGCCCTACATCTCAACGATATCGGGGAAAATCTCAAGGATTCTAGCGAGACATGGGGTTAAAACCGTCCATAGGCCGCCGAGGAAAACCAGGAGTTTCCTGCACCCAGTAAAAGATGATCTAGGACTAAAAACGTCGGGAATCTAATCCCGTGTGAGTGTGGGAAAGACTACATCGGACAGACATGCCGTACAATTGAAACCAGATTAAAGGAACACGCTCGCTACATCAGACTTAATTACCCGGAGAAGTCTGCGGTGGCCGAACACAGCCTGTCCTCGGACCACCGCATACAATTCAAGGACACCAAAAGGATTTCGAGAGCTAATGGCTATTGGGACCGCGTAGTGAAGGAAGCCATCGAAATCCGCCTGAACCGCAATAACATCAACCGAGACAATGGATTCCTTCTCAGCAAGGCGTGGGACCCTATGATAGCCCAATTAGCCAACGAGCGCTCAGCCAATAGGACCACACAATGCAACAACCAATCACCAACGAGAGCCAGCCAATAGGACTGCTCCATACAACAGCCAATCACAGACCTGCTGTCATCCCCCGGCAGGTATATAAACCTCCACAGAAATCTCCCTGGCACTCAGGATCCCTGAAGATGGCGACAGAGCTAGTCGCCGAAACGTCGGAAGAAATCTCTGAGACAACCCGGTTGGAAACCCGAGAAAAATTCACCACGAAAATTAATCGTTTCGAAAACTGATAGTTTTTATAAAAATGTTTACCTAATTTGTTAAAATAGAATACATTATATCATGTAATTAAAGAAAACAGATGACAACATTTTCATCTTTTTAAGATAGTACCATTTAATCCAATAAGTAAACAATAAAAGTTGCTAAAATAATGTTGCTGTTATTATAGTTGTTCACATCGGAGGCTTTTTCATATTTATCTTGAGTGGAAAGAGAAATGTATTTCGCCCCCGATAAACGGATCGGAAAAGAGATAGAGTGCGGCCCTTGTTCAGCTGAAAGATAGCTATCGGCGAACGGTAGCCATGGCGATGGTCAAATATCGCCCTCTCTATTTGCATCCACGATTCTCTCCTCTGGCAGATGACCATGTCTGTGGCAAAGCTCAGCGCGGTTGAGAGAGAGAGAGAGGAAGGGGCGATGCCGGGGGGAGAGACGCAATTCCGGAGGGACGGAGGCAATTCCGGGGGCAGGGAGGCGATTCCGGAGGGAGGTAGGCGAATCTGGGGGGACGGAGTCTATTCCGGGGGGAGGGGGCGTGGTGATTCGGAGGGAGGGAAAGTAGCAAACGGAAGCAAAAGTGTATGAAAGAGCAGGAGGGGGCGGTAGCAGATGAAATGGCGAGGACATCTTCCGTTGTGCTTCGCATTCTGACTGCTGCCACTACACGTGACCCGTATGCTGAGAAACACGTGATTGGCCGCCGGATATAAGAATATGCAGGTGTTTAATGTGTGCGAGTTATAGCGCCACTATTCAAATGGGCTATTAAAAAAACGAATCCAATGCCGATAGAACGAGGTTTTTGGTACAAAATTGGAGATGTAAACAAACTATTGATGAAATCTGAGGAAAAGTTTTATCAGTATTATTAAGCTGTAAACGCAGCGGGAAACCTATGATCTAACCTTCAACCAGTGGTGGATTAAGGTAGGTCGTACTTGAAGCGCACCAGGGGCCCCTTAAAGCAAGGAGTCTCGAAAAAAAGTTCCCATAGGCATATAATCTCAGAAATGTTAAATATCTCATTCAAAAAATCACAAAGAAAAATACATTATTTTGCAGTGCGATACTTGATTTATTTGCGCGATCGTTAATAGTTGTCAAATAAAGGGGTAGTTAATTGGTTAGGTTTCACTGTATATTTAGATTGCAGGGCCACCAATCTTTTAGCGCCAGGGGCCCCAATAATTTAGCTCCAGGAAACTCAGGATGCCTAAATCCGCAACTGCCTTCAAGGAAAACAAACTCTGATGTTTTCGTTTAACTTGTATATTGCTCCTCTCTTTCAGTTTATAATTTACGATTTAAATTGTTACGATTATGCAGTATCATCCCATTTAACGTTATATCGGCCTTTATCGTTTCAATAATATATATTTCGAATTTGAAGTACATTCCAAAACATTTCTAACCGAAATACATTCTAATCAGTGTTTCTACCGAATGTAGTTTCTCTTCTGTTCTCTGGACTCTCTTGTGTAGTTTCTCGTCTGTTCTCTGGATGCTCTTGAAAACACATTCCAAAATTTGCATTGTGTATTTGCGAGCATTCCAGATTAAATTCAGGAAGATTGTATTTTGATTCTATGAGATGGTTAATCACAAAGGAACTTATTCAACACCAAAGGATAGAGACTGAACATTTGTTGGGGCTTTCCATGTATGTAGGAACTTCGAGTCTCATGTATACTGTCGATCAATAAAGCATTCATTCATTCGTTCTGATATATTTTGAACTGTTTTCACATATGTATATCTTCCGCATTCATAAACAGAGCTGTGCCGTCTCGTAAAAATCCTACGGAAGATTCGTTTATTTTTATTTTAAATGATTTTATATTTGAAAATTTCTCTCCATTAATTCTTTATCCTAATTTTACACGCCCTAAACCTCTTTCTCCCTCACTCCATTTCCTCTTCTACGTATAAATCTACATCTTATTTTGTTATTTTGTGCTCTGTTCTTCTCATAATTATTTCTTAAATACTGGTTTTTTAGTTACGCCACTCGCTCAAGATGATAGGGATGCACGGTCTAAGAGTCATCTTCTTCTTTGTCAAACAAAGGATTGCGCTAAAATCCTGTGAGACGATATAACAAATCGATGATAACAGAAATATGCAGTTTTATTTCTAGAGAAATCTTTAAAAGTTACAAATTGGATATTTATTTAGAATAACAGAGCATGAAAAAATTGTAGTATCAAAGCAATGACAGAATATGTCAGATTACATTATTATATGTTTCGACATTTGAATTTGTTTGTTCTCATTTTAATCGCTCAATTACGCCCGCCATTAGTCTTATCTTTATCGTTCCCAAATGACCTCATGCATCATACCTGTTGACATTAAAGACACGAAATTCGGCAACGGCAGTTATACTCGCCGTACGCACTCCAACGCAACCTCACTTTCCTTCACGGTTCTGCTCTTTTAACTCCGCTAAGATCTCATCATTCGCCGGTGGATTATTGGGTTGACGCATGAAGAACATTATGAAAAACAGAATTTAGAGGAAGTATATATATTACCAATTGAGCTACTTTAGGCCTTTCTTTGTCTCAGTGTGATAGAATAGAAAACCACATAATGTTTTGCATCTCCATTGTCTCTAAAGGCAATTTATACTAGTGAAGGCATTCATAAATAAAATTCTAAAACCAATCTAATCATTTACCGATCTTTCCTCAATCTCATCATCTCCGTCGTCGCTCGAAACAATCGACTATCGTCTTGCGTTCACTCGCACTCCTCTTATTTGTCGTGCGCAGTTCACAACATCTAGCGTGTTCCTTATCTCCCTGTCTTTCCCCTCTTTCCATCTCCCCTCCCCTTCCCTCCTTCTCTCCTTCCCTCTCGTCCTCTTCACTTAATGAGGCCGTGGTCGGTGCGTCCTTCATCACCCTCCGCCGTTAAGGGAAATTACCATTTGGGATTGGTGGGCATGGAGAGTGGATGGCGGCCCTTCCGCTTCCACACGATCCTCCTTTCCGGTGCATTTTGTGACAGAGTCCAGCCGGTGGAGGGGAGGAGTGGCTGGAGGGGAGAGGAAGGAGGAGGGGGAGGAGTGGCTGGAGGGGGAAAAGTAGGAGGGGAAGAGTGGATGGAGGGGGAAAAGGAGATGAGGAGTGGCAGGAGGGGGAAGAGTAGAAGGGGAGGAGTGGATGGAGGGGGAAAAGGAGGAGAGGAAAAGAGGCTGGAGGGGGAAAGGTAGAAGGGGAGGAGTGGCTGAAAGGAGGAAAGGAGGAGTGGCTGGAGAGGGAAATGCAGGAGAGGGAGGGGGAAAAGGAGGAGTGGCTAGAAGGGGAAAAGAAGGAAGGGAGCAGTGGATGGAGGGGGAAAGGTAGGAGGGGAGGAGTGGCTGGAGGGAGAAAAGGAGGGAAGGAGTGGCTGGAGAGGGAACTCTAGGAGTGGAGGAGTGGCTGGAGGAAGAAATGCAGGAGAGGAGTGGATGAAGGGGAAAAGGAGGAGGAGAGGAGTGGCTGGAGGGGGAAAAGGAGAAGGGGAGGAGTGGATGGAGCGGAAATGGAGGAGTGGTTGGAGGGCTAAAAGGAGGAGGGGAGGAGTGGTTGGAGGTGAAAATGGAGGAGGGGACGAGCGGCTGGAGGGGGAAAAGTAAGACGGGAGGAGTGTCTGGAGAGGAGAGTAAGGAGGAGGAGTAGGAGTGGCTAAAGGGGGAAAAGTAGGAGGGGAAGAGTGGATAGAGGGGGAAAAGGAGAAAAGGAGTGGCTGGAGGGGGAAATGCAGGAGAGGAGGAGTGGATGGAGGGGGAAAGGTAGGAGGGGAGGAGTGACTGGAGGGAGAAAAGGAGGAGGGAAGGAGTGGCTGGAGAGGGAAATCTAGGGGTGGAGGAGTGGCTGGAGGGGGAAATGCAGGAGAGAGAGGGGGGAAAGTAGGAGGGGAGGAGTGGATGGAGGGGGAAAAGGAGGAGGGGATGAGTGGTTGGAGAGGAAAATGGAGGAGGGGAGGAGTTGCTGGAGGGGAAAAAGGAGGATGGGAGAGGTGTCTGGAGGTGAAAATGGAGTAGGGGAGGAGTGGCTGGAGGGGAAAATGGAGGAGGGGAGGAGTTGCTGGATGTGAAAAATGATGAGTGGCTGGAGGGGGAAAAGGAGGAGGAAAGGAGTGGCTTGAGGTAAAATTGAAAGAGTGGCTGGAGGGAGGAAAGGAGGAGGGGAGGAGTGGATGGAGGAGGAAAAGGAGGAGAGGGGGATTGGCTGAAGGGGAGAGGAAGGAGGAGGATAAGGAGTGGCTGGAGGGGAAAAGTAGGAGGGGAGGTGTGGCTGGAGGGGTGGAAAGAGATGAAAGGGCATTAGGGTTGGGCCTGGAGGCGAACGAGCAGGGTGCGGGGGCAAAGTGGGTCCCGCGAGGGGTAGAACCGCTCCCGCCGGTAATCGCCATCGTCCGAGTTTCGTCCGTTGAATGGTGGTCAGGTGAATAAAAATGTCGGAAGTGCTTCGGTTATGCAAGGGACGCATAGGGATCGACATAGGGATGGGGAAATAATGGGGGAAAGCGAGAGAGTTTCCCCTCATAGAAACCTCGCTGAAATGGATCGGCGGCGTAAGCTCCCTCGCGCCTCACACATGCTCGGATTCTTCCCTACATCCCTTGGACGGCTCTAGTGGTCGATGTCTTGGGGCCGCGATCCAGATTCCCGTTGTCTTAGCATTGCAAGGACCCCAATAGATATTGAATCTCTGCCGCTTCAAAATGAATCTAGCCTTAAAGATTCTCATTTCCTTTTTCATAAATTTAAGCAACGACGTGATATGTGCAATTGCCAATAATTGGCTTCGACCTTTGGCGTTAAGAACTTCTACTAGAGTGGTCTCGAACTCACGTTGGTCTGTGGCCCGCACGGAGGCCCGCCATCGAAACTGCGGGCCCCATACTTTCCAAGTCCTCACACCGTTTCATTTTTTTGGACTTTAATTCTGTCTTTCCATAAAGGAATAAATCGCCCAAATAATATAATTCGGCCTTAAACCCATTCCTGACAAGAATACTAGATTCGACGTTGATGGTTAGGTTCTTCTGACACGCAAGAAAGAAGCTGGTAGCGGGATGAACGTACTTAGTACCCAATCTTTTCAGAAATTTTATAATTCAGAATGTGCAACAAACTGCTTAATTTTGAAAGTGCTGATGAAATATACGTACTTTTTAACTTTCTTAGTTTTACGTGATATACTTTATAAGATGTACGTTTGAGTTTTCGCCGCTAGCGTAAACTAGCTTACTTCGCCGGCCGCAGAAATGTATGTATCACTGGGGCCGCATGTGGCCGCGAGTTTTAGACCACTGTACTAGAGCGCGCAGCTGTGATTCTCAATAACTCCTTGGATACTCTCTCTGCGAGAAATCATATTTGATTACCTAAGGACGAGAAAGTTAATGTTTATTGTATTTATGTTTTAATTAAATTATTGTTACAAAAATTATATTGCTAAGTAATGAAAATGGGTTTTCATGTTTTCCGAGGCAGCGTAAGCAGAAAGAAATCTTTAATATCCGATTCGATTATTAGAAAATTGTCGCCGTATAATTTTTCAATTTGTAGATTTCCCAATAAGCGTCTCAAATAGATGCTTCGCATTGATGTTCGAATTGTTTTCCTTTGGTGGACCCGATTTAGGCCTCCATTTGTTTTAGCTTCAGAACAACGGGGTAGGAGAACCGCGCTGGATTTCCTGCGCCGTAAATATGTACTGCTTCAAAAGCAATAGTGTAAAACAGGTTGCAGCTAAAGAATTTGTAGGGGCTATTCTTGTCGCTAGATATAATTTGAGCTAACCTCCTGCGTTTAGGCAGATTGTAAGATGGAGAGGGAAAAGACGGAGGTAGAGAGAGAGGGTGGGAGGCGGAGGCAGGAGAGAGAGAAGTCAAGGGGTGAGAGGGAGGCGGAGGGAGATGGGGGAGGTAGAGAGAGGGAGGTAGGAGGGAAGGAGGAGGGAAGGAGGAAGAGGGAGGGAGGGAGAGGGAGGAAGAAAGGAGGATAAGGAGAGAACGTGGGAGAGACTTAAGGAAAGGATTTCCGCGAGACGTTATTAATGAGCTCAACAACTCTCACGTGTCACACTTCCATTCAAATCGACCAAAACCTTTAAAGCGCTTTCAAAGGCTTTCAACTTGCTAAGGAATAAAAATCTCCGAGCTATTCTCTTTCTTCCGTTGCTAAAATGGCGAAAGTCTCATGGGGTGCTTCGGGGAATCTGTTTGTGCATAGCTGTTATTCGGATTCCTCCGCTTAAATGGAGGGATATTTCACTCATGCGAGTTCTATCTTGGGCACGGAAAGAGCGGTGATGCGAGCTTCCATTTAATAAGAATCACGCTAACCCGGTTTTCCTCATTAAGAATATATGAAATATTGTATGCATAGAAACTGAAATATTTTACAGTCTCTTGATCTAATATTGACGAAATCAGCTGAAAACATCAAAACTAAATTTTAGCTGTAGATATATAAGTATTCCTTATGGTATATGTGGACATAATACAATTCCGCCAATTTCAACGTAGTTAACTTGTACTTCTATCTACTAAGTTTCTCATTTAGTTTTGAAAGTAATATATTCTTTATTTGCAAATTAGTTCTCTCATTTATTGGGCAGTGAACTATCCTTTCATCACGCCAGTTTTTTTGCTAATACGTAATTTATCAATATATTCTGCATTTCTCAAAAAACTCTTCTACAGATTATATGCTTCCTTAATATTAACCACAGTAGTTGTAAGTGTCCATTGATGGTCAAAATGCAAGGCCATCATTTTGTAGAGGTCAGGAAATATTTCGTGGCATTCGCATCAATATTGAGCCATTTTCTACACGCGTGATGATGTGATGTGATTAACACACTCTCGATACACATTGCAATCAATGGAGAAATTAAATTTCTTTGTGGACAATGGAGAGGTCATATCCATTCGATCCCAAGGCAATCAGTCACTCGGCCACGCACGCACAAAACACAGAGCTCACGCTTCAGATTATATATGAAAGGACCAATCTCAATGCAAGAGAGAGAACGAGGCAAGAGAGAGAGAGCGACACAAGACAGAGACAGAGCGCGAGGTAAGAGAGAGAGCGCAATGCAAGACAGAGAGAGTGCGAGGCAATAGAGAGAGCGAGGCAATAGAGAGAGAACCATGCCAGAGAGTGCGCGAGGTATGAGAGAGAGATAGCGAGGCAAGAGTGAGAGAGAGCGAGGCAACAGAGAGAGACAGCGCGATGCAATAGAGAGGGTGAGCAAGGCAAGAGAGAGAGAGTGAGCGCGAGGCAAGAGCGAAATAACCCGAGGCAAGAGAGAAAGTGAGTGCGAGGCAAAATAGAGAAAGCGCGATGCAAGAGAGGGAGAGAGCGCGAGGAGATAGGGGGATTGGAGTAGAAAGCAAGGGGGAAGGGGAAGGTCATAGGAAATGAGGTTGCTACGGGATCGACCCCAGAGTCCTGATCGTGTAATTTGAACATCGAACCTAAAGTCAATCTTGTCGTGGGGTAAGTATCGAATCACTATTAAGAATAAAGATGGAGTGAAGAAGAGGGATTGACTGATTTTAGGAGAATATTGGCTAAGAGACTGATCTAGATTTATCAGACTCGAAGTAATATGAAACGGGTTGTATGAAATGCCTTTGAATGCTAACATATATGCGGCTGAGTGAGAGAAACGTAAATGGAAAATGAGACAAACGGAATAGCTGCTAAATATAATCTAGGAGAGAAAATGAACGAGAGGAAGAAGATAAAAGAGGTATAATAGGAATACAAATTTAAATATTAGGAAAAAAGAATAGACGCAGAATCGGAGGCAGAATAGGAAGAGTGGAAAGACGAAGATGATGAGTATAAGAGTGATCAAGAGATGGAGAAGGAGGAAATTAATGAAGCGAGCGATGGAGTGATGAAGATGAGAAAGAAGCGGTAGGGGATAAGAGAAAGGAAGAGTTGGAGGTGAAGACATCAGAAAGAAAAAATGAGTGTGAAGGGAGAAGGAATGGGATGATGGTGGAGGGGATAAAGTGTGGAAGGAGAAAAGGAGGGATGTGGTCCTCTCGTGGGTTTCTCAGTATTCCTCCAGTCTTCATTGATCTCTCTTTGTGCGGTCCCCAAGGACGTCTCTCTCTTTCCCCTCCTTCCATACCCTCCTCTCCCCTCCTTTCTCCCTACCGCCCTTTTCCCCAGGGCAGCCGCCTCGATGATATAAATCAGCGGGAAGGAGACCACTCTAGTGTTGTGAGGTGTGAGTAAGGGAAGAGGAAAGCAGAAAAAGACAGTAGGGTGAGATTGGAAGAGGATGGGAGAGAGAGGGGGAGGAAGGGAAGGAGATAGAGGAGGGAGATGGGAGGGAGAGATGGGAGGGAAATGGTGGGGAGATGGGAGGGAGATGGGAAAGATATGGGAGGGAGATGAGAGGGAGACGGGAGGGAGATGGGAGGGAAAGTAAGATTCTCGAATCTCGCGCAGAAGGATAAAAATATTTTGGAGATATCTCTCTCACCCATAATGTTATGCATTTTTAGGCTGGTTTCCAAGGGAAATTGTCTTGTCTGTGTGAGTGTCCCCTACTAACAACTTTTGCATCCTTGGACCGATTTTCATGAAACTTGGTATGAGGCTCCTGCTATTAAGGCTCACCTCCAGGCTATATTTTATCTGGCGAAGATTGAAGTCTCGGGTTCGATTCCAGGAACGTTTTTCCCTATTTTTTAAGCATATGTAGAAAGTCTCAAACCCATCGTGCAGAGATGTTTTCTTTAATACTTAATACTATTAAAAAATTGTGATATCGGAGCGAGGTTTATATTCTTATAAGGAAAAAATGTAGATTGTAATTCTTATCGCAGAAAATTGATAATTTATCTTATTTTCTTGAATTTTTCCTGAAACAAAGCGCTTTTGCGTTATTAACCGCATTTTATCTGATTATTGCCATGGAGACGATTATTACCGAACTCGGCTTGAGCATAGACGAGTGAACAAATGGGTAATTACCAACTTTTATATTAACTTCGCTTATATACATATATATATATATATATATATATATCATTATATATAGACTTTTCTTATAGAGGAAGAGTAACATATAACATATATATAGGAGGATACTAATATTTCCATACTAATGTTTCCAATAAAGCGGCATACTCGAAATTTTTGTTGTTGGTTGGATTATGTGCAAAACCGACTAGAAAAAACGAAAATCTTGAAAAAGTACAACAATGCGGCCGCTAAAAATTCGAAATTATTTAAACAAATTTTCAAGGTTTATGTATTTCCGCATGTGCTACGGAGTTTAATTTTTTTTGAAAGTAGAATTCATAAAAAAAAAAAGAAATAAAGATTATAGAAATTTTGATATTTTAATTTTTTTAGCAGTAAAAAATTCTTAAAATTTAAACACATAGGTAACTGTTTAGGTACTACAGGGAGAGTTAGGGAGCAGAATTTTTAAAGTTATTTAAAGCTTTGTCTATATAAACGAATAGATATTTCGATGTCTCCATGAAATTGTTATTGCGGCAGGTAAAAATTATTTAAATTTTAATTAGATAAATATCATTTCACTTTTAAATGTGCTACAAATTTAAAATTTGCCAGGAATGTGGTGCGATATTAACCTAATGTGGAAAAGGTATAATATTACTAATATTTTAAATATTTGTGTATGTTTTACTCCATTTTGTTCCATAAGGAAAAAACTAAAATCGGTGCAGAAGAGAAATCTTTTGAATTAAAGAAATATTTCCCATGATGAAATATCTCTCTGAAAAATTAATGTTTTTTCAAGGTGAGATGAAATGCTTGCAGAATGCAAGCACCTTCTACTAGTATCATTATATAGAGACGTTCCTTACAGAGGAATAGTAACATATGGGGGTTCCGGTGGTGTAGTGGTTAGGACGCTGGCTGCTACTCGCCCGATGCTTGAAAAAGTCATCGGGTACGAATCCTGCGCGAGTTGGATTTTTCTCAAGGTCACCCGACCCCTGTTTGCGTAGTTTGAGGACACCGCGCAAATTCAGCTGTTCCGTCCTTCGGAAGGGACATTAAGCTGTTGGCTTCCCTGGTGTTCTTCGTAAGAGCAGGCAAATGCCGGCACCGGGTTTCCCTCCTCCCTCCCCGGTTATTCATTACACTACCTCTGAGATACCCATTTGTGCTGTAAGAGAGGCGAATTGACTGGGCATACATACATACAATAGTAACATACACACACACATATATATATATATGTGTGTTTGTGTTTTTGACCCCGTCTAATCTGCTTGAGGGGTTAGAACTAGAGCCCTGTCTGGGTATGATATTTTCCACCCGTACCCGCAGACTACTAACCCGTACCCGACCCGTACCCGCAGACTAATAACTAGGGTTGTCACCTTTTTTGACCTGATTCCCGAACATTCTAATAAAATTTCTAAAAATCTACGAACGTAACTGAACATATCACGAACAAAACCACACAACCGAACTGTGTAAATTACATTTCCTAACTGGATTAATTATACTACTTATAAAATATTATTGGAATAGTTATATTTTTAAAAGGAGACAAAACATTCTTTTGCAATTAGGACAATCTTTTACCTGATTCTAATAAAATACCTAGACCTTTAATTTTGTAGCAAAAACTTCTCTGCCTGAGTAAGCTGTAGAATTCCTTTACAAAGATGCCAATACACAGCCCAATGTCCAATATAAATTTTCAAAAGATAGATATTTTTAACATGGTTTAGAAATTAATGTATCGAAATAGGTTTTCATTGGAATCAAATTTTGGTGCCCCTTTGGTTAGGCGCTTGAGGATGTCGACACATCTCTATATTTGCAATTTCTTAGTCTGTTTTTTTTTAAATATAACTGGCAAAGGTTTTATTATTATTATTCACATAAACGCTACATATTAAGGTAAGGTAGATATTACAAAGGCACTTTATACCTTTTCATCAGTTGCTCTACAAACATACACAGATTTGGTGTCACGGATTAGATTTCATATCCCTTCTCGTTTTTAATGTCATCAATACTTACTTTAACTTTCTCATAGATTTCATACTTTTCTTCAGTTTTGAACATTTTCACACTCTTTAGAAGGGGGTGAAGGAAAACAGAAATTTTATGAATGTGCTGAATTTCCAAATATTCTAAATAATAAGTTTTACCTGAAGTTTTTAAAAGTTTTATGATGTGAGATTCTTTTGAACCTATTTCTAAGTGATCGTTTATTTTCAAACGCCATAAGAAAACCAAAAATATTGTTGGATATTTTTCTCCTTCCAATTCAATTCAATTCTGGAATGGATTGGGGTATTCTACTAAATATAATTAATCTTTCTTTTCAACCTCACAAATCATATCACTCATCTTTTTTTCAATAAAAATATTTTAAATAACCTCCCAATTTTCAAGTATTGAAGAGATCATACGAAGAGTTAAATTCCAACGTGTATTGACGTCTCCTTTCAAAGTAGATTTCAGCGCACCTTTTAAGCCTGATTTTCAAATATATTTCACAAATTTTCTACACTTCTGAATTAAAGTAAGCGATGTTTCATTAGAAGAAATTGAAATATCTACAACATTATTTATTAAGTGTGCTGTACAATTGATTTTATTGAAAATTTTCAAAGTAGCTTTAATATTTGCTCCACGGTCACCGATAAAAGTAAAATTCTTCAAGTTACTGTAGACACCGTATTGTTTTAAAATTAGCAACAATTCACTTCTTATACACTTCCCAGTTTTCTTTTCGTCAGGATCAAAATGTTTAGTGCACAGAACAGGATTGCATAACATGGCATTCTTTACATAGTGTAATGCGATCCCAAAATAACTGACAATTTTGTAATTATCTGTCCACAAGTCCAACGTGATCCCACCCCCTATTGTACCTATGTAGGATTTTATTTCTTGAATAAGCTTTTCTCGATCTTTGTGAGCCACTGAATTAAGATTTCTCGAAATAGTTGTTGGATGTGGTAGGGCATCTTCTAAGTCAAAATAACAATTTTGATTTGCACTCATTTTCATTATTATTTCTAATAAATTTTTAAATATACTCATGAAACTATTTCAAAACGTCTCAAACTTCTAACTACAAGTTCGACAAAACCATCTAAAACCTTTTTTTTCTTTTCAGCTGATAATTTTGGTAAATCGCATTTTTTCGGCATAAGAAAATTTGTAATTTTATACACGCCTTCTTTGTTATTGTCACACTTGTGTCGCAATAAACTTGATGTTTCCAGCTTCTTATTATCATAACGGTAAACATTTTATATCTACTGCAACCGATTGTCTTCGAAATCAGTTCTCCCTTTTCATCTAAAATTTCATATTACGTTTCCCAAATTTTTTATTTGGTATTTTCTTTTCTTCTTATAGTGTACTTTAACCTCAAAAACTTCCTTCTTATCTGATCAGTATTCATTGTTCAAATCTGAACGGCAGATAAAAGTCATATTTCGATTAAAATTAAGATTTATAATTGAATGATGACAATTTTACATAACGTTCAATCAGCTGGATTTGGTACCTTTTAAGGATGTGGTACTTTTACCCTCTACGAAATGATTTGAAGTGTAAAGTGATTGCAGCAAGCAAACCTTAGGACGCAAGAAGGACTGAATTCCTCTTCTTAGAAACTTTAGTGAATGCCAAAAATCTTTTACTAGGAATAATTTATCGACTTTCCAAAATAGTCCATCTATCAGACTTAGACGACATATTTTCGAATATTGCTACCAATATGAACGCATTATAATCACCGGTAATTTTTATGCCTATTTCACAGCTAGTTCTCATCATACTGATTATTTAAAACATTCCTTTAATTCGCATGGTCACAATATCGTTCCGCTGAATCCGACTAATAACATCCAAACAGCTTCAACCTGGATCGACTTAGCCATTATGACAAACCATGAAAAAGTAATAACTCATGGTCAATTGCCAGTCCAAGGAATTTCTTCTCATGACTTAATCTTCTTAGCATACTCACTCAATTCGCCGAAATTCAAACAAACTTTTATGAGTCACCGAGACATAAAAGGGATAGATGACTTTGAATTAATGCACAAAGCTTCTAATTTTCCGTTATATACCATTGAATTTATCGATCATATTAATAAAAAAGTTGAAGTCTTAAACATTTTATTAATTCAGTTACTTGACCAGATCGCACCTGAAAAAACCATTCGCATTTCCAAACCTCGCGCGCCCTGGCTTAATGACGAAATTAAAAGAATGATGGCGCATCGCGATTCGGTTTTTTGTTTCTTCAAAAGAACTAAAAACGATAATATTTTCCACAAATACAAGCGCATTAGAAGAAAAGCGAAACAGCTAATCAGAACTGCAAAAATTACATTTATTCATTCAATAGCTAGTCCGAACGAATCAGCTTCGATTATTTGGAAAAAACTTAGGTCGATTGGTATTGGCAAATAAAATGATTTAAAACTATCTCCATACATATCATAAGACTCATTAAATACTAAATTCTCTACACCCCAGAATGTCAATAATGATATAATAAAAAGGGAAGTAATTAATTCGATTACTCTCGCAGTCGAAAAATCAAACAAGGATTTTAACCCGCTCAGGTTCATCCCGGTCACCCAATTCCAAGTGCTCCATGTATTTCGAAAAATTAAATCTAAAGCACTAGGGTCAAATGGCATTCCCACTATCTTCATCAAGAAATTGATGCACATTTTTCTACCAATAATAACTACCATATTTAACTGCTCCTTATCTCAAGAAAACTTTCCAGTGCAATGGAAACGCCCTTTCATAAGACAGTTACCAAAGAAATCAAAATCGACTGAATTCAAAGATTTTCGCTCAATTATCTTTTTACCTACCTTATCAAAAGCCTTAGGAAAATTAGCACATTAACAAATCACGCTCTTTCTTAACGAAAATCAATTGTTATATCCCTTTCAATCTGCCTTTCAAAAATCTCACAGCACAACCACTACTCTTGTAAAAGTCACCGATGACATACGCCGCGCAATGGACAAAAGGGAAGTTACAATCCTTGTACTACTGGATTTCGGTAAAGCTTTCGATTCGATAGAAAACCGGCTCGCGATAAATTTCTCGCCGTCAGCCATAAATTGGATTTCTTCTTATTTAAGCGATCGTTCACAACAAGTGATTTCCAATAATTCTTCCACTCATTGGCTTATTAATGGGAGAGGCGTCCCACGGGGCTCAATTTTGGGTCCCCTACTAATTTCTTTGTACATAATTGACTGCTCTAAGTCACTTAAATACTGCAATCATCACCTTTATGCAGATGACTTGCAAATATATTCGAGTTCTACCACAAACGATCTCGCGAGAACACTAAAGAATAACAATAAGGACTTAGAAATGCTAAAGAACTGGAGCAATAAAATTTTCTTAGTATCAATCCAGAAAAGTCACAGGCTATCTTAATTGCTTACCGTAATATAGTAACAGTTATCAATCATTCCCAAAGAATCCCGGTAAACATAGCAAACTCTACTATGCCTTATTGTAATGTGGCAAAGAATCTAGAATTGCTTATAGATGAAACCCTCTCTTGGGCCTCACATATTATAAATGTGTGTAGAACAGTAAACTCATCTCTTCACTTACTTAAGAAGTTAAGTAGCAGTACTCCGGTTTCTCTAAAGAAGCATCTGGTAACTTCACACATTATTCAGCATTTTCACTATGTTGATATAGCGTACCAAGATTTATCTCAAGAGTTGTCGTTAAATATTCAGAGAACACATAACGCGTTCATTAGATATATTTTTAATCTGAAGAAATCTGAACACATTCCTGATTCTCTCATGAAACTAAACTGGTTAAATTTGGAGTCTCTAAGACGCCTCCACTAGCTCTCCTTACTACACCAATTACCTACTTCTAACAATCCACATTATCTTTCCACGGAATTCAGGAGTATAGACACTGTACATAACCGTAATACCAGAGGGAGCCATAAACTCCTTATTCCTCATCAGAGAACAGTAATTTTCAACAAGTCCTTCGTTGTTATCTCTTGTAGACTATGGAACGAACTTCCCCAACCATTAACAAATTTGCACTCGCTCTCATCATTCAAACGATACTGCTATCAATCTGTCTCGTCCTTTCAAAGGAACAGTTAAACACACTTAATGCTTCTGTTTCTTAATCTTGATTTTGACAAAACAATACTTATTGTGCTTGATTTATACTTTGTTATTTTATTTTATTCATTTATTTGTTATTTGATTTTATTCATTTGTTTCTTTTCTTCTCCATCTTATTTAGTCATAACAATGTTAGTATATATTCATTTTGTCATTTTAATATGTCAATTCGTTCAATGATCTATTCGTATTGTGCCAAATTTTCCCTTATGTATAGCTTTATGCTTTTCATGTATTTATCTTTTGTTCAAATTTCACTTATTGATGTCGTTAGTTAATCTAAGTCGTTTTCGCAGATTTTTCACACCCCTCTTCTTATGTGGGTGGTTTCCTGCAGTGGGTTTTTATATGGATTTCATTATTCAGCAGAACTATTTTTGCCGACAAAATTACATCTTTTCTTTTATAATACTTATATAATTTGTATTTACATAACGTTCTATGTAGTATTGTATGTTTCATGAGGAGGGGTTACGTAGAAGATGGGATTCTTAGTCTCAATGTCGCCTCAAATAAAGACCAAATCAATTAATCAATACCCCTTCCCCTCTATCTCCCCCTTCTCCTCTCTCTCCCCCTTCCTCATTATCTCTTCCCCTTCCCTTCTCTCTCCCCTTTCCCCCCTCTCTCCCCATTCCCATATTTATCTCATCTTCTCTCTCTCCCCCTTTCCCTCTCTCTCACCCTTTCCCCCCTCTCTCCCTCTTCCCCTCTCTCTCCCCTTCCCCTCTCTCTCCCTCCCCCTCTCTCTCCCCTTTCCCTCTCTCTCCCCCTTCCCATCTCTCTCCCCCTTCCCTTCTATCCCCCCTTCCCCTCTCTCCCTCTCTACCCCTCTCTCCCCCTTTCCCCTCTCTCTCCCCTTTCCTCTCTCTCACCCCCTTTCCCTCTCTCTCCCTCTTACTCTCTCTCTCTCTCCCCTTCTTCTCTCTCTCCCTCTTTTCCTCTATCTCCCTTAATCTCTTCCTCTTTTTCCTCTCTTTCCGACAGTCTTGAGACGGAGTTCGGTTTTCCCGCGAGATTCTCCATCCCCTCCACTCCCTCCTCCCATTCCCTCTCTTCTCCCTTACACTCTCTCTCCTCTTTCCAAAAGCTCCCTCCACTATCCACATTTCTACTCTAATAATCCAGTAGCCGGAAGCTGGTACACGGTCTATTCATTCTAGGAAGAGTTAGTTCTTCCATTACGGGAATACGCCATCTATATCTCCTCACCATTCGCTTCTTCTGTGGGACGTGCGGTGTGATTAATTGCCCCGAACATCCTCTTCCTCCTTCTACCTTCCTCCCTTATTTCTACCTTCCTTATTTCTCCCTCTCTTCCTCTCTCTTTCTCTACAATCTTCCGCTTCCCTTTAGTACGCTTTCTTGGGTCTATGCCTCCATTCCAGTTCTCTTTCTTGTCCCCATCTCAGTTCCTTCCTTTCCGCTTCCGTCCCCGAACAGGATCATTTGACTGACTCCCACAGTTCGCTTACTTTCTCTACCTCCGGACGACCCCTTTTTTTCCGCCCACTCAACCCTCCCACTCCGTTATTACCAACCACCTCTTTTCGCGATGGTGCCGGGCGTAATCCTATCCTTCCTCCTCCTCCTCCACGCTCTCTAAACATCTCTCTCGCTCTTCATTTTCTCCTCACGGTGAGTGGACGGGAAGAAAATGCGTCGTGGCGCTTAAAGACGCGATCGTCATCTGGACGTCGTGTCGTAAAAAAGGTCTTCTGGAGTGTTTGGAGAATTGAGGCGAGAGAGAGAGAGAGAGCTCTTTTCCCCAGAGGAATGGAATTCTTCTTACGCAAGATAATGGACGAGATATAGAGAGAGATAGAAAGATAGAGGCGCTTATTTCATTGGATGCCTCACCGAAAGCCCTCCGATTCGGAGAATAAGGAATCAATCGCGGAAAATACATCATTGTGAACCAAAGGTAAACTTCTCACTATTCTACGGATAATTGTGTTACTATGAATGGCTCTCTCATAGGATATTACAATACATTACTTTCATATATCTAATATAACTATGGTAAAAATATAAAGTGCACTATGCATATTAATTTTCTTATAAACATTTTTAAAAAATTGTACATCATCTGAAGATCTCTTTCTGCAAGGATGTGTATGGCATATCAAATAACCTTTATAAACAAATAATTTATTTAATTGCTGGATCTCTTGCAGTGCTCTTCTATGATTCTTTACAAACTGGAATTTTCCCTGATTCCTTTAAACTGTCATAAATATTGCCAATTTTTAAAAAGGGTAGCCATAATGATCCCAGCAGCTATCGCACAATATCAGTTATTCCAACTCTATCCAAATTTTTTGAAATGGCAATGTACAATCAGTTGTACAATCATTTTGAGTCCCACAATCTCTTCTCTCCCATCCAAAATGGTTTCAGAACTAGAATGTCTACTGTTTCTGCAGTTGAGTCCCTATTGAACACAGTTATTTCTGCCTTTGAAAATAAGGAATTTACTACCATTCCCTTTGTGATCTTACCAGGGCGTTTGACTGTGTATCACATGATATTCTACTATTCAAACTGGAATACTATGGTATCAGAGGTGATGCTCTAAAGGTTCTTTAGCCATATCTCTCAGATAGACATCATTTTGTTTCTATTGACTGTTGTGATTCTGAGATTCTGGAAATTCATTCTGGGATACCACAAGGCTCGGTTCTCGGTTCTCGACTCTTCCTAGTAGTTATAAATGATCTTGATCACAATATTAGTGCTAATACTCTCTTGTTTGCTGATGACATTACCTTTATTGACCACAGTAAAAATATCAATACTTTAGATGCTAACTCAGCTCTCACTTTGGAATCTGCCAAGAGTTGGTTCTCTGCTAATGAACTTTTTCTGAATGTGAGTAAAACTCAGAGGGCTATCTTCTCCTTGCTTGATCTACTTCATATTTATGACACAGTGAAATCTGTCAAACTTCTGGGTTTTTGGCTGAACCCTAAACTATCATGGAATGACCACATAATCATGATCTGCAATAGACTCTTTCGTGTGCTGTGCATGTTTATTTATTTACTATTTATTTATTTACTAAAATAGGCTCACATACAGCGTTAACGCCAAATTTCAGTGAACATGGTAATAATAAAATATAATATTTAAAATATAAATAGGTACAAACAATCAGGACAATAAACAATGAACACCAATTAATTATAAGTAATGTACAAAAAAATTATAAAAATATTAATTACATCTATTTACAAAAATATTATTCAGAGCTGCTTTTAAAAAGGAGTTTTAAGAAAGAGAGAAAGGATCGATGTTTGGCGGTAAGGAATTTAAAAGGGAGGGAAGTCGATAGAAGAGGGAGCGTTGGGCAAGAGAAATTTTGAATGAAGGAACATTAAGTAAGTGGGTAGATCTAGTAACTTGTGATGGAACTCGGAAATTAAGTAAGGTGACTAATTCAGGACTGTCAGTAATAGAGTTTAAAGTATTATAGATAAGAAAGAGATCAGATTTAATCAGAGTAGCTTTAAGGTGATTTAGGGAGAGGGAGGACAGTATAGCGTCAGTAGAGGCATGGCGAAGAGAGGGCACACGGGTTTTTACAATTTTTAAAAAGAAATTAAAAACTTCATTAAGAGAAGAAACATTGGAAAGGGCAGACATGGACCATATTGGAGAGCAATAGGAAATAACTGGAAGGACAATTGTGGTAAAATACACTTTGAGTGATGCTGGATCTCTAATGTAAGTAAAACGGTATATAATGCCTAGGAGAGACATGGCCTTCTTTTTAATTTTAATAATATGCTCTCCATAATTCAATTTACTGTCAGTAATAACGCCAAGATCTTTTTGCGAAGAAACTCTTGTCAATGGGAAAGAATTAATTGTATAATTGTAAATAACAGGAAATTTGCGGAGAGAAATAGACATCACATTACATTTAGAAAGATTTAGTTTTAACTTCCAAAGATTACACCATTTCGTGATCTGATTTATAGACTGCTGGAAAACCAAGCAGTCATTTATTGTGTCAATTTGTGTAAATAATTTGCAGTCATCAGCAAAGCATAGAGGATGGATAGGAGAAGAGCGAAATAGAGCAGCCAAGTCATCAACATAGAGTGTAAAAAGGTAAGGACCAAGAACACTACCTTGGGGAACACCAGATAGAACAGGAGACCATTTAGAATATGACCCAGATAAAACAACACGTTGAATCCGATTTTTAAGATAACTATCAAGTAGTTTAAGAAAATTACCATGGATGCCAAACCGATGTTTAAGCTTATGGAGAAGAAGGGTATGGTCTATGGAGTCAAACGCTTTTGAAAAATCTAAGAATACCGAATCTAATTGTGATTTGTTAATTAGAGCATTTACTGAATGCCTTTGGAAAATGGCTAAGTTAGTTAAACAAGAACGATTTGGTAAGAATTCATGTTGGTTAGTGGACAATTACGGGGAAGAAAAATAATACAAACAGTTTAAGATTATTTTCTCACAAACCGAATAAAATATGGGAAGTAAAGAGATGGGACGGTAGTTGCAAACATCAGACTTAGAACCAGATTTATGTATTGGAGTAACATTTGTGGATTTCCATTGAGTTGGGAAAATGCCTAGTGAAAAACAATGGTTAAATATGATTGATAAAGAAATACAAAGAGAAGGAGCACAATTTTTAATGAAAATAGGACATATACCATCAGGACCGAATGATCGATGAGGGGATATCTTACACAAGAACTTGAAGACTTCATTGGGGTAGTTTGAAGAAAGAAAGGGAAAAACTACTGATTGGAGAGAGACAAAAATTCTTAGTTAAATTGGCAGAAATAGGACCAATAGATTGCGTCATGGATTCAGAGAAAAAATTAAGGAATAAATTTGGTCTTTCCGATCCCGTTCCTTCGATATTTTCATAGGAAATGACATCGGGAATTCGAGAGTGTTTACGGCGTTCATTAACCAAGAACCAAAACTTTATAGGATTAGTAGGTAAAGAAGAGGACATAGATTGAACATAATCAACATAATCACGACGAATTAACGCCTTTGAATGTCGCCTTAAATTAATAAATGATTGGTGAGATTCAACACTGGGATAAGATTTCCACAATTACCATGCGCAATTTTTGTTGCCCAAGGCATATATTGTGTCAGCCTTAAACCATGAGTGGAACTTGCTTGCTCTAGGCTTTTTAAAAGGAATATATTGTTTCACTGTGGAATCTATACCATCGTAGAAAAAATCAATTGCATCATCTGGAGGGAGGGAATTTAGCACACACCAAGGAATTAATTCAAGGACACGGGTAACGTCCTCCCAACGCACTTTTGACCACACAGGAAAGGGTCGGGGAGGTGAAAGTGGACTACCACTGTTCTTCTTGTTGCCTGGAAGACAGAAGGAAACGTCAAGGGACTCGTGGTCCGAGTGGAAAATATTCCTGCTAGGAGTAACTGTTTCAGGGGGGAAAGTTGAGAGGAAATAGTCCAAGGTTGCCAGGGGGTACAGTGCACCAAGGGTCCATAGTTTTCCTACGTTATCTTTTCCTATTATGGTCTCTTATCGTCCTAGGGAAAAACGATCCTCTATATCGCTCTGTTCTACAGTCGATCTCGCGAATCTTATCCTCACTGTCCTGCCTTCCGATATACGTCTGGTGCAGGAGAAATTGAGAGCAGCTGGTCTTACTGTCTATTTGGAGAAGATGATCGTGGATACTGTTAGGTTTTCCATACACAAGGAGAATTCCAGTCTATTGACAAATTAAAGTCACCAAAAAGAGCAACAGGACCAAGCACTGAAGACACAATTTTCTAAAGCAGATCTGTTACAAGAGGGAGGCCGATAAAAACATCCAATAAATAATTTGTTCCTTTTTGAATAACCATTAGTGTTAGGGGACACTTCACACCATAAAATTTCGCAGTCACTTTCCAGGTCAGATCGACGCTTTACCGAAAGAGTTGATTTAAATGCAAGGAGCACCCCTCCGGCCCTAGTAGAGCGAACTCTTCAGAAAATGTTATGGGTACGAGAAAGGGAAAATTTAGCCAAGTTTCTGTAAGGAAAATGACATCGAATTTCGATAGTTCGTTTGCATGGGAGTCACAAGTTGAGAGTTTGTTTTTTATACTCCTCACATTTTGGTAATAACAGCTGATCACCAGGTTCCTACGAGGGCCGGGGTTTAAACTGACATCGCCAGACAACGGAATCACAAGAACGATGACAATACCAGCCGGCGACAGCACACTTGGTCTACTCGGCGAAGGATCAGGGGATCGCCGGGAGAAGTCAAGTCTAGAGACGAAGCCACACGCAGCCGAGCAGGGGAACACAAAAACTCGTTTCGAGCACAAAAACACTTCAGAATCACAAACATTTGAAGCTCGACGAATATCACTCACATCCGAAACACAATGTGCTAAATATATTGCCGAAAAACACAAATGCAAAGTTAATAAACAAAACAAGAACAGGAGAAGGAAAACTCGTGCCACCCCAATGGTGGCCATATTGAAGGAGAAATTGAGAAAACTTAAGCCTCATATATCTGATCACTACATTAAGTCAGTATACTATGCATTTTTTCATTCCCAAATCACATATGGAATTCATCTCTGGGGCCACTCATCAAGCGCAAAGTCAGTATTTATGCTACAAAAAAAGCATTAGGAATAATTTCTGGTGTTCACTCAAAGGATCACTAAACCACTTTTTGCTAACTATAAAATTCTAACTTTGTATAGCTGTATAGCTATATCTATGTAAACTTACTACATGTAAAAGAAAATTTAGAATCCTTTTCTACCAGAGCACATATACATTCACATGGCACAAGGTGCAATAAAATTGAAATTCTACATGTTAGGTTAGATACTTCCCTGGTCAGCTACAATTCTTCATCTCTATGTTTCTTCAACAGACTACCTGCATTTGCCAGATCCATACCTGTGAATAAGTTCAAGTTCATTGTTTTGTCATGGCTTGCTGAAAAAGCCTTTTCTTCAGTAAATCAATACTTTGAAGGTGATATAGACATTTCTTTTCAAAGTATCTAATGTATTATTGTTTATTGTTTACTAAATGAGTTGCAATTTGGCTACATGCCAGGTGGCAACATTACATGACTCATTGTCAATAAATTTCACATAATCTAACTTACTGCGTGATCAAGGTCACTTGTCCAAAATTTAACTATTGTGGCCATGCCACAGTTGTAAGGATTGCTTTGCTGTTGGACATGGTGAAATGCATTATCTATTCAACATCCATAAAGTCCTTCAATATAAACTAGGTTTTCTTCTTTTAATTTTCTACTGTTCATACTATCATATATATTATTCACTGTTCCATCATAATGGGTGCAAATCCAATGTTCTATGTTAGATCCTTCAATATTGTTATACAAAATTTGAAGATGTGGTGTACCATGGGAATTTGGTTTAATATTTCTTGTATGTTGGACAAATAATACACTTAAGGACTGGAAATTAGTTTGAGCAGAGATTATTTTACCAAAAAAGTTCATATGTGTATCTTCTAAATAACCATTGGTAGTTAAAAGAACTGTTTCAAATTGAGAACTTGTTCAATCTTCAGAAATGCCATCACTTTCACCTATTTCCATTGGACATACACTTTTGCTTTCATAGAATGCAGCTGTTTCCATTTGATTTTTATTATAGATTGCAGTCGGCAGATTCTTTTCATTAGTTTCATTGTCTATGATTGCATATATAGGTTTGTGGTAAGAAAAATATGTTTCATAAACACCTTCCCTCAATGTTGATATATTGGAAAAAATAACATCAATTTGTGAACTTGAATTGGTGGAGTATGTATCTGTGGGTAATTTTGATATGAGATTATATGCAGCTAAAACGTTTTTCAGATAATTGCCTTCTTTACCAATAATGTCGAAGTTAAAATCTCCCAAAAATAACAAATTTTCCTTTGTGGGATTAATATTTATTCTATCAAAGAATTTTTTAACATTATCCTCAAACATCAAGTGTGGAACAGCTGGTGATTTATACCCACTAACAATATAAACATTTGCAATTTTAAAACTGAATAACTCTATATGATATTTTCTTTAACATCAAGCACATGCTGTATATCTGTTACAACGTCGTTGCTTTTCAAAAAGCAGATATCTCCATGTGAATTTTTTGTTGAATATGATCAAAATATTTCATTAAAATTTGGAATGTCAATTATGTCATTTTGTTTTGTTAGTGTTTCACTGAAAACTAGAAGGTCTCCACTGTGATACCATCCATCATCGATAAAATTCTTTAATTTTGTTTTTAAATAAAAGATGTTTAAGTATATGATTTTAATTCCTTGCTCCTGCTTATATGTATCAAATGAAAGAGTGATATGTTTTTCTTGTCTTAATTTAAAAAATTCTACCAGCACTGGATCTTCTTTCATCTGAGAATTTGGACATTTGAAATGGTCTAAAATATATAATCCTGCCATTGAAACTACTCTGCTGAAAGCAACATATAGCATAGGATGAGTTAGTCTTCTTGATTTACTAAGATCAATAAAACTTACTTGTATGTCTGTCCTTCACTCTTGTGAATGGTTAGTGCTTCAGCAGGAACTCACTATCTGATACTGTCATTTCCTGGAGATGTTGAGGACACTACTATTTTTAATGATGGGTGCTAAACAAGAGCTGATATGTTCATTTTCCATTTGTTCCTTATGAATTAATTTTGCTTTATAACCAAATGGTTCTGATGAAAAATCTAGCCACAATTTTACTGGCTTATCTGTTTTTGGTTTAAAAGTAATGAATTTCAATGTACCACAGTCCTTCGTTGTTATCGCTTGTAGACTATGGAACGAACTTCCCCAACCATTAACAAATTTGCACTCGCTCTCATCATTCAAATGATACTGCTATCAATATGTCTCGTCCTTTCAAAGGAACAGTTAAACACACTTAATGCTTCTGTTTCTTAATCTTTATTATGACAAAACAATACTTATTGTGCTTGATATATACTTTGTTATTTTATTTTATTCATTTATTTGTTATTTGATTTTATTCATTTGTTTCTTTTCTTCTCCATCTTATTTAGTCATAACAATGTTAGTATATATTCATTTTGTCATTTTAATATGTCAATTCGTTCAATGATCTATTCGTATTGTGCCAAATTTTCCCTTATGTATAGCTTTATGCTTTTCATGTATTTATCTTTTGTTCAAATTTCACTTATTGATGTCGTTAGTTAATCTAAGTCGTTTTCGCAGATTTTTCACACCCCTCATCTTATGTGGGTGGTTTCCTGCAGTGGGTTTTTATATGGATTTCATTATTCAGCAGTACATTTTTTGCCCACAAAATTACATCTTTTATTTTCCAACACTTGTATTTTAATTGTTATTGGTATTAATATAATGTTCTATGTATTATTGTATATGTTTCATGAGGAGGGGGTAGGTAGAAGATGGGATTTCTTAGTATCAATAGCGCCCCAAATAAAGACGAAATCAATCAATCTCACTCCCTCGCATATTCTCTCCCTCTCTTTCTTCCTCTCTCTCTCTATTCACCCCCCACTCCCTCACCCGCCTCTCCCTACCCCACTTCTCCCTCGCTCTCTCTTCCTTTCTCTCTTAACCCCACTCTCTCCCACCTCCGAACTCTCTCCCACCCACTCTCCGCTCTCAGTCTCCCCTCTCTCTCCCCATTCTCTCTTCCTCATATTTCCCTGCCTCTCTCTCCCATCCTCTCTCTCCCACCCTCTCTCTCCACCACCCTTTCTCTCCCAAGCTCTCCCACCGCTCTCTCCCTCTCTCTCTCTTCCCTCCTCTCTCCTCTCCCCTCTCTCTCCCCGACTCTCTCTACCCTCTCTCTCCCACCTCTCCCCACATCTCTTCCCGCCTTTCTCTCCCCCCTCTCTCTCTCTCCTCTGCCCCTCCTCTTTCCCACCCTCCCCATATTCTCTCCCGCACATTCTCACCCTCCCCACTCTCTCCCCCCGCTCTCTCCCTGTCTCTCTCGTCCTCGCTCTTTCTCCCCCTCTGTCTCTCCTCTCTCTCCACTTTCTTTCTTCTCCGCCTCTCCTCCCCCCCTCTATTCCCCTCTCTCTCTCTCTCCCCTCCTCTCCGCCCAACTCTTTCATCACTCTGTACCCCCCTCTCTCTCCCCTTCTCTTCCCCTTCTCTCTCCAGCCTATCCCTCCCCTCTCCCCCTTTCTCTCGCCACTCCCTCTCTCCCCCTTTCTCCCCCTCATTCCCTCCACCTATCCCTAACCCCCTCCCGCCCTTCTCTCCGTCCCCTTCTCTCTCTCTTCCCCTCTCCATCCTTCATCTCATCCCATCTCCCTTCCACCCTCTCCCTTCCCTTCTCTCCCTCCCATTCTCTCCCTCCCCCTCTCCCCCTTCTCTCCCTCACCCTCTTCTTTCTCCATCCCCTTCTCTCCGTGACCTTCACTCCCTCCCTCCCCCTCTCCCGCCTTTCTCTCTAACCCTCAACTCTCTCCCCCCTCTACTTCCCCCCTCTCTCTCCCTCATCTTTCCCATCCTCTCCTTCCCACCCTCTCCCTCCCACCCTTTGCCCCCCGCTCTCTACCCCTCAGTTTTCTTCCCCCTCTCATTCCCTTTCTCCAATCTCTCACCCACCCCCTTCTCACTTCCCTTTCCCCCTCTTCCTCCCCCTATCTCTCTCCCTCTCTATCCTCCCTCTCCCCCTCTCTCTCCCAACCTCTCCATTTTCTTTCTCCCTCCCCTCTCTCTCTTTCCCCACCTTTTTCTCCCCCGTCTTCATCCTCCCTCCCTCCCCCGCTACCTCTTTCCCCCCTCTCTCACCCCGCTTTCTACCCCCTCTCTCACCCTCACCCCTCTATCCCCTCCTATCCCTTCCCCATCTTCCTCTTCCCTCCCTCCCCCGCTACCTCTCTTCCCCTCCTTCACCCCCCTATCAACCCCCTCTAACACCCCTACCCCTCTTTCACCCCTATTCCCTCCTCTCTTTTTTCCCCTCTCTCCCCGCCTCTCTCTCTCCCCCTCTCTCCCCCCTCTCTCTCCCCATCTCTCTCTCCCCATCTCTCTCCCCCTCCCTCACCCATCTCTTTCTCCCCATCTCTCTCTCCCCCCTCTCTCCCTGTCCTCCGTTCCCCTCCACATTAATTCCCACGCACCTATTACCATCCGCCTTGTAGGATTATCAGAGCTCCTAAAACGGCGTGCACTAACCTCCCTTCGTGTCTTTAACCCCTCAGAGAACTTTCGCTAGTGCCTCCCCTCCGAATTCCCACCCCATCCTTCTCATTCCTCCTTTCCCTCGGATTTTGCCCGATACGGAAAGCAAACATCCCCTCTCCACTCATTCGTCCCTTATTATAACACCACCTTTGTTCTTAAGAAGGAATCTTGCATGATTTAGGTATGCTACGCTTAAAACCCTCTTCCTAAAACCCCTCTTCCCTAACGGACACGTACTCCCGTCAACCGATTCTGGAAAGGAGGCGAATCGGAAAGTGAGGGAGTAAAAAAGGGGAGTGGAAAGGGGGAGTTGGAAAGGAGAGGTGGAAGGAGAGAGTGTGTAGGAGAGTTGGGCGGAGAGGGGCGTGGTGTGGGTAGAAGAGGGTGGAGAGGGCGGAGGAGATAGGGAGGAGAGTGGGGAGAGGGAAGAGGAAAGGGGGTGGAGAGCGGGAGGAGAGAGGTGCGGAGAGGGGGAGGAGAGGGGGTGGAGAAGGGGGAGGAGAATGGGAGTTGTGAAGGAGGCCTGTTAAGACAGGGATGCTCTTCGGAATGGGATTAACAAGTTCCGCTTTGAAAGAGATATTCTTCTTATCGCAGACGTAAATATGTGTGTGAGTTATAGAACATGGAAGGAGAAGTAGGAATGCATGTACGCACATAGGCATCCATATGCACGTGTACTTGTAAGTATACCCGTGCTTGTATCTCTCTTGCGCATCCTTCTTGATCTCTCTCTTTTCCCAGAATTTTTCTCGAGCGGGAACATCTTCCGTTCTGTCGCCGCTTTGCGTCTCATGTCCTTTGCGGATTTCTTCGAAAGGCAGAAACGAGATGCGCTATTGAAGTCTCCTAAGTATTTTCTCTCACTCTTTCTCTCTCTTTCCCTTTACAAGTGTTCCTTTCTTCCTATTGCTCGGATATCCCTTCGATTTTCCCCTCGGAGGGAGTATTTTCGTCGATCGGCTCGAGTGGTTCCCTTCGCTTCGACCGATTGATTCTCAAAGCAAGAGTAATCCGGTAATTCAGCCGAATTTTCAATTGCGAGTTGAATTACCTAATACCATGTAATCCGGATCGATCATTTTTCCTCGGTAAATCCACAATCGTTTTTGGTTTTCTTATTTTTCGCTCGAAAGGATGATTTTGGGAATTAAAGGTTATTTAAAAAATACAAAGTGAAGAAAAATTGGATAAAATTAGGAAATTTGAGGATATTTTAATTGGTTTTTAAAATAAACGTTTCAATACATTATTTGTTTGCGATAAATTCGATTCAATCAGACAATCCTTTAAAGGTTTTCTAGCGAATTATATGTGTAAACATACACTTATGTTAGTTATTTGTAAGTGATCAATATTAAAATATTTATGTTATTAACTTTAATAAGTAAAATTAGTAAAATCTCCACCATAAATATTTTGAAGAATTTGTTTATTTGTTTGTGTATTTATAACGCAACAACTACAGAACGTAGAAGCAAAAAAAGGTGTCATTATAACCATAAGAAAAAGTTAAGCAAAATTGAACTGTTTTTAAAGCGATTTGAACTACATTTTTTATTTTTAAATGTTTTTCTCTTTAATTTTTTCCCATTTAAATTACACGGAAATGATCGTATTGTTGGATTAAAAATCTAGGAGACAACCGATATAAACAATACCTAATGCCAAATATTAACTAAAGGAAATGAAATACACCTAATATAAAGTAATCATCATCATCATCATGGGTAATTCTGCCTTTCGGCAGGTCCAGTCATGGCAGCCCTCCAAGCTTCTCGATCCTGGGCCAGTCTCTTGGCATTATCATACCTGCCTCCAACCTTAATTGCATCCAGGATCTGGTACCTCCTTCTTCCTCTTCCTCTCTTTCCATTTACCATTCCTTCAATTGCAGACTTCAGCAGGCATTCTCTTCTCATACAGTGTCCACGCCAATTCATCTTTCTTTTCCTAATTTTTCCTAACATCTGTCTTTCTTCGCCAATTCTTCTCAACACTTCCTCGTTCCTGACTCTATCCTCCCAGTTTACCCCTTTCCATTCTTCTCCAAATCCACATTTCTAGCGCTTCTAACCTTCTTCCATCTTCTTTCCTGAGTGTCCACGTCTCTGCACCATACATTACTACACTCCAGACATAACACTTCGCGATCTCTTCCTCAATTCTTTATTTAGCGGCCCGCACAATAATTTCTTTTTCCTATTAAAGTAAAGTAGGGAAAAAAGAACACTAACATTATTCAAAGAAAGACAATCACCAAAAAAAACTAGAAATCTGGCTATTTACTTCAAAAGGTAAGTAGAAGACAGCAATGAAGTTTTCTCGGGTTTCCAGCCGGGTGGTAATTTGGTTGCCCAACGTTTCGATGGCTTCCTCTGCCATCATCCTCAGGGGTGATCTGAGATGCCGTGGATTTTTCAGCCGGAGTTTTTATATATGTCGCCGCCGTTAGTGGTTCCGCTGGTTGTATGATGGTTCCGTCAATCAGCGCGCTCCTGCGTAAGCCGTGCAAGAGTGGGGTCCCACGCCTTGCTTAGGTTGAACCCCGTATCTCGGTTAAAGTTTTGAGGTGTCAGACGGATCTCAATGGCCTCCTTCACCAGACGGTCCCAGTAACCAATGCCTCTGGTGACCAGCTCCACATTGTTGAGGTGGATCCTGTGCCCGTTGAGGAGACAATGCTCTGCGACTGCCGACTTCTCCGGTTGTCTCAGTCTAATGCACCGGTCGTGTTCTTTTAAGCGGGTCTGAATAGTTCTCCCCGTTTGTCCGATATAGTGCTTTCCGCACTCACAAGGAATGGAGTATACGCCTGGTGTCCTCAGGCCGATGTCATCTTTTACTTTCCGGAGTAGGCCCCTGATCTGGTCTGGTCTGGTGGAGCTGGTCACCAGAGGCAATGGTTACTGGGACCGTCTGGTGAAGGAGGCCATTGAGATCCATCTGACACCTCAAAACTTTAAACGAGATACGGGGTTCAACCTAAGCAAAGCGTGGGACCCCACTCTTGCACAGCTTACGCAGGAGCGCGCTGATTGGCGGAGCCATCAGCCAACCAGCGGAACCACTAACGGCGGCGACATATATAAAAACTCCGGCTGAAAAATCCACGATTCCGGATTCTGGATTCGACGGATTCTCTGACTCTGGTGCAGATGACTAGCGAGCCTAGCCTATCTAAAACAGGTCTCTGACTCCGGATTGGTTGACCGACAACCGATAGTTAAATCACGGCTCATACTCTCCACATTGCGGATCATTCTTTTTAAAAATTTCTCTCATTTTAGTTACTAACGCGGGAGTCCGTCTGCCTGGTGCGGGAAAACCCCTCACGAGGGGGAAGTACGTAAGTCGCTGCGGGACTCCCTAGGGCTTTCCGGGACTCGACCAGGTACCACCAGGGTGTTGGTAGCACGCCTTGACACGAGCGGGCCAATCCCGAGTGGCTGCCATTGCACGGTCGGCCCCACTTCTTCCGCGGGGGGTGGCTAACTTGTCCCACCTTCTCACCCGTTCGACCTTTTCCTATTTTGATTGATAGGACAGGACAAACTAACACTCTGTGGGAGTTCGTCTGCCTGGTGCGGGAAAACCCCCTTTCGGGGGGAAGTACGTAAGTCGCTGCGGGACTCCCCAGAGCCTTCCGGGACTCGACCAGGTGCCACCAGGGAGTTGGCAGCACGCCTAGACGCGAGCGGGTTAACCCCGGGGCTACCATTGCACGGTCGGGCCCACTCCTTCTGCGGGGGGTGGCTAACTTGCCCCACCTTCTTACCCGCTCGCCCTTTTACTATCTCGACAGGTGACAGGCCTAACTCTCCCCCACAGAATGATCCGCTCACCGCCCCCTAATAGGGAAGCAGCTCCACGGAGCAAAGAAGGCACCTCAACCCAAGTAGGGGATAGGATCCCGATCCCTTCTGCAATTAGGAGCGTCTTATTTCATAGGGAAAATAACAAGGGAGACCAGACGAAAAGAAAGGACGATATAGCGCCAGCCAAAGGTAACAAGGTTGGTCAGGATGAAGTAGGGCTTGACCCGGCCGGAGATTTTCATATCGATGACGCGGCCATCTTCACAACCGTGGAGAGGGCAAAGAAAAGACGGCGACGATACGAACCGCATACTTTTACTTCTACGACCAATACCAATAATAGGTACGACCCACTCATAGACGTACCGGGAGATACCCCCAGACCAAGTCCCAAGGAAAAGAGGCCGCCGGCCATTGTTGTATATGACATAATGAATTATACCGCTTTTGTTAAGTCAATCAGACAAAAGATCGGCAATAATGATTTTACCATTATAAAGACGAAGGACGGGTCAAGACTTCAACTGACCACTAAGAAGGAGTACGATTGTATTAAACAATACCTAATAGAGGCTGGCGCCCAGATGCATACCTGGGCAGGAAAGACAAATACTACTGTCAGGTACCTTATCAAAGGGCTGGATGAGGGGATGGACCTGGGTTTTATCAGAGATGAGTTATCAGAACTAGGTATACCGTGCGTGGCAGTACGCGAACTGGCACCTACGAGAAAAGACTTATACGTCGCGACGATAGAGAAAAACGAAAATTTTAAAATTACGGCTATGGCAGAAGTTAAAAAAATATGCAGTCACAGGGTACATCTAGAACCTTATAAATACCAGAGGCCGCAGATGTGCTTTCGATGCAATAGGTATGGACACGGGTCCCAGAACTGCACCGCATCTCCTCGATGCTATAAGTGCGCTGGGGCCCACGAAGGGAGAGACTGCCCTAAAGACAAAACTCAAACCAAGGCCAAATGCTGTAATTGCGGAGGGGAGCACGTATCTTTTTCTCGTAGGTGTCCAGTCTATTTGAAACACGAAGAGGCGCTCAAATCCAAAGAAAAGAAAAACGACAAAACGCACAGAACCATCCAGGTCCCCCCCCCCACCGCCATCAGTCTGGACTCTCCCAGGTAAACCTGGCAAAGGGATCGAGGAAAAAGAATTTCCGCCGCTAGAAGAGAAAAAAACCAAGGAGCAGCCCAATAGGGAAGAGAAAAATTTTAAAAGCGACCCAGATATGAAAACACTAGTCGCGACTATGGCCCAATTTACGGCAACTATCCAGCAGCAAATGACGGCCATGATGACGTTAATTCAGACCCTAGTAGCCGCCATAACCGCTCAAAACGGCAATGGACGCTAGGGTCAATCAAGCGACTGCGATCATCATGGCCCACTGGAATGCAAACGGGGCTGTAAGAAATAAGACGCCGGAGCTCATTGAGTTCCTGAGGAAACATTCAGTAAAGATTATTTTAATACAGGAGACGCACCTTCAACCGAATGAGGATTGGGCTGTTCCTGGTTATGTGATATTTAGGAGGGACCGAGATAATAATACTCGAGGGGGTGGAGTGGCTATCCTCGCCCGTGAAGGTATTGCATGCGCAAAAATAGACGACAGAAGCTCTGGCCCGATAGAAGCAGTAGGGGTCAGAGCGGATACAACTATGGGAACCCTCACCATCATAAGCACCTATATCCCACCAGGGAAAGAATTGCGCATGCAAGACCTAAACGGGCTCCTTAGCATGGACAATGGAGTAATAATAGCGGGTGACTTTAATGCAACGCATTGGGCGTGGAACTGCAGTAAAGATAGCAGGCGTGGTAATCTTTTAAAGACATGGGCACGAGATAACCAATTTAGGGTAGTGGCTCCGAGAACAACGACGCGACCAGGACCAAGGAACACAGGAAGTGTCCTTGACTTTGCACTGGTCAAGAATTTTGATCAACGGACAATATCTAAAACGATCCCAGAGCTAACGAGCGACCATTACCCGGTAGTTCTGAGGATCGGAACACAAGTATTGTTTTATCAACAGGACAACCACCGCATGTGCTATGGACTTGCGGATTGGGCTACTTTTAGGAAAATAATTACGGAGTCACTACCAAGCGATGTGCCCACGATATCCACCAGGGAGGGAATTGATGAAGCGGCAGAATTGTTGTGGAACGCAATCAATAACGCAGCGGAAAAAGCTATTCCGCGTAGAGCAAGGAAATCAAAAGAAAACCTGGAGATCCCTGACGAAATCAAAAATCTTATAAGCAAAAGAAACTGGGTGAGGCGGCAGTTTAACCATTACGGTACTGCCGACCAAAAGAGGGATCTCCGGGGATTAAACAGAGAAATCAGGGATCAACTGAGGCGCCTGAGGAGGTACCAATGGTCCATTAGACTAGCAGACCTCAATATGAGCGACAACTCCATATGGAAGTATACGCGTTCCCTAATGGATTCTGCCAGGAGCGACCCTCTGGTGGAGAGCCCAAGAGGCAAACTTACCACGTCTGTTGACAAAGCCGAATTCCTTGCGTCTCATTTAGAACAGGTTTTCACGCCCAATGACGCAACAGAATACACCCCAGACATAAAGATGGAGGAGATAGAGTCCATGCTAAGGGTACAGCACATCGAGGATCAAGCCACTCCGGTGTTCTCCATCAGAGAATTGGCAGAAGTTATAGCACGCCTACCAAAGGGGAAGGCGACAGGCAAAGACAACATCCCCTACGAACTAATAAAGCGACTGCCAATCTCTGCAGGAGAATACCTTATCTCGATTCTCAATGCAGTGGTGAGGATAGGACATTACCCTGCCGGCTGGAAGCATGCAAATGTCATATGCATACCCAAGGTAGGAAGGAAGGTCTTAAAAGCCACTGACTTCAGACCGATATCCCTCCTTTCCTGCCTTGGGAAAGTATGCGAAAAAATTATCTACCCGCATATACTGACACACGCGGAAGGGCATGGTGTGATCCCCCAAATGCAGTTCGGATTTAAGGCAGGACACTCCACAACACATCAGCGGCAGAGGGTGGTAGATTTTATCACGGACGCCTTCAACAGGAAGAATGTATCTGTTGGAGTAGCTTTTGATATAAGCAAAGCTTTCGACAAAGTATGGCACTTAGGCCTACTGCAAAAACTTTTTATAGCTAAATTTCCCTCTTGGCAGGTGAAATTTATAAAGTCTTATATCAACGACAGGCCATTCACTGTAAAATGGAATGGTGCCGAAAGCTCGACAAGGAGGATAGCAGCTGGTGTTCCACAAGGGAGTGTCCTAGGGCCATTACTATTTTCTATTTACACGGGTGACATTCCGACGGATGAGGGGGATTGGAACTCCACCATTGCCCTCTACGCGGACGATTGTGCAATAATTACAAGAAGCTTCCAGCCGGAAATGGCCGTCCGTTACGCCCTGAGGCAAATTGAAAAACTCACTAAGTATTACAAGAAATGGAGAATTGAGATAAACCCCAAAAAGACCCAAGCAATCCTCTTCCAAAAAAGGGATGCCGATTTGCCGAGACAGCTCTCAATAGAAGGTGTTGAAATTCCCTGGGCTAGACATATTAAATACCTTGGCGTAACAATGGACGAGAAACTACGGTTTGACGTCCATGTAAAAAGGGTCAACCTTACAGCAGCAGGGAAGAGAGCCAGACTCTTCCCAATTTTTAAATCAACTGACGTGTCCAGGGAATTAAAAACACACCTATATAAGGCAATGATCAGACCGACACTTATGTACGCTGCACCGGTGTGGACGGGTTTTCTCATGCAGAAATCCTGGAAAATACTCGAGATCGCGGAGAGAAAGATTTTAAGCCGAATAGGCAGGACATGGGGCAGAAATGTTGATGTCCATGAAATGCTAGGGATACCAACGATTAGGGACTTTGCCAAAGATTTGGCTAACAAATACAAACTCGCCCTGGAAAATAAAACGAATGACGTTCTCCGCGATCTCGCAATTAACAAAGTGTCGGTCTGGGATAAGTACAAGAGAGCATTGGCATCCACAGGTGAAGAGGATAGGGTCCCTCCTAAAAAGCGGCGAATATAACTTTTATTAACACTGACCATTATGAAACACGGGTGAGGTGCCTGTAATTTAATACCCGACGTTGAGTAAAGCCACATTGGAAGGCAACTCAGAAATATTAGATACCACGGGAGGGTATGAGCCACGGGCCACGGGCCACGGCATCTCAGATCACCCCTGAGGATGATGGCAGAGGAAGCCATCGAAACGTTGGGCAACCAAATTACCACCCGGCTGGAAACCCGAGAAAACTTCATTGCAGCCATTCGCCGAGAAAACCTCAAATGTTTCTACAAGTAGAAGACAGTTTTAATGTGCAATTTTAAGTGCTTTCGTTCTCTAAAAACGTTTTATGTATTCTGCATATTCTCTATACTTAGTAGACAGAAATGTTTTTCATTAACATTAAAAAAGGCAAAGATATTTCAGAAGGTAAAATAAGAAAACTTCTATAACAATTCTTTAATTTTCACCAACATTTATAATCGTTAACTCTTCCTCCTTTGAACATCTATATGTACATTTTGCTTTCCTTTCAACTGAACATTTGTATGCATCAATTAAACCAATTGTACCTATTAAATTAAAATAATACATTCATTTTCGTACTAACATACTTTTTATCGCATAAATGGATTTCAAAGTCCGGGAACTCATTTTGTTTCACAGTCGACCCTGTTCGCTGTCGAAGGAACATCGCCCTTGAAAATGCCCACTTAGTGAACGAAATGCATCGGGCTAGTACCACTTGTTTTTGGCTGGAGTCTTATCCTTCTATCTACATGTAGACGACAATGTTCCTTTGTTTCAACTCGGGAACCGCTGGTCATATTTTGATGAAATTTTGTGTTGGGAAGTTTTGCTAAAATTGGTATACCGATTCCAATTTTGTTTAAAATCAAACAATAAATACGACTACTTTACATGAAGACCTACATGTATTTTACAGCGTACCTTGCTTGATTCTCGTTAAATTCTCATCTGAGCGAAAAATATTGAGAACATTATTAAATCTCAAAGAACGCATTTAGAAACTCTGTGTAGTCTGACATTAAGTACACCTTTCCAATCTTGTTTATATGGGTAAAAGATGAGAAGACAAGAAATATTGCATACCATTAAGCACAGCAATAAAAATTAACCTGGTTTCATTACTTGGTTTTATTTTCAAATCTTACTCAATATTTTTTGTCTTGACTTAAAAACTCGAGCAACGCCGGGTAATTTCAGCTAGTTAATAATACTTTTTCTTTCTTTTCTCAGGTGAGCACGTTTGCATTTCAACTGGTATAATATAAGAAAGCTTTTCTGTAAGTATTAATTTTGTCCTCATATTAACAATTTTTCGTCGCTTTAATGATTGTTGCAGGCAATAATCCGAATTTCTGAAAAGAATGTGCTTGATTACATAAGTATAGAATTTCAAATTTTGAACAAAATCCATTTGAGACGGAAATATGTCCTAATAGTAATATAATAATTATTGCAATTTTCACTATAACTGGAAATTACAAATATTATTTTTTTAATATTTCAAAATTTGTCTTAGATGCACCACTTAAAATATTTCGAGTGAATGAAAATGTTTATGAAGTTAGTTTTTGTCAACTAAATGTGATAAATTTGAAATTTTCTCCTTTTAACCCCTCAACGCCGTCAGACGTACTATTACGTCCTGCAAAAACTGTCCAATCGGCCGTCAGGCGTACTATTACGTCATGCGGCAGCCCTAATTTATTTTATCTTTTGACGCTAGAGACTTCTTTAAATCTAAATAACCTATATATATTTTGAAAGAGGAAGCGTTGTACCTTCCTATCTATGTTTGTCCTGTATTTTTTTTTTTCAAAAAATATATAATCAACGTTGAATTTGGCGATAGAATTTTCAATTTTGCTATGATATGATGGTGTTTCTCCGTATAAAGATCGCTTTTCAATGCAGCAAGGAACCTTTCCTTGGTGTTTGAAATGCAATGTAGGAACTGTGTATTATTTCAGAGGAGAGCACGTTTTTTCTCCTCTTTTTTCCTGGTGGAGATATTTGGCTTATGTCATGCGACAAAGGTCTTCGTTGGTATGAAAGAAAGGAAAACATCTTATGTCTGTCTATGCACAGCTTATTACAAATGTTTACAATAGAATTGATAAGAATGGAATTAGGTTGGATAAAAACATTTCTGTAAACATTCCCTTCCATTACAGCGCGATCCTTCGTTCATCGCTTCATAGGAGAGCTTCAACGTCAAAACAGCTGATTTCAAAATCCAAGGCCGTCATTCTTCCGATAATTTAGTGCCACACCTCAAAGAGATGCATTTTGTGAGAAGGATAATATCTGTCATATAATTTTCAAGACTTTTAGAATTTATTTTTAATCTCGACGAAAATTGCGGGGAGTTGAGTATATCTATTTGTAAGTATTTGCTTACATATAATATACGTTTAGTTTTGTGATAGAATTTTAGTTTTTACCACGGAACTACGGATTTTTGGTTTCTAAAGTTGACTCATAAATACGTGAGGAAAAGGAACCCACCAAATTGGGTTCCTTTTCTTTGACATTTGAAAGAAGACGAGGTCTGTTTTCCTCTTCAGATAAGTGCTTCGCTGTTGGGCTAGCAGGGCCAAAGCAGCGATGAAGCGAGTAGGCAAGAAGAAGACACGCCAGCAAAAATCACGAAAAGCTCATCCATATATTTACAAAATAGATTACTAGAAGTGTTTACTAAGCTATAAGGCATTTCTTGCTGAATCCAATTGCGCATGTGTAAATTTTCTGAAAATATTTGGGAAGGACCTATAAGCCTATAAGTTTTCCGTGTTTTACACAACGTCATATCTCCCTTTCCAATGAACGAAATGCAACCATTTCTTCTGTGACTTCTGTAATGACTAATAATGATGACTCTATAACTAAAACGTTTATATTATAAACAAATCATCTTTTAATAAATCAATAATACTACATTTACTTAAAAATTTCCAGTCAAGACATGAAAAAGTTGAGATACGTAAAACTTTTCACCTAATTGGTTTAGATGGGTAGACTTGCAGAATGAAATAGTTACTAATTTAAGCTATTTTTTATTAAAATTGCACATTGCAGCGAACTATAATTTTCGGTGCAAAACATCCACTGATGTGCTAAGTGCTAATGACAAACTATAGAGAGAATATAAAAATATAGAAATATAACAATCCAACAGTTGAATTTGAATAGATTTAAGTAATACCACAATACAAAATACACCTCATAGGTGAAGGCGATTCGAAACGAAACTTAGTTAATGTCAGTTAAATCACATCCAATAGTTATTATCACTCTTCCGGCTCCCGGTAGGTCAATGTCCACTCAACACTGAATGGTTTCTGCCGGGTAGAATGGAATAGAGAGTGGGACACCTGCGTCGACTTCTCCTCTCGTTGCTCCGCTGTGCGTCTCGTCGCTCGGAAGGCCACTATCGGAATGGACTGTCACGTGACGCCGGTGGTGAAGGAAGGAGGGGATGACGTCAGGCGGGTAATTTGAAAAAGTTGAATTATTCTCGATGATTGGTCGCCCTTCCACTGTTCTTGCATAACCATGGGAAAGAGGGAAGGTTAAAGGGGTGAGGGGTAATTAGGGTATATAAAGCAGAGAGGCACCACGGGAGGGCGTGTCGACCGTGGCGTGGCGTTCGTGGGCGTGGTGTTCAGTCCGGCGATATCACGAATATCGGCGATATACGATAGCGGCGATATTCGAACTAGCGATATTCGTATTTGCATGTTCGTACATGCGATTCGTTAAGTGCTATCGTATAAGTGCGGGAGTAAAAGGGGGGGAGGAAAAAATCGCCACAACATCAATACCTTATATAGATTTTTCGGTGCTGAATGTTATATATAAAGCGCGAATGCACGCCAGAAAATTAGCGATTGGTGTACATTCTCTTCTACTCCAACGATCGTTGTATGTAAAATATTATACGCAAAATTGATATTTACAAATTTTATGTTTTTCATGAATCCACAAAAAAAATCATAAAAATCAAGAGATAACTTCTCAAGTTATGATTATTTTAATATTTTCGAACGTTTTTGCAACGCAATCCTGAAAAATTAAAAACCTCATTCGGCCGCGGGATTTTATAAATCTCCTCCGGGCTTAAGGGGTTAATACAAGATTGGCATCTCTGAATTTTAAAAAAGTCATTTGCACACGCCTATTTAAACCGAATGGAAATGGAATGCATAAGAAATTGCTTCAATTGAACACATTAATCTCGATTCCCATTTGCAAATAATTTTGTTTCCTCCATCCTGAGTTGCAAAAGGAAACACTGTGACGTGCAGTAGAAGCGTCCGCCGTTGCTCTTTTGTTTTTTTTGCGACTGATGTCGCTAGTGGCGGAGACCAGATATAAGACCGTGGCCGTGGTCGTCTCCGGTGCTCTTTGTTTCCAAGAGCGACGGCTCGAAACGGTTCGTGGTCGACTTCCGAAAGGTTAATAGCGTCAGTAAAAAGAACGCGTACCCAACGCCTTATATTGCCGATATTTTAAATAAACTAAGGTCGGGGAAATTTTTCTCGACCCTTGACTTAGAAAAGGGATACTGTCAAGTCGAACTAGAACCGGAGAGCAAGGAAATAACTGCTTTTACCGTGCCAGGAAAAGGGCTATTTCACTTTAATGTTATGCCCTTTGGTCTGCACAGTGCCGGAGCCACATTTCAATGTTTAATGGACAAGGTCATAGGGGCTGCGATGGAGCCAAATTGCTTCGCGTACTTGGACGATATCGTGGTCGTAAGCAGGACGCTTTCGGAACACTTGTCCCACCTGCAAAAAGTATTTAGACGCTTGCGTGAGGCGGGTTTAAAAATAAACTTGGATAAATGCCGTTTCGCCAAACCTTAGCTAAAATTTTTGGGGTATAATGTAGGGAATGGGAAATTAGCTATGGATCCCGAAAAGGTATCGGCGGTCGTTAATTACCCGCCACCTGGGGACATTACCGAACTGCGTAGGTTCTTGGGGTTTGTGGGTTGGTATAGAAGGTTCGTTCCGAACTTTGCCACGCTAGCGGCTACTCTGACGGACTCTCTCAAAAAGAAAGTCAGAAAGTTCGTTTGGACAAAGGAACACGAGAACGCCTTCGTTAAGCTAAAGGCTTGTCTGGTGTCCGCACCGATTATTTCGTGTCCTTGTTTTGACCTCATTACTACGTCTCCATTTTCTGTTCAATGCGATGCGTCCAGCGTCGGCATTGGGGGAGTACTAGCTCAAACAATTGGCAGCGAAGAGCATGTTGTCGCTTATTGCTCCCGTGCTCTCTCTCTTGAGGAAAGACACTACAGCACAACGGAGCGTGAATGCCTAGCGGTTCTGTTTGCTATCAATAAATTTAAGTACTATCTCGAGGGGTATCATTTTACTGTGGTCACGGACCATGCATCTCTTAAGTGGTTGTTCGCATTCAATAATCCGCAGGGTCGGCTAGCGAGATAGGTGTCGCAATTACAGCAATTCGACTGTGAGATAGTCCATCGAAAAGGGGGATTCCATGTCGTGCCAGACGCGCTCTAGAGGATAGGGGTAATAGACGTTGTTAACGGATTTGACGCGGCAGCAAATGATGACCCGTGGTATTTTGGCCTGCGCGAGTAGGTAGTGGCAGATCCGGAACAGTATCCGGGGATTCACGTTGAAGAGGGACGGCTCTATGTGAAAGATGGCACTAGGAGAGGTGCCGTCAAGTGGAAACTAATGGTTCCTGCGGGCCCGAGACCAGGGCTATTAGAAGCGAATCATACATGTCCAAGAGGAGGTCACTTGGGTTTTTTTTAAACCCTCAGAAAGGTCCAAAATTTTTATTCCTGGCCAAGCCTGAGAAGAGACGTAGCCGACTTCGTCCGGCGCTGCCGTACCTGTCAGAGATATAAAGTAGAACAAGTGAAACCTGCGGGTAAAATGAGGCCGCACGAGATGGTGCGTCCATGGACGATTGTGGCGTCCGACATAATTGGTCCCCTCCCCCGATCCCTCAGAGGTAATCGGTATGTGTTGATGTTTTTAGATGTGGGCACCAGGTGGCCCATTGCGATTCCGCTGCGCTCGGTGAAAGCAAGCCATGTCGCTGAGGAATTCCGCACCCAGGTAGTTAACCAGTGGGGTGGTCCGGAAGTGATGCTGACAGACAACGGACCCCAATATGTTAGTCGAGTATTGGGAAGGGTGTGCCGCCTATTCGGTGTAAAACTCTGTCATACGGTTCCTTACTTGCCTCAAGCCAACCCATGTGAAAGGACCAATAGAACTCTTAAAACCATGATCTCCATTTATTGCGAAGGTTGCCAAAGAAAATGGGACGAAAATTTGTCTGATTTGATGTTTTCCTTGGGTTCCGCCACTTCGGAGAGTGCCGGCTACTCCCCCGCTGCTATAAATTTGGGGAGAGAGTTGAGAATGCCCGAGGACATATACCGAGAGTCCGACTCGGGGGGTCTACGGGAACTCGATTCGCGCAGTTACGCGATGGAACTCCACCGTTCACTGAAAGAAATGCTGTAGAGGGCTGAGGAAGCGCAGAGAAAGGCGTCGGACAGACAGGCCCGATATTATAACATCCGGCGTCGGGAAGTCAAATTCTCGAAAAATACCCTGGTGTGGCGTAGGGCTCACCCGGTATCGGACGCGGTGGAGTTCTCGGCAGCGAAACTCGAACCCAAGTTTGGAGGTCCCTTCGTGGTGGAGGGAGAACTGTCAGATTCCATTTATCGCTTAAAGACGCTTAGTGGAAAGCCCGCGGGTCAGTGCCATGTGCGGGACTTGAAAGCTGTAAGATAGGGTATCAAGGCGGACGCCGGACTGTGGTCTTAATGACCGCGGTGAACTCTGGAAGGAGGGGAGTGATGTGACGTGCGGTAGAAGCGTCCGCCGTTGCTCTTTTGTTTATTTATTTTGCGACTGATGTCGCTAGTGGCGGAGACCAGATATAAGGCCGTGGCTCTACGGCCAACGGGTCGGGAGTCGGAAGTCGAGAGTTCAGGTATCAGCGGCCAGTCGTGGGTCTTTGGCCACTAATTCCGAGTGCAGGCGGAATTACTCCCCATCCCCTCTCTTTCTTATCTCTACCTCATTCTCCTTTTTCTTTTACCTGCACTGGCGCCCAGCGGGTCTCCCTCCAACGCCGGCGAATCCCTCCCCGCCGCCCCTGAAGTGTCGGGGAACATTACAACACCATTTAATAACTCCGAAGTTTTTTAACTTTGGATATCGAAAACATAAACTTCCAAGTAATTTCGACTCACATTAACACCGAATGTTAATATTGGAACCCCATATCGACGATTTGATTAGTCCTGGAGATTACATATCTCTCTCTGTCTCTAGATAAAGTGTCCTTTCTTCGAATAACCCCTTATCGTTTCGCACGCTCTCCCTCTCTCCATCTCTCCCTCTCTCCCCCTCCCACCACCTCTTCCCCCCTCCCACCCCCTCTCCTCTCCCCCTCCTCCCTCTCTCCATCCCCTCTCTACCCTCCCCCCTCCTCCCCCTCTCCCTCAACCCCCCTCCCTCTCTCCCTCCCTCTCTCTCTCCCTCCCTCTCTCTCTCCCTCTTTCTCCCTCTCCCTCGGCCTCTACCTCTCTCCCTCCCCCTCCCTTTCTCCCTCCATCCCTCCCTCTTCCTCTCTCCGTCCCTCTCTCTCTCTCCCTTCCTCTCTCTCTCCCTCCCTCTCTCTTTCTGTCCCTTTTTCTCTTTCTTCCTATTACTCTTCCTCTCTCTTCCTCCATTTCTCCCTCTTTCTCTCTTCATTACTCTTTCTCCTTCCTGCCTATCTCCCTTTTCTCCTATTTCTCCCTCTCTACCTCCTTCCCTCTTCCTCTCTTCCTCCCCCTTCTTTCTCCCTTCCTCCCTCTCCCCCTTTTTCGCTCTCTATCTCTTCCTTTCTTCATCTCTCCCTCTCTCATCATCTTTAATTACTCTCCTTTAAAAAATCATCGGTTTTCTTTTTTATTTTTCTTCTGATAACTTGTCTCTATTCTTTTTGTATTCCCATTCTCCAAAATTTATGCATTGAAGGCGCCAACTGCATCGTTTGCATGTGAATGGCGTGCTTTTCCTAAAATATTTACTTTTCAAAGTAATTAAAATGTAGGATTCTTTTAATAGTTGAAGAAATCTGTAATATACTCTTTGAAAGTGTTATTATCCTCGATAGCTACGTAAGTATTTTTAGGAATAATTTTTGAAACTAGAAAAAAGTCTGCTATGACCGGGAATCGAATCCGGGTCTTCCACTTGCCGGGCGGATATTCTACCGCTGAACTATCGTAGCAGCTCAATTTTCTCATTCCTGAAAGCGGATGTATTTTTGATAAAGTTAAGCGACGGAGCAAGCCGCCACGAGGCATAATATCAGAGATCCATCTAAATAAAAGTTTTTGTCATTTCGAGAAAATTCGCGGAAAATTTGTTCTGAAGCGAGAGAATTTGTTTCGAAGGAATTACGTTCTTTTTCGCCCTGAGGTTCTTCCGAAATCTCACTCGTAATTCCCATCTCATAAAGAAATAAGAAAGTACTTTTAAAAATTTCTCTCATTCAATTTGATCCGAGGCAATGAGCTTAATTCTCCGGAAATAAGAACTCCGTTAAGTACCTCATTGTTAGTGACTCCATTCGTCTTGCGTCGCTCACATGTAATTTCGGAACAATGACTTCCCTCGGAGAAGAACTCGAGGGTTACGCTGCGGACTTCCAAAGCCCAAGAAACATTTCGACGGTTTAAATTGAGAACTCGGGATTCCCAATTATTTTCTCAGAAAATTCCAAAAGAAAGCCTGAGAAAAATGTATGCTGCAAAGAATTGAAGAAATTTCTAATCCCCCTGGTCCGCCGTGGTTTCGGATATTTGGAATTTGTGAACAGAAATGACAAGAATTAAAAATGAGACAAATTTTGAGCAAAAAGAAATCTTTTGTTAGAATAGCATTAGAGAGGATATTCGTGCCTCGAGGAAGGAGGATTACGATGTTGGCGCTTCGTGTTTTTTGCGGAAAGAAATTGAGACATTGAATACAAAGAATGTGGAAAAGCTGAAGGCGTTTTATTATCATCCGATTGTAAGAAGTGGAAATGTTCCCGCGAAAGAAGTGAGAGAATAATATGGCGCCGAATACCAAGAGAATAGAAGTGAATTTTTTAAAGTAAAAGAATGAAAATGTTGGAAAACCATGGAATAATTAAATGTAAAAATCAAGGGCGAGTCCTCAATGATCAAGAAAGTACCTCATTCTTCAAATCTTGGAGTCTTACATTTTATCTAATATATAATCGTATTAAAAAAGCATTGCTAGCAAACAATTCCATACGCAAACTACTTATTATTACCCACTTTTATATTAACTTCGTCCGTCTAATTTGAAAAAATCCAAAGCTGCTCACGAAGTTCGAACCACCTCATTTCATCTCACCTCATCTCACCATTGCGTAAGACGAGTGATTTAGTCACCCCCAGATCCTTAACTTGGAGATGCAATAAATGTATATTTAAATTCACGTGGGAAGATACACGCGTTCATCATAGCAACGATATTAAACAAACTATTGTCATTGTTAATGCTGTAATCTTTTAATATAAGTCTCTTTATTTTAATTGGTATTGATACGAGCATTCCTACGTTTTTTGAAGGGATATTTCTGCTAATAATTGTAAGTTTTTATTTGTCGTATTTGTTATTGATAGTAAGTTTTTATTTATCTTAAATACTTTTGTCTTTATTCACTATTTAAGGTATGAAATACTGTTGTAAAGGATGTTAATTTTAACAAGTTTAAGTGAAACATTTTAAAGTAATGTGTTGTATCTTAGCAATTCTTCAGATAACTATATTTGTACAGTGTTGTATATGGATGGTTGATGTGATGTTAGGAAAAGAACAATTTATTATTTTTGTCATTTAAGTTAGGTGACTAAAATATGAAATATTCAACAATTTCACTCCTACTAGTATCTTAAGCTGAATTACTCTGAACCAGCAGTATATTTTCGTTGATTTTAAGCAATATGAATGGATAAGTTAGTATTTCCATTAATGAAACTAAACATACTATCAATCTTCTTACTACTTATATACCAAATATTCTTACGTTTGCCGCTGAGTTCTCTACTCCTGTCTGCCATTCTCTCAACTGTAAAAAGATTAAATAGAGAGAGACCCCCACATCACTCAATAGCTGGTAGGTAGACACTTTTGCAAATTTTTACGCCCATGCAAGCTGAAAGGTTATCATATTTATATCATCAAGTTTATTCATATTCAAGTATTAGCCATATAAAAGTTGGTTATAAAAATTCATTTTTATACCTTTACTTATTTATTTCTTTAAATCAATAGCTGCATATAGTTAAGCAGTAAAATTAATGTCTATGCTATGATAAGCAACGACACGAATCGTGAATTGTCAACCAACCAAAGAACACCTTTGGAAACCCAGCTTACTCTGATATGGAGTACATCTACTCTTGTTTACTCTCACCGGATTGTTACAGAAAGCCATGCTTAGCATATATTATGATTTCTAAGAAATTCCGCCCCTTCAGGACAATAACTAAGCTGCCGTCGACAAACTCACACACTCAAAAAAGAGATCATTTGATATTATACATCAGTCTTTGTCACAATAAAAGAGCCGTCTCAAATGGTTATTAATTAACGGAGCGCTTAGTCTGATATGGAGTACATCTACTCTTGTTTACTCTCACCGGATTGTTACAGAAAGCCATGCTTAGCATATATTATGATTTCTAAGAAATTCCGCCCCTTCAGTACAATAACTAAGCTGCCGTCGACAAACTCACACACTCAAAAAAGAGATCATTTGATATTATACATCAGTCTTTGTCTCAATAAAAGAGCCGTCTCAAATGGTTATTTATTAACGGATGATTAACGGATGATTTCGAGAGTAAATTCATAAAGAGAGGGAGAGATAACTGCTTACTCTGATATGGAGTACATCTACTCTTGTTTACTCTCACCGGATTGTTACAGAAAGCCATGCTTAGCATATATTATGATTTCTAAGAAATTCCGCCCCTTCAGGACAATAACTAAGCTGCCGTCGACAAACTCACACACTCAAAAAAGAGATCATTTGATATTATACATCAGTCTTTGTCACAATAAAAGAGCCGTCTCAAATGGTTATTTATTAACGGAGCGCTTAGTCAGATCCGAATGATTTCGAGAGTAAATTCATAAAGAGAGGGAGAGATAACTGCCCTCTACTTTATTCCTTTGCCTCTCCGATCGCCGCTTTCCCTCCTTCAACTGTCATTCCGCTCTCTGTCACACACTGAAATCTCCGCCGTCCCTCACAACACAAACCCCCACATTCCACGCTGCCACCCCTCCCTCTCTCGCACCATCTCTCCCTCACTCCCTCCCTTCCTCCCCCTCTCCTTTCCTCACCCCCTCCCTTCCTCCCCCTCCTCTTTCCTCACTCCCTCCCTTCCTCCCTCCCATTCTGTCTCTCTTATTCCCTTCCTCTCTCCATTCATCCCTCTCTCACTCCCTACCCTCATTACTTCGCTCCCTCTTTCGCATTCCTGTCTTATCGACCCTTTTCCCTCTCCTTTCTTCTCCCTGTCTCTTGCCTGTCTCGCTCCCACCCTATCACTCATTTTCTTCTCCTAAACCCTCCCCCTCCCCCTCTGCCAACCACTCTCTCTATTTCTACCTCCCAACCTCTCCCTTTGTCTTTCCCGCCGCGGCCTCCTGTCCACCAGAGCGTCAGCGGCCAAAAGCAGTGGGAATCACGCGGGATACTGTTTCTTCGGATATCCGTTGTATCCACGTTGACATCCGTGCTCAGGCAAATCGGCTCATAAAGGTTAAAAAGGTGCGTGCTGATACCCCGCGGTGGGAATTCTACCATTATTATTCACGAAAAAGGCCTCCTTCAAAAAACGCATATAATGTAGTTATATTACAATTCGTATACGTTTCCTTTTTACTACTAATTTTATTTCATTACAAGATTTCAAATACATTATTAACGACCGTAAATTTAATTTAAATAAAATTCTGCTTATGTTTTTTATTATTTCAAGTTAGTTTTGTGCTTCAAAATTTAGTCACGTAAATTTAGAAATTAAATTGTAAGATGTAATGCATTAATTTCAAACCTTGTGGCATTTTATCAAAGTTTTGGTCCGAGGAATTATTCACGCATTAATATCTGTTTTCTACGCAATGAATCACTCCATATCATTACATGTTATAACTCATTCCTCAATTTTTTGCGTTGGCCTCTTTCATCCTTCCGATTGCAAATATATTTCTCCCCGACTCTCTCACCCCAACTCTCTCTCTCCCGCTCTCACTCACCCTCTCTCTCTACCTTTATCTCTCTCACCATCTATCTCCACCCCACTCTCTCCCCTTTCTCCATTCTCTGCACCTCTCTCCACTCCCCCCCTCTCCCCCACGACTCTTTACACCACCTCCTCTCCCCTCTCTCACCCCACTCCCCCCTCTCACCCCCTCTCTCTCTCTCAATCTCTCACCCTCTCTCTTTACCTCACTCTCTCCCACATCTGTCTCCCCTTCTCTCTCTGCCCCTCTCTCTCCCCCTCTCTCCCTCTCTCTCTCTCCCCCTCTCTCTCTCCCCCTAACTACACCTCTCACTCTACCCCTCTCTCTCTGCCCCTCTCTCTCTGTCCTTCTCTCTCTACCCTTCTCTCTCTCTAACCCACTCTCTCTCCCACTCCCTCTCTCCCCCTCTCTCTCTCCCTCACTACCCCTCTCTCTCTCTACCCCTCTCTCTCTACCTCTCCCTCTCTACCTCTCTCTCTACCCTTCTCTCTCCACCCCATTCTCTCTCTACCCCACTCTCTCTCTACCCCTCTCCCTCTGCCCCTATCTCTACCCTTCTCTCTCTACCCCTCATTCTCTACCCCTCTCTCTCTACCTCTCCCTATCTACCTCTCTCTACCTCTCCCTCTCTACCTCTCTCTCTACCCTTCTCTCTCCACCCCATTCTCTCTCTACCCCTCCCTCTCTACCTCTCTCTTTACCCCTCTCTCTCTTCCCCTCTCTCTCCTCCCCTCTCTCTCTCTACCCCTCTCTCTCTACCCCTCCCTCTCAACCTCTCTCTCTACCTCTCTCTTTCTCTCTATCACTCTCTCTCTCTCTGCCCCTCTCTCTCTACCCCCCTCTCACTTTCCTCTCTCTCTACCCTCTCTCTCTACCACTCTCTCTCTACCCCTCTCTCTCTACCTCTCTCTCTCTCTCAGTCAGTCATTGTGCCTCCCAGGAAACGGACCTCATTCGCTAAGCGCTTCCTCCCTCCTCCTACCCTCACGCAATAACTACCATTCTTCGCCCGTCATGGCCACCAAAGTAGCCCTTCTTGAACATAACACACTGCTTATTGCTGAGACTAAGTCCAAATCTGACAAATTAGCTGAAGTTTTGTCTAAAATGCATTTTTTCAGCAGAGATCTTGCAGAAGCTAAACAATTATCCGGTCCACAACGTACGGAGAGTCTCACTAAGCTAGAAACGGAATTAAAAGGTTTTCGCGATCAGCTTATGAAGAAGATTGCGTCCGAGAAATCTAAAGTCAGCCAGATGAAGGATCGCCTTATAAACTTTGACGAGATGCTCGACGACCTGGAAAAATACAGCCGCCGAAACTGTCTTCTCATTCATGGAATCCCCGAAAAAGATGGAAAAAACGGACTGGCAGTCTACATCTACATCTACAAGTTACCCTGCAATTCACCAAGTTGGTGGGTGGCAGGGGGTACAATGCACCAAATCCTTCCTAAAGATTGTCTAACGCAATTCGAAATTTCCTATTGTGATCTCGTATTGTCCTCGGAAAGAACGAGCCTAGATAACGCTCCGTCCTACAATCGATCTAACGTATTATATCGTCTCGATCATTTCTACCTATATACCTATATACCTATACATATACAAAACAGTATCATCGGCGAAAAGCCTAATTTTACTACGAACAATCGAGCAAATATCATTTACATAGATTAAGAAGAGCAAAGGGCCCAATACACTTTCCTGAGGAACACCCGAAGCAACTTTAACGGGGGACGAGTATTTCCCATCGATGACAGCTATCTGTTCCATTTTTGAGAGTAAATCTCTCACCCAATAGACAAATTTTGGGTTGATACCACATTTTTGCACTGGTGGTGTAGTGGTTAGCGTGTCGGCTTTCTATTGCAAAGTTCGGGGGTTCAAACCCCTCGAATGGAGGTTTTATTAAAAAAAAAAAAAAACTATCATCAGTGCCTGGCAGTAGGCAGCAGTACTGTCAGTATGGTATAGAGCCGAAAACAAATGATGTTGGTTGGGTCTATATCCAATACAGCTGTAGGCGTGATCAGGACGATTTGAACGGCTACAGTACTGCGATGTGGAAAGCAAGAGGGAAACTACCACATTACAATCCCTAGTAAAGATTATATGGTTGGACAATATGAGTTCTCTCGAGGTAAAACAATCCGGAGGTAAAATAGTCCCCCAATCGGATCTCCGGGCGGGGACTGCCTTGAGGAAAACATTTGTCGAAAGTAAATTACGAATAGGGACTTGGAACGTAAGAACTATGAGAAAGGCAGGAAAGCTAGAGAACCTGAAAGAAGAAATGAGAAGAAATAGAGTTGACATTATAGGGCTAAGCGAAACTAGATGGGAAGGAGAAGGACAGTTCGACTCGGAAGAATTCACGGTAGTTTATTCTGGAGGAAATAGTGGGGAAAGGGGAGTAGCTCTGGTACTTAGGAAAGATATGATGAAAAGCGTGACAAAGATAATAGCAACAAACGATAGACTGATGGCAATCAAGCTAAAAGCAGTCCCAGTGGACATGCTGATAATCCAGGTATATATGCCAACGTCAGCTCATGACGATGAAGAAATAGATGAGATCTATGAGCAAATTAATGAAATTTACGAAGAAGACGGAAGAGGAAAGGTAAACTGCATAATAATGGGAGATTGGAACAGCATAGTCGGAGAAGGACAGGAAGAAAATGTTGTCGGTCAATACGGACTTGGGAAGAGAAATCGAGGAGGGGAGAAACTCGTAGAATTCTGCATCAATAATGACCTTGTAGTGACTAATACATGGTTCAAAAACCATAAACGAAGGTTATACACATGGAAAAGCCCAGGAGATAGAATGAGATGCCAAATAGATTACATCCTTGTAAAACAAAGATTCAGGAACAGCATAAAGAACGCCAAGGCATTGCAAGGAGCAGACATTGATTCAGATCACAGCCTTCTAATACTTGACATGAGTACAAAGCTCAAACAAATAAGAAAAACGAGAAGAGAAAGACAGACCTGGGACCTAGAAAAACTGAAAGAAAGGCAGGATGTAGTCAGCATGAAGTTGGAAGATAACCTAAGAAAGTTGGAAAACAAACCGAAGACCGTTGATATAGAATGGGATGAAATTAAAACCAGTATCAAGGATACCTTGGATAAAGAGATTGGAAAACAAGAGAAGAAAATCAGAAAACCATGGATCACGAAGGAAATGCTGGAGAAAATGGATGAGAGACGAAAATGGAAAAACGTTAACAGTGAAGAAGGTAGAGCTAACTATAGGCGTATAAACAATGAGTTGAGAAGGGTAACAGATAAAGCTAGAGAAAATTGGATAAAAGGAAAATGTGATGAAATAGAACAAATGGAGAAGTTAGGACGGTACGATATGATGTACGCTAGGGCACTGGAATTAGAAGATAAGAAGTCTAATGGAATTTGTGGTAAAGGAATTATGAATACGGATGGGAAGATAGTCTCAGAAACAAAGGATGTAGCACAGGTATGTGAAGAATACATTAAAGAATTATACAGCAAACAGGCAGGAGCGGAAAAAATAGAACTGGAAAATGAGGAAAACATTGAAGAAGACAACTTAGGACCAAGTATTATGGAGAGCGAAGTAGAAAAGGCGATAGTGGAACTAAAGAAGGGGAAAGCCACGGGCAGCGATGGAATACCGGCTGAGATACTTAAAGTCATAGGATCAGAAGGACTAAAAGTGATCACGAAATTAATTAATAAGATTTACGACACGGGAGAGTGGCCTCACGATTTCCTAGAAGTAACAATGATCCCTCTAAAGAAGAAGCCAAAGGCAATGCAGTGTAAAGATTACAGAACTATAAGCCTTCTGTCACACACATCGAAGATCATCACGAGGATTCTTAATAAAAGGCTGGAGAAAAAGGCAGAAGAAATAATAGAGGAAGATCAATTCGGTTTCAGAAAAGGACGAGGAACTAGAGATGCTATAGGAGTAGTTAGAATCATATCAGAAAGGGCAATAGAATACAGTCAAGATATCTGCGCATGTTTCGTAGACTGGCAGAAGGCCTTTGATAGAGTAAATTGGGTAAAGTTGATGAAGATATTAAAGGATATAGGTGTAGACTGGAAAGACAGGAGACTGATTAGGAATCTATATGAGAATCAAGTTGTAAAGGTCAGGTTTGAGAATGTGGACACCTGCGGAATAAATATCGGTAGAGGAGTAAGACAAGGCTGCTGCCTATCGCCAACCCTATTCAATATATATGGAGAAAGTCTAATGCAAGAAGCTTTAGAAGGCACAGGGGATTTAAAAATTGGAGGAAGGATTATAAGAACAGTGAAATACGCAGATGATCAAGTACTTCTAGCAAGAAAGGAAGAGGAGCTACAAAAAATGATAAATAGACTAGTGATAACAGGTAGAAAATACGGTATGGAAATAAATACAGAAAAATCCAAGGTCATTCGAATATCGGGTAAAGAAGAGAATCTGAACATAACTATTGGGGGAAAGCCATTAGAACAAGTTTCAGAATATAAATACCTTGGAAGTATCATAACACGAGAGGCAAAATGTACGGATGAGATCAAAACTAGAATAGGAAAAGCAAAAGCGGCTTTCAGGAGAAAGAAACAACTACTTACAGGGAATATAAGGGAAGATATCCGCAAGAAGTTGATAAAATGCTACGTATGGAGTATAGCATTGTATGGGGCAGAAACATGGACGCTAAGGAAAAATGACATCAAATACTTGGAAAGCTTTGAAATGTGGACTTGGAGGAGAATGCTGAAGATAAAATGGACAGATAGGATGAAAAACGATGAAGTGCTACGAAGAATAGGAGAGAAGCGAATGATTATACAGACTATCAGAAAGAGGAAGGCTAACTGGGTTGGACATTACCTGAGGAGAGAGAGTATGATTAAAGACGTGTTAGAAGGAAAACTAGATGGGAAAAGGGAAAGAGGTAGGAAAAGGTTTCAGCTGATAGACGATTTGAAAGGGAAAGAGAGTTATCAAGATATAAAGAGGACAGCGGAAAATAGGAGTATATGGAGAACCAAGTTTAACCAAGAATAATCACGGACCTGTCTACGGACAGACTACCTATGATGATGACCACATTGTCCTAACTTCGCAATTAATTTCCAATGAGATACTTTATCGAACGCCTTCCTAATATCATTGAATATTGCATCGACCTGAGTATTTTTCTCTCCGCATCGCAACAAATCGTCCACATACAGGCCGAGCTGCGTTTCGCATGATTTGCCTCTCCGGAATCCGTGTTGGCATCCGCTAAGCAATGAATGACTATCTAAATAGCGCATTACAGAGCTAAAGACTATGTGCTCAAGTATCTTGCACGATAATGAAGTTAAGGATATGGCCCTATAATTTTCGGGGTTCTCTTTTTCGCCACCCTTATGGGTGGGCGTAACATGTGCCACCTTCCAATCTTTAGGAACTACTCCTTCTCTAATGGATTTCTCGAATATAATTTTTAAATACGGCGCGATTTCAGCAGCTAATGTCTGATTTTCTTAAATCCACCTTAAAAGTAAGTGTCAGTCCGTTCATGATGTCCCGTGCCCACCGTATCGGGAAGAAGAACTTTTCCAGGCCTCGACCCATGATTGTGAGGTTGATCAGTTATCAAGATAGGGATAACGTATGGCGAAATAAAAAATCTCTAAAAAGCTCCGGTTTTACGATCACCGAGTCTCTCACCACCACCAGACTCAAGCTCTTCATCGAAGCAAAAAAACTAGCTGGCTTCGGTAATGTGTGAACACACGATGGCAAAGTTGTCATACTGCGGCAAAATGACTTCCGCGCATTCATCTCCAACCTGAGAGAGCTGTATCCTCTCCAACTTCCTTCAACCGCACTAGGTAAATCCACAACTATGTAGGAGGATGGCTTTCTTTGATTAACGTGGGTTTGAGCGTACTCGCTACATTTGTCTGTTGTAGAATAATTCTCCTGCAAGTGCCAACTCTTCAAATCGACCTCCGCCTGCCATCCCTGTTCCCGTGTCGCCTGTCATTCCCGTTCCCGTGGCACCCATCGTCCCTGTTCCCGTGTCGCCTGACATTCCCGTTCCCCTGACTTCTGCCATCCCCATTTCATCTACATCTATCTACATCTACATATTACCCTGCAAGTCACCTTTACGGTGAATTGCAGGGGGTGCCGTTCACCAAGTTCCTAACTAATTATTATTCACAGTTATCTATGGTGGTCACATATTGTCCTAGGGAAAAATGACTCCTTATACCTCTCCGTCCTACTATCTATTTCGCGAATCTTGTCCTCATTATCCCTCCGTCCGATATACGTTGGCTGTCGAATAATATCCTTCATTTAATTTACAAATATCTCCGAATTATATTTATCTAGAAGTTTAAGTCTCGCCTGTAATCTACAATCTTTCAACGATGGCCAACTCAACTCTTCAATGAGTAACGTAAGGCTCTGTTTTTTATCGTAATTCTTTTTCACGAATCTAGCTGCTCGCCGCTGTACTTTTTCTAAATCCTTTATGAGTCCCCTCTGATATGGATCCCAAACCGCTGCTGCGTATTCTATTTTAGGTATAACCAAGGATAATAACAGGATTCTCTCACCTTTTCCGTGCTTTTCCTGACTATTCTACGCACAAAAGCCAACTTCTTATTTGCCGCACCTATCACTCGTCTTATGTGGATGTCGGAAGACAGGTCACGATTCAAGGTTACCCCGAGGTATTTCACGGATTCCGAAACAGGAATTCTCTCACCATATATCGATTAGGTAAACACGGACGATGGGCTTCTAGATTTCCAAAAGTTTAGAACGTTACTCTTTTTCTGATTGATTTCTAGCTGCCATTCCTTGCACCAAACAGATAACTCATCCAGATCATCCTGAAACTGACGATGGTCGCTAGGATCACTAATTTCTCTATAGACTACGGTGTCATCCGCAAAAAGCCTGATATTACTTTTTACAACTGAGCTGATGTCGTTTATATAAAGCAAGAAAAGCATAGGTCCGATCACACCACCCTGCGGCACTCCGGAGACTACATCTGCCACACTCGAGGACTTACAATCGATGCCTACTTTTTACTTTCTATTCCAAAGGAAAGTGCGAACCCAGTTAATGGCTTTAACATTATCGCCAAGATTTCCCAATTTTAATAACAACTTACGGTGGGGAACCTTGTCAAAAGCTTTTCTAAAATCAAGGAACACTGCATCGACCTGGTTATTATTTTCGCCGCATTATAAAACATCATTCACAAACAGACCGAGTTGGGTGTCACAGGATCTACCTTTTCTGAAGCCATGTTGACAGCTGACTAACAGTGATCTACTCTCGAGATAAAATAGTATAGCTAACAATAATGTGCTCCAAAATCTTACATGATAATTATGTTAGGGAAATCGGCCTATAATTTTCGGGGTTTTCTTTGTCACCTCCCTTATGAATGGGTGTGACGTGTGCTAGTCTCCATTCATCAGGAACCTCACAGATGGTAAGGAATTTCTCGAATACTATCCGAAGGAAGGGAGTTATTTCTTCTGCTAGTTCCTTTAATACACGCGCGGGAATTCCTTCTTATCCTGGGTTTTTGTTGGGCTTTATCGCCCTCAGTTGCTTCGCTATTCCTGCCTCAGAGATATTTATATTATCCATCCGAGTAAATTCATCGGGAATAAGTTTATCTTTAAGTATATTTCCACCTGCCGTGAACGTCTTCGCGAAGTAAACGTTTAGTAGATTAGATTTATCCTCCCCATCGTGAAGGATGTCTCCGGAATCACATCGCAGGGAGGGTATTGAAGGACCCACTCCCTTGACTTCTCTTACATAGGACCAGAACGCTTTTGGATCTTCCTTCAATTTTGTATTTAATACCTCGTTCCGGAAGGTGTTAAATGCGATACGCATGGTTTTTCTCGCTAATACGCGGGCACTGTTATACTCATGGACTATAGCTGTGCGATACTCATCGGAAGCGGTGGTAGGTATGTTTTTCAATTTTGCGTGTCTACGCCTCTGTCGTCTTAAGGCAATCCTGACATCCTTATTAAACCAACGAGGTTCTTTCTTATCAGATTTTAACTTACTGGGGATAAATCTATTGATATCATTTCCTAGTATACCCTTAAATAATAACCATGATGGCTCCATACCTAATCGTTCTGTCTTTTCACGATAACTGACAAAGGTACTTCTGAGATGTAAGCTGAAACTTTTAAAGTCGGCCTTGGCGAAAGCGTATACATTCCTAAGGGGCTTAGGATGTCTTTTGAGCTTTAATTCGCTTACACCCTACCCTATTCTCTAATCTAAAAAAGACCTACCATGGTCGAAGATCCTACACGCTACACTCTGTGAAGCCTCGGTCGTGTAATGGACTCCAGAGCCGTTTATGGGTACCCTACACTATCCGAGAACCGGCCGGAGATCAACGAAGTCGACTCCCATGCCCACACAGAAATTCAATAGCCTTTGGTTTAGCCCCGCACGCGGCTCCAAACTTCCGAACCACAGTCAATCCGCGGTACAATATTACAAACGGTGAGCCGCACATCAAACCGGACTCCTCTCGGACACGAATGCCCTCGGCGACCAAGTCCTCAAAAGAACTTAGAATCTCCTCGGACCCGCGCTTCGAAGTGTCATTAGTCCCAACATGGACCACCATCCAAAGTCTTGAGCAACCCGTTGACTCCACCGACTCTCGTACCGCCCTCGTCACTTGGGGGACCGTTCCTCCTGGTATACACCTGGAAAACACTCGCTCAGCCTCTCCCTCCCGGCGGGCCCGAGTTAGCAAGGGAGCCATAACACGCCGGACATTAGAAATACCTATTACAAAGAGCCCTCCCTTCCCACCCCGACTTCCCATAGATCCAGCCTCCGTCAAAGAGACGGGAGCCGATGCGAGAGAATCGGCAAAAGTGTCGTCCTCCGACAACGCCGCGAACCGATTGCAAACTGGAAGTGGGTCTGCCGAGGCATTCCCAGCTCCCAGCCTTCGCAGGACCACCCCACGATCCTTCCAGTTGGAGACCACTCTCCAATCGTTGGGTTTCAGGATAGGAGCGACCACAGCCGCCGAAGAGGTCCCACAAACACCCTCGATCACACCACCGACTTTCGTACTCGATCGCACCCGAGTCGCCATCCAGGCGCGGTGAGTTCTCGGGGATGGATGCGTTCTCCCAACCCGAACAAGAGACGACTCCGCTCTTGCCACCCTCCTATTGAGTTCAGTAACCTCTCTTACCAGCTCCGTGATTCGAGTCCTCATTCCCTCGAAATCAGCGTTGCATGGAAAGGAGGAGACGGGAATCCTTGGTGAAGCCATCTGTACTATCTACGAATTAATTTTAACTTCAAGCTAAGGTTATATTAAGTGACTAACTAATTCGTGGACTTAAGGTCTACGCTAGAGAGGGACGCAGGTAAAAAGTGAAAGGGAAGCGCTGACTCACCGCACAAACAACGTTAGCGAACAAGCAAGATAGACACAAAAGCAAGCGTTAAAACAATTTAAATTAGTACAACAACAGCGATAATCAAGTTAAAAGAAGTTAAGTTAGTACACAAACAGCGTAGAGTTCTTAGAGAAACAATTACTACTTGAATATGAGTTTTTTTTATAGAATTTGCTAGAAAAAATAATACTGAAAAATAACGGTATTGGGATTAAGAGATACTACAATAAACAATATAAATAAATGTTAGTTCTACTTATCAGTACGGTTACTTCGACTCTACTTCTACTGCTACACAACGATACAGCTACGGAAGGACAACTGCTACAGCTACTCTACAGCTACTGCTATTAAAGCGCCGGTCACCCGCAGGTCAGAAAATCTCGCAGGAGGAAGTGTAAGGCACGTCCTTACCCTACGACAGCCAGGCACTAACTGAGCCTGCCATCCCCTCCCCATAGTGTCCACGTCACAAATTTTTAAGTGTAATTTCCTCTCCCTAGTGCTCATTCCCAAGTGGTTCCGGTGCATCAAATTTCCCTTTATTCGGTTTCTCTCTTAGTTTTCTGTGCTGTGTTTATTTTAGTGTTGTCCACTGTTTTAGTGCTCCTTTTCCCGTGCCGAAGTGCCCTTTGCGTTGGCGTAAATCCTATTTCGTGGTTTTCATTGTTTTTCGGTGTGCTTCTCATTTCCAGTGCCAAGTGCAATCCCCTTGCATCCCCCTTAATCAACCGTAGCGTCCACTTCTATTTCAGTGCTCTTTATCCGATTAAGTTTAGGAGGGTTTAATTCCTACCAAGTGTTCTGCTCTAATGCTTTATTTCATCTCTGCCTCTATTTTGTTCTACCAGTGCTACTTCAGTGTTGTGCCTCATTTATTATTTTTTAATAATTATTGGTATTCTTATTATTGTTACTTAGTCATTGGCACATATTGTAGCATTACTTCTCCGCTTTGTGTGCTTTTCCCGTGTGCATTAATCAATTTATTGTAGCCCTTCTCAACCACTTCTTTGCCTGAATCATCCTCTTCAGTTTGCCACTTACTCAAATACCCGCAAAATGTCTGTCATTGAGCCTTCCACCAAAGCTTCTATTCAGCCTAATTCTACTCTCAACCCAAATGCACCTGCTTTCGTCCCGTCACACTGCAGGGTGCCATACCTAAACCCTAACTCCCCTGAATTTTTCCCACTGGTCAGACCAAGTATCCACAGACGAACACATTACCACACTCATCATCTTACCACCAACCGTCCGCCCCATCCCATAATGGCTTTCCCCGACCCATCCCAGTTCTAAAACATTGTCTTCTTACAGAAGAACTTAAACCTTTTCCTCGATCCCTCCAACATATCTATCTTAACGCCCAAAGCCTTGTCCCTCACTTCGACGAACTGCGCTCATTATTCCCGTCCAAAGATTTACATGCTATTAACATTTCCGAAATGTGTCTGAAACCCGCTATCTCGAGCTCTTCTGTATAAAAACCTGGCTGTAACTCGTTTTGCAATGATAGGATAGTGAAAGGAGGAGGGGGAGTAGAAATCTACGTCCGTAAAGACCTTGCTTGTAAAATAATCGCCAACAGCGACGCACAATACTCCCGCAGACCTGAATATCTCTTCCTTGAAGTAGTCGTTAATTCAAAAAACTCGCGCCCCGTGGATAACGGCCGACTTAAAACTTATTGATGGCTCGACGCGATTCAATTTTTCGTCTCTTCAAATCAAATAAATGCCCAAATACGTTCAATACCTACAAAAATATTATAAACAAAACCATGCAACAGAAATGCCAAAATAAAATTCACATATTCTATATCCGGCTCCAACATAACAACATCCGCCTTATGGAACAATCTGCGACACCATAGAATTGGCAAGTCAAAAGATTCTTCCTTACCTTCAAACATATCACTAGATTCTCTTAACGAGAGCTTCTCGGCGAATCCAACAACAATCGACATAGAACTAAAACGGAAAGTAATTAGTAGTCTTACTGCAAAAGCGAACGAGTCATCCGGTTCTCCACAATTCCACCTAAAAGCTGCTTCGATATTTAACGTAATTTCAGCAGTACCTCTCCATCTACATTATACCCTGCAAGTCACCTTTTTGGTGGATGGCAGGGGGTGCAGTGCACCAAGGGTCCATAGTTTTCCTACGTTATCTTTTTCTATTATGGTCTCTTATCGTCCTAGGGAAAAACGATCCTCTATATCGCTCCGTTCTGCAGTCGATCTCGCGAATCTTATTCTCACTGCCCTGCCTTCCGTGATACGTCGGGCTTCTGATGAGTCCTACTACCTCATTCGCTAGTCCCTCCGACATAAATTTTTCCAGTAGTTTAATTCTAGCCTGCAGCCTACGCTCCTCTAACGATGTCCATTTCAGATTTTCTATTAATGATGTTACGCTTTGTTTACTAGCGTAATTCCTCTTTACAAATCTAGCTGCCCTGCGCTGAACCTTTTCTATCTCGTTAGTGAGTCCCTTTTCGTAAGGATCCCACACAGCTGAAGCATATTCGACCTGCAGTAGAACCATAGATAAATAACATAATTCTTTCACTTTTTCGGAGCTATTTCGAACTATTCTCCCTATAAAGGCCAGCTTTTTGTGAGCGGCACCTATCAATCGGCGAATGTGGGTGTCCCACGAGAGATCACGATGGATCGTGACTCCGAAGTATTTAATCGAGTATGAAACTGGAATCTCAACTCCGTCCAACGAATAATTATTATTCAACGAGATACTCTTGGTTCTCCAGAAGTTGATGACGCAGCTTTTCTTTTGGTTTATCTCTAACTGCCATTCCTTACACCATGCAGAAATAGCTTCTAGGTCATTTTTGAGATACTGGTGGCCTTCCGGATTGCTTATTTCTCTATACATGACGGTGTCGTCCGCGAAAAGCCTAATTTTACATCTGACTACTGAGCTGATATCGTTTATATAAATTAGAAATAATGACGGACTACCCTGTGGAACGCCAGAGACAACCTCCACTAAGTTCGAAGATTTCCCATCTATAACAACCATCTGCTTCCTATGATTTAAAATTCACGGATCCAACTAACGATTTTAGAATTAACGCCTAAGTATTCTAAATTCGTTATTAACTTCCTGTGAGGTACCTTATCAAAGGCTTTCCTGAAATCTAAGAAGATGGCATCGACCTGCATATTCTTTTCTCCGCTTCGCAGTAAACAATTAACAAAAAGACCGAGCTGAGTATCACATGACATACCTTTCTTGAAGCCGTGTTGACAATCATCTAACAATAAATTACTATCCAGAATTCGCATTATGTTGCTAACGAGTATATACTCTAGAATCTTACACGATATCGAAGTTAAAGGAATCGGCCTGTAATTTTCTGGGTTCTCCTTTTCGCCGCCCTTATGAATTGGGGTAATGTGCGCTACCCTCCAGTCGCTAGGGACCTCTGCGCGAGAAATGGATTTCTCGAAGATTATCCGAATAAAAGTGCTATTTCTTCAGCTAATTCTTTTAAAACGCAAGAAATAATTTCTTCGGGGCCAGTGGCTTTGTTATGTCTGATGGAACTTAATTGCTTTGCTATTCCCACCTCAGAAAATACTATATCCTCCATCAGGTCTCCCCTTATTGCGGGTGCATAATGTACGCAGTGGTCGCTGAAGCTGTGAATGCTTTTACAAAATGACCGTTTAACAGGTTGGCTTTCTCTACGCTATCATGAATAACGGCACCCGAGTCATTACGCAGGGAAGGTATTGTAGGGCCTCTACCTTGGACCTCTCTCACATAGGACCAAAACGCTTTAGGGTCCTCCTTCAAATAACTATTGAATACTTAATTCCGGAAGTTGGTAAAAGCCTCGCGCATAGTATTTCTCGTTTTAGCGCGGTATTCCTTATGCGTGTTAACTTTAGTTGCTCTATATTCATCGAATGATGTAGACGGCATATTTTTTATTTTCGCGTGGCTTATTCTCTGACGCCTAAGCGCACTCCTAACTTGCTTATTCTACCAACGTGGCTCTTTTTTGTCGACCTTCAATTTAATTGGAATGTACTTATCGATAATTTCTAGCATTATATCCTTAAATAGTTTCCATGACGACTCAGCACCTGATCGTTCGGTCATATCACGGAAGCCAGGGAGTATTTCTCGTAGGCGCTACCTGAAACTTGAAAAGTTTGCCCTAACAAATATATAAAATTTTCCTTGAGGCTTAGGGTGCCTATCGATATTCAACATACACTCTGCATATACGGCCTGATGATCACTTATCCCATCTTCAATGGTGACTTTGTTTATTCTTTCTGGGACGTTAGTTGCTAATAAATCTAATATGTTACCCGATCGCGTTGGCTTTCTGACTAATTGAAGGAGAGAGTGCTCGCAGAATGTTTCGATTAATGCCTCACAGGATTCGCGTTCTTTACCTCTAGATTGGAAACAGATTTTCCCAATCATTTGAGTGTAAGTTAAAGTCACCACCGACTATAACGATACCATCTTGATTTATCAGTCTAAGCTTTGATAATTGTTTCTCGAGACTTAAAATACAATCTACACCAGCGTTAGGTGTCCTGTAAAACGAGCATATGAACACCTTTTTGGAGCCATCTTTACCTATGCGGCACCAAACACTCTCGATATCCTCGTCACTTATCGGAATCTCACTGCTATCGTACTTATCGCTAACCGCTATGAAAACTCCCCCGCCCGATCTATTAGCGCGATCTTTTCTATAGACACGATAGTCTCTAGGAAATATCTCCTGACTCTGAATCACATCCGTTAACCAACTTTCCGTACCTATCACGACGTCGGCATGCAGACTGCAAATAAGATGCTCGAACTCAGCAATTTTCCTACGGAAGCTGCGACAGTTCAGTACGACGACGTTTAATTTCTCACTATCACTTCGCATACTAATCTCACCCTTGACTTTCTCTTCCACTCTAAAACTACATGCTCTCCCACCCCAATCACTCCCACGACTGTATGGCGTCGCATCAAAATTAGAATTGTGACCCGTCGCGCCTTTTACGGAACATTCTATCAATGACCTATCGCGAAATTGGTGCTGCATGTTACGCTCGGGGTATATTCTATCATTAGATAATCTTTCGGGATTCTTATTTTCTACAAATGCATCGATTATCCCCTGACCCAAAACTGACCTACACCCTGCCCTACTCTCTAGCCTAAAAAATCCCTGCTGTGCTCGAGAATCCTATTCGCTACTCTCTGAGCCGATTCGGGCGTGTAGTGAACACCAGAGTGATCCAGTGGTGCCCTGCACGATTCGATAATCGGTCGTAGGTCGACGAAGTCCACTCCCAAGTCCCGACAGAAATTCCACAGCCTTCGGTTCAGACCTTCAACTCTATTCCAAACCTCAGAACCGCGGTCAATCCTAGGGACTATACTGCAGACAGAAAGCCGCACATCGGAACCCGAGTCCTCTTGGACACGAGCAACCTCAGAGGCCAAGTCCTTAAAAGAACTTAGAATCTCCTCGAACCCGCGCTTCGAGGCGTCGTTAGTCCCAACATGGGCCGCCACCCGCAGCCGAGAGCAACCTGTCGCCACTACCGCTTCTCTCAACGTGTTGGTCACTTGCGGCACCGTGCGTCCTGATATACATCTGGAGAAGACCCGCTCTTCAACTCCCTCCCGGCGGGCACTGGATAACAGGGGTGCCATTACACGCCGAACGTTAGAGCTACCTAACACTAACAACCCTCCCTTCCCAACCCGACTCCCCTTGGGCCCGGCCTCCATCGAAAAGACGGGAGTGGGTACGGGCGCAATGGCCGTGGAGTCGTCCTCCGACAACAACTCGAACCTATTACTGACAGGAAGAGAGTTCGCCGAAGCATTCCCAACTCTCTGCCTCCGCAGCACCACTCCACGATCTCCCCGAGTGGACACCACTCTCCACTCATCGGATTTCCCAGCCCGAGGACCCTCAGCCTGCGGTAAGGAGTCATAGTCAACCCCGATCACTCTACCGGCTGCCACACCCAGGCGAACCCGGGCCGCCAATTTGGCGCGGCGAGCTTTCAGGGATGACCCCGCACCCCCCACACGAACCAAGGCTGCCTCGGACCTTTCCACCCTCTGAAGGAGGTCCGCAACCACCCTCTCCAGCTCCGTGATTTGAGCCCTCATGGCCTCGCAACCAGCGGCGCACAAGAAGGAGGAAACGGGAGTCCTCGGTGAAGCCATCCTAAACCTACCTAATTTATATACTAACGCAAAAGAGTTACAATATAAAAACAAAAGCTGAAATGGGATAAGGCTAAAGAATTTGGTCTGTTTTAAAGCGGGGACGCTCTTCGTGTAGCGTACGAGAAAGGGTCAAACGCAGGTATAAAGTGAAAGGCGTAAACAACAAAAACAAGGTTAGATCACGCACAGGAGATGATAGTACACAACAACGAAAAATATAAATACTATGGAGCGTAAAACTAAAACAACCTTACAAATGTAACGAGAATATGCTAATACACAATAACTACTATGATATAAATATTATTTTCTGAAAGGGAGAATGAAATTTCTAACAAGAAACTACGAGGCTTAAAAGTTAACTATTACGGAAGAGAAAAATAAAAACTATAACGTGGATGTTATAACAAAACTAATTACATAACTTAAACGAATGTTAAATAAAATTACCGAAGGATAACAATAGAATAAAGTAAATTGTTAGTTCTACTTATCACTACAGCTACTCTAATGCTACAGCTACTCTAGTCGCTCGAGGCTACGTAGGAGCTCGCAGGAGCAAGTGAAAGGCACGTCCGTTCATTTCAACAGCCAGGTAAAGACTCCGCAGAATCAAAACTACAGCCCAGGGTGCTGATAGTATTTCTATAATTATCATAAACAAATTAATACATCTATTACTCCCCGTACTGTTAGCGAAAGGGAGCTCCAATGTCCGGCGTGTTTTAGCGCCTTTACTGTCACGGGCCCGCCGGTAGGTAGTGCACGAGCGGGTGTTCTCCAGGTGTATACCAGGAGGTTCGGTGCCCAAGGTGACGAAGGAGTTCAGGGTGTCGGTATCGGGCACGGATTACTCCTCGGTGTGGGTGGTGGCCCATGTTGGTACCAATGACGCTTCGAAGCGCGGCTCCGAGGAGGTCTTAAGCTCTTTTAAGGACTTGTCCGCTGAGGTTGCTCGTGTCTGAAAAGGAGTCTGGTGCTGATGTGCGGCTTTCCATCTGTAGCATTGTTCCTCAGACGGACTGCGGTTCTATGGTTTGGAGCCGAGTGATCGGGCTGAACCGTAGGCTGTGGGACTTCTGTAGGGGCAATGGAGTGGACGTTGTTGACATGAGGCCGGTCCTGGACTCATGTCATGTCTGGTCCTATGTAAGAGAAGTCAAGGGAGTGGGTCCTTCAATACCCTCCCTGCGATGTGATTCCGGAGACATCCTTCACGATGGGGAGGATAAATCTAATCTACTAAACGTTTACTTCGCGAAGACGTTCACGGCAGGTGGAAATATACTTAAAGATAAACTTATTCCCGATGAATTTACTCGGATGGATAATATAAATATCTCTGAGGCAGGAATAGCGAAGCAACTGAGGGCGATAAAGCCCAACAAAAACCCAGGATAAGAAGGAATTCCCGCGCGTGTATTAAAGGAACTAGCAGAAGAAATAACTCCCTTCCTTCGGATAGTATTCGAGAAATTCCTTACCATCTGTGAGGTTCCTGATGAATGGAGACTAGCACACGTCACACCCATTCATAAGGGAGGTGACAAAGAAAACCCCGAAAATTATAGGCCGATTTCCCTAACATAATTATCATGTAAGATTTTGGAGCACATTATTGTTAGCTATACTATTTTATCTCGAGAGTAGATCACTGTTAGTCAGCTGTCAACATGGCTTCAGAAAAGGTAGATCCTGTGACACCCAACTCGGTCTGTTTGTGAATGATGTTTTATAATGCGGCGAAAATAATAACCAGGTCTATGCAGTGTTCCTTGATTTTAGAAAAGCTTTTGACAAGGTTCCCCACCGTAAGTTGTTATTAAAATTGGGAAATCTTGGCGATAATGTTAAAGCCATTAACTGGGTTCGCACTTTCCTTTGGAATAGAAAGTAAAAAGTAGGCATCGATTGTAAGTCCTCGAGTGTGGCAGATGTAGTCTCCGGAGTGCCGCAGGGTGGTGTGATCGGACCTATGCTTTTCTTGCTTTATATAAACGACATCAGCTCAGTTGTAAAAAGTAATATTATGCTTTTTGCGGATGACACCGTAGTCTATAGAGAAATTAGTGATCCTAGCGACCATCGTCAGCTTCAGGATGATCTGGATGCGTTATCTGTTTGGTGCAAGGAATGGCAGCTAGAAATCAATCAGAAAAAGAGTAACGTTCTAAACTTTTGGAAATCTAGAAGCCCATCGTCCGTGTTTACCTACTCGATATATGGTGAGAGAATTCCTGTTTCGGAATCCGTGAAATACCTCGGGGTAACCTTGAATCGTGACCTGTCTTGCGATATCCACATAAGACGAGTGATAGGTGCGGCAAATAAAAAGTTGGCTTTTGTGCGTAGGATAGTCAGGAAAAGCACGGAAAATGTGAGAGAATCCTGTTATTTATCGTTGGTTAGACCTCAAATGGAATACGCAGCAGCGGTTTGGGATCCATATCAGAGGGGACTTATAAAGGATTTAGAAAAAATACAGCGGCGAGCAGCTAGATTCGTGAAAAAGAATTACGATAAAAAACAGAGCCTTACGTTACTCATTGAAGAGTTGAGTTGGCCATCGTTGAAAGATCGTAGATTACAGGCGAGACTTAAACTTCTAGATAAATATAGGTCGGAGATATTCGTAAATGAAATGAAGGATATTATTCCACAACCAACATATATCGGACGGAGGGATAATGAGGACAAGATTCGCGAAATAGATAGTAGGACGGAGAGGTATAAGGAGTCCTTTTTCCCTAGAACAATACGTGACCACAATAGATAACTGTGAATAATAATTAGTTAGGAACTTGGTGCGCGGCACCCCCTGCCATCCACCGTAAAGGTGACTTGCAGGGTAATATGTAGATGTAGATAGATGTAGGGCATCCCTAAACAATTCTGGTGTGCATATACACTGCCGAGGCTGCGGAGGCGGTAGTGCGTAGGGTGTTTGAGCATTCTAGGTTTTTTTAGGTTACATTTCAGCAATTGTAATTTTTCAGCAAGCGTTGAGATGCACGTCAGCAGTAGATCAGATGGTAGGTTAGGATGTAGGCAGCTTACGGGTGCGGGATTAATTGAGAGCACAATAGAGGAAAATGTAAAAAATCCGTGCGGTAACAGAATTATCGAAGGTTTGGGGATAAACGATTTTCCATGGAACAGTTCCGTAGATAATGCGTGCGACCTTAATAGCGCTATAAACCCGACGTTAAGTAACAGTAGAAATAGTCGACATAGTAGGAAGAATAAGGAGGTAGTAAGTAATGATAATAATTATAATACTAATAATAATAACAATAATAATAGCTCAGTAGAGTGCGAGGAATCGTTACGTAGTCTTAGCGAAAAACTAAATATAATTACAGTTAATTGTCGCAGCATTCTCAGTAAGGAGGCCGAAATTGAACATCTTATTCGTAGTCAGCGTGCTGATGTAGTTATTGGCACAGAAAGTTGGTTTACGGCAGACAAAACCAGTCAGGAGATCTTTCCTCGTGACTATAGCGTCTTCAGAAAAGATCGATGTATCCGATTGGTAGGTGGAGTCTTTATAGCAGTTAGCAATAAATACGAAATTACCCAATACAGATTAACGACGACGAAGTCGAAAGTGTTTGGTGTCGTGTAAAAGGAAGCGACTCAAAAACTATAAATATATGCGCTTTTTATAGACCCCCAAATGCGAGCGTGGAAACTATTCATTCTCTGGAGAAACAAGTGGCTACGCTAAATTCATCTAATAAAGATAAAGCCATTATAATCGGGGGCGATTTCAATCTTCCGTCAATTTATTGAGCTAATTGCTTTTATCCCGGAGGTAGAGAGCGTGAATCGTGCGAGACTTTACTAGAAACTTTCGGTAAGCACTCATATTATCAGTTAGTGAGATTTCCTACGAGATTTAATATTATATTAGATTCATTTGTTACTAATCTTCCTGAGCGTATGAATAGAGTATCTGATGCTGAGGGATTAAGCGATCACAAGGCAGTGTACATGGAATTTCAATTAAATATTGAGTAACAGGTTAAGGCTAAAAGAAAACTTTTGTAATCGCCAAAGCCGATTTCACGAGATTTAGGTCTTTTCTGCGAAATAAATATTATAATTTCAGCGATTTAACCGATAGTGCAGACACGGAGGAATTCTGGTGCATGTTCAGAGATATGATGCGAGAGTGTACAGATAGATTTTTTCAGAGCAAACTGAAGCGTGATAGTGCAAAACCTAGATGGTTCAACCAGGAAGTAAGATGCGCTCTCCGACGGCAAAGAAAACTCCACTCTCGCGTAAATAACACATCCTCATAGCTACGGTCGAACAGATTGCAATAATAAGGGAACAATACAAGGAGGCGCGCTCCATAGCCAGAGTAGCAATGCGTAAAGCGTTTAAAAATTAATTGTAATAAGAAGATTTTACAGGATAACTTGAAAGAGAACCCGAAAGCATTTTCGTCTTACATCATAGAAGTTCAAGGTAAGGGCTCCCCACTATTGCGTCACTGCGATCAGAAACGGAAAACATAGTTCACGATAGTACGGATAAAGCAAACCTATTAAACCATCACATTCAGAAAGCTTTTACTCGTGATGACGATGAATGTGAAACCCCTAATCCTTTGCATCAGGGCGATTCGATGGAAGATTTGGTATTTTCGGAAAATGGCATCGCGCTCCATCTTCATTCGATTAAGCCAAATAAATCTCCTGGACCAGAGGAATTTCCCGCGCGTGTAATGAAAGAGTTGCTGCTGCTGAAATCGCGCCTTATTTAAAAATTATATTCGAGAAATCCATTAGGGAAAGAGTAGTTCCTAAAGATTAGAAGGTGGCACACGTTACGAAAAAGAGAACCCCGAAAATTATAGGCCGATATCCTTAACTTCATTATCGTGCAAGATACTTGAGCACATAGTCTTTAGCTCTGTAATGCGCTATTTAGATAGACATTCATTGCTTAGCGGATGCCAATATGGATTCCGGAGAGAGAGATCATACGAAACGTAGCTCGGCCTGTTTGTGGATGATTTGTTGTGATGCGGAGAGAAAAATACTCAGGTCGATGCCATATTCATTGATTGCAGGAAGGCGTTCGATAAAGTATCTCATAGGAAATTTATTGCGAAGTTAGGACAAAGTGATATCAATCCGAAAGTTGTCGGTTGGGTGAGACTTCCTCTCGAAAATGGAACAGATAGCTGTCATCGATGAAAATTACTCGTCCTTCGTTAAAGTTGCTTCGGGTGTTCCTCAGGAAAGTGTATTGGGCCCTCTGCTCTTCTTAATCTATGTAAATGATATTTGCTCGATTGTTCGTAGTAAAATTAGGCTTTTCGCCGATGACACCGTTCTATATAAAGAAATAAAAAACAAGGAGGATCATCAGTCACTGCGTAAACACTTAAGAGCCATTTCAGCGTGGTGCAAAGAATGGCAAATTGAAATTAATTATACTAAATTTACCGCAGTCACGTTTTGGAAAAGTAAGAACAAAGATTTAGATTTGAGTATAAAATAGATGAAATGGGCATTCGACAAGCTGAGTATGTAAAATATTTAGGAGTAACCATTTGTCGAGATCTTTCGTGAGACATGCACATTCGTCGAGTTATAGGCGCGGCCAACAAGAAACTGGCATTCATGGGTATAATAGTACGGATAATTACAGAGAAAGTACGTTAAACATGCTACTTATCACTGGTAATACCGCAAGTGGAATACGCAGCGAGCGTATGGGATCCGTACGAGAAGGGACACATAATTCAACTAGAAAGAGTACTGCGTAGAGCAGCCAGATTTGTAAAACAAAAGTACGAACATAAGGAAAGCGTCAACTCTTTATTGAGCGATTTGAACTGGGTATCACTGGAGGACCGTAGATTGCACTCAAGGTTGAAACTTCTGGGGAAATATATGTCGGAAAGTCTAAAAGAGGAGGTAGTGGGAATAATTGTGGCACCAACGTATATAGATAGAAATGTTCGAGACGGTAAATTACGTGAGATCGATTGCAGGACGGAGCGTTATCTAGGCTCGTTCTTTCCGAGGACAATACGAGATCACAATAGGAAATTTCGAATTGCGTTAGACAATCTTTAGGAAGGATTTGGTGCATTGCACCCCCTGCCACCCACCAATTTGGTGAATTGCAGGATAACTTGTAAATCTAGATGTACTTACTAACATTTTCAACCACTCCTTATTACAGGGAAAATTCCCATCGCAGTGGAAACACGCGTAAGTCCGTTCAATCCCTAAGAAATCTCTCACCGCAAACAATTACTATCGACCAATTAGCTTTTTCCCACTTTATCAAAAGCCCTGGAGCGACTTGCGCATGAACAAGTAGCAGATTTTCTCAACGTTAATCATCTACTTGATCCCCATCAATCTGGCAAAGCATTACCACCGCGCTAATTAAAATCACTGATGATTTACGCATACTCATGGATAACAGAAAACTCACAGTACTAATATTGCTTGATTTTAGTAAAGCGTTTGTCTCAGTAGATAACGACATACTCCTAGCAAAACTCCGCTGCATGAGATTCTGTTCACCTTCAATTGATTGGTTCTCTTAGTACCATAGCAACCGTTCCCAACCAGTCATCTCCAACGATTCCTCGTCCTTAATGTTAACCAAGGTGTTCCGTAGGGCTCAATTTTAGGTCCACTGTTGTCCTCTCAATTTAATAATGATTGTTCTTAATATTTAACTTACTCCAAGCATCAACTTTACGCCGATGAACTCCAAATATACTTAGGTACCAAACCCAATATCTTATCTCTTTTCATAGCCAACATAAATCATGACCTGGTCCAACTTCAAGAATGGAGCTATGATAATCTTCTCACCATAAACCTTTTGAAATCTCAAGCCATTTTAATAGGTTATCCGAATCTACTGGCATCAACAAACCTTGCGGAATCAGTTCCTATGTCTTTGAACGGCTCAGTTATACCCTATTGCAAAATCGTAAAAAATCTCGGGATTCTAATTAATGAAACGCTCACCTGGAATAATCATATAATAAAAATCTGCAAGACGGTAAACTCCTCCTTACACACTCTACGGCCTCTCATTAACATTCTTCCCTCGTCACTAAATACAGCTAGTGACCTCCCTAATTCTTCCTCACTTCGATTATTGTGATGTTGTATACCAGGACTTATCAAAGGAACTCGCCATTAAGCTACAACGTTCTCATAACGCCTGCATCAGATTAATCTTTAATCTTAAAAAATCTTACCATGTCTAAGAATACTTCCGTCGACTCTCCTGGCTAAAACTTGAATCTAGAAGAAACCTTCATCTTCTCTCTCTATTGTATCAAATTCTAAATAACAACATCCCTTGTTATCTCTCATCTAATTTTGACATCAATAATACAGTTCACCATGGCAATACCAGAGGATGTGATAAACTACTAACTCCACTTCATAGAACAGAAATTTACAACAAATCATTTACCGTCACTGCTTGTAAACTCTAGAATGGCCTTCCAACGTTAATAAAAAACTATCTATCTCTAAGCACTTTTAAGCGCTTGTATTACAAGCATCTCCTCTCACTCCCCATGCATTGAACCACGCTCTATCTTCTCTTTCAGTTTGTCACAAGGATGCGCTTATTAGGAATAAATTCATAATCTTATTTTATTTTATTTTACTGTATCATAACTACGATGTAATCTCCCAGGCAAAACCTACCCAACGATCCCTATTCCTCTCTCACCATTCCCTCCCTTATAAGGATATAAATGTATGTACATTTGTTTGTATTTATGAATGTTTTTTTCTCTTTTTCTCATATTATTGTATTTTTTTCCTTCCCCTGAACTATTTTAGAAATTTTCGCGGTTTTTTCCAACTCACTTTTCTTTGTAGGTGTTTTCCGCATTGGAAATTTTTTCTGTTTTAAAACATAACCGATACACAGTTTTTATGACTCACAAAACTAACATTCTTGGTAATGCTCTGTTATTTACTAACAAATATATTAACTCGTCATCAATATGTATTTTGTTGAATTCTTGTTGCAATTAATTTCTCTTATTTTGTAAATATTGTAATCATTTATATGAGGAAAGGGTTAAATGTAAGAAGGAACTACATAATCTCCATTTCGCCCTAATAAAGTCGTCCGTCTGTCTCTCTCTACCCCTCTTTCTCTGCCTCTCTCTCTTCCCCTCTCTAACAACCCCTCTCTCCCACTGTCTCTCTACCCCTCTCTCTACCCCTCTCTCACTGCCCCTCCCCCACTCTCTCTCTCTACACTTCTCTCTAAACCCCTCTCTCTCTACCCTCTCTCTCTACCCTTCTCTCTCTACCCCTCTCTCTCTCTACCCCTCCCTCTCTACCTCTCTCTCTACCCCTCTCTCTATACTACTCTCTCCCTCACACTCACTCTCTCTTCCTTCTCTCTCTACCCCTCTCTCCCTCTACCCCTTTCTCTCTACCCCTCTCTCTCTACCACTCTCTCTCTACCCCTTCTTTCTACCTTTCTCTCTCTACCCTTCTCTCTCTACCCCTCTCTCTACCACTCTCTCTACCCCGCTCTCTCTACCTCTTTCTCTCTCTCTACCCCTCTCTCTGTACCCCTCTCAGCAGTTCATATTTTTTCCAACAAAATCACATCTTTCCTTTTCAAATACTTGTATTTTTATTGTTACCTGTATTTACATTGTTAATGTTTTATGGGTTTAGGTGGAAGATGGGACCTCCTAGTCTCAATCTCGCCCCAAATGAAGACCAAATCAATCAATCAATCTCTCTATATCCCCCTCTCTCTCTTCCCCTCTCTTTCTACCCCTCTCTCTCTACCCCTCTCACTCTACTTCTTTCTCTTTCTGCCCCCCTCCCTTTAAAACATCTCTCGCCCCCCTCTCTCTACCCCCTCTCTCTACACCTCTCTCTCTACATCCCTCTCTCTACACCTCTCTCTCTCTACACCCCTCTCTCTACCCCCCTCTCTACCCTCCTCCCTCACTACCCCCTCTCTCTACCCCCTCTCCACTCTCTCTCTACTCCCCACTCCCTCTCATCTCTCACCCACTCTCTCCCAATCTCTCCCCTTTTCTCTCTCCCTCTCTCTCACCCTCTCTCTCTACCACTCTCTCTATCCCCTCACTCTTCCCCGTTTCCCTCTCTCCTCCCTCTCTCACCTCCCTGCCCCTCCTCCCTCTCTCTCCTCCCTCTCTCTCCCCCATATTCTCCACCCTCTCTTCCCCACCCCCTCTCCTCCATCCCCTCTCCCCTACCCTTCTCCTCTTTCTCTCTACCCCCCTCTCATCCTCATTTCTCACCCATTCTCTCCCCCACTCTATCTCCCGCTGTCTTCATCTTTCTCTCCCTCACTCTCTTCCCCCACTCTCTCCCCACTCTATTCCTCCTATCCCCCCATTCACTATCCCCCCTTTCCCTCTCTCTCCACCCTCTCTTCACCCTCTCTCTCTCCCCTTCTCTCTCTCTCCCCCTTTCTCTCAAATAGTAAGCATTACCTCGATTGCCAATACATAAACAATCAATTTCTGATTCAATAAATGTTACTCATGTAAATTTTCAATCTTTACTAGGCCACTACCATGAATTCTGTTAATATTTTCTACAAGACCTTATGACATTATTTGTATGTCTGAAAACTGGTTAAAACCAGCTAATACAGACGAAATGGTAAGCTCGGCAAACTTTAATCTAGGCAGAAATGCTGGTGATGTTGGTGTATTCATCCACTTGAAGTTACATGTGTCTGTTCTTGCCACCTCTCTCTCTATTTATTTTTCGAACTTGAGTATCTCATTATTGAAATTTCTGGGACAAATGCCTCCAAAATACTGTTCTGTCGTTTATCATCCTCCTAAAATTGGATTTCATTCGGAAGTTTAAAATGATCTTCTTAGATTATTTCCTACCTACAAAAGCATTGTAATAATGGGTGATTTCAATACTAATATGTGTTGTGATTCTTTTGATAGCCATTATTTAAGGAACTGTCATTAGAGTAATAATCTTTACATCGTCTTATTTGATCCGACCCACCATACAACTACCAGTCATATCCTGCTCTACCTCTGCATAGTTGATGACCCATTATAAGTTATTTCCCATTCCCAAACTCCTGTTTCTTTTCTTTCCGCGCACGACCTTATACATATTTCTTATAAATTCAAATTTCCTCGATCTTCCCCTCTACCATTCACATTCCGTGATTTCAGTAACATCGAAGTTGAACAATTCCAAGAAGATTTACGCGCTATGGATTGATTGGTAGTATTCGGCTAGAACTCCATTGATTCGTTAGTATTAACTCCCAACCCTAACCTTATGCGATGCATCAAACTACATGCCCCCAAACTCAACTGTTATCGCAAACGTCCCTCTGCCCCGTGGCTCACTCTAGATATTAGGAAACTCATTAAGGAAAGAAATAGGCCTCGACGTGCATTTATACAAACCGGAAATCAACTCGTCTATGAAAAATATAGAGCACTCAAAAATCGTGTCAAGCTACTGGTCACTGAATCTAAGCGTCCTTATTGCGCCTCCTGCTTCTCCCGATTAACCGAATCCGACCAAGTGTGGAAGCAATTAAGGCATTTAGGGCTAATTTGACAAAGTATCTCCACCAGTATCTCCATAAATCTTTCATTAGATCAGCTCAATGATCACCTCATTTCTTCTCTTTCCGCTGAAAATATCCCTTTCCAGTCACCCACGACTATTATCAACGCCCTTACTCATTTCCATGACAAAAATTGTTACTTTCAGTGTATAACTCTCGATACCTTACGCTAGTTTCTCTCACTCTGTAAATCTATTTCTATGGGCAAAGACAAAATCCCTTTAAATGTCCTCAAACAGTATTTTCCCTCAATATCTTCTGTTATCCTGGAACTTCTAAATAGCTCATTATCCTTGTATGTTTACCCTTCTATCTGGAAATCCTCGCTATCAAACCGGTGAAAAGCCCATTTTCTCCTTCAGATTACCATCCAATTTCTAATTTATTTGCTATTTCCAAAGTTTTGGAACTCATAGTTCATCAGAAAACTACTGATTATCTCTCCAAGAGCGGAAATATTATCCTTTTCAATCTGGGCTTCGTGAGGATTTCAGCACTCAGTCAGCTCTCTTAAAAGTCACCGACTATATAAGATATGCGATTGATAATAGAATGGTAACCATACTAGTACTTTTTGACTTTAGTAAGGCTTTTTTTCGTGTTAATCACGTTCGTTTGCTATCTATGATGAAAAATCTAATTTTTTTCTGTTCCGTATTGAACTTGTTCCATTCATATTTGGAAGGCCGTCGCCAAGCAATCAAAGACCATAATGGAAACATGTCAAACTGGATCTCAGATCCCTGCGGGGTTCCCCAAGGTTCTGTCCTTGAACCCCTTCTTTTTTAAATATACCCTCTTGACCGTCAAGAAAACATAAAACATTGTAAATATATGCTGTACGCTGATAACTTGCAAACCTACTGGGATTATCACCCTCGGGATTTTCCGAATGTTATCTGAAAAATCAATGAAGACGTCACTGCTATCTCAAAATGGGCCAATAATAATTCATTTATTTTAAACTGCTCAAAATATAAAGCTATCATTATCCGTAATTCAAAACTAATAAATCCCTTTGATTTAAATATTATTCCTAAGGTAATGTTTGGAACAACTGCTATTCCCTTCTCAAATACTGTCCAAAACCTAGGAATTGCAATGAATGAAAATTTATCACGGCAAATCCAGTTATCGGACATGTCGAATAAAATAAATAAAATATTATACCAGTTGAAAAGAAATAGTAACTTGTTACCTCTACATACCCGTAAATTGCTTACATCCACCGTAATCTTTACCCATTTCGACTACTGATGCCTTGTATTTAATGACCTCACAGAACAGCTCGATATCAAGCTCCAGTGCTCAATGAATTCCTGCATCAGATTAATTTTCAACCTCAGGAGAAACGTCCATATTTCCCCATATTTGGAAAACCTTGGTTGGCTATCCACAAAATCCAGACGTAAATGCTTTTGTGCAATATTCCTTTACTCACTTTTTTTAAATAAACAGCCTGAATACCTGCTCAACTTGTTCCCCCAACGGCCCTCATGTATGACCACAAGGTTCGACTGCGTCCCATCGGACCAATACTTTTCACAAATCCTTTCAGGTCGTCGAATCCAAACTATGGAATTCAATTCCCGACCATGTGAAACGCTCCAGTTCCTTGAGCTGTTTTAAATCAAACATGTATAGTTTATTTATACATGATAGAAAATTGTAATGAATGTTCATATTTATGTATTGTTGGTATTTGTGTATATTTATGTGTATATATACATGAATTTATGTAAGATTACGAAACTATTTTTGCATTGTTGTACTCCAAGTGCTCTTAGGGGGCATGTGCCTCTCCCTCCCTCCTCCCTATTCCCTACCTCGAACACTGCCCCCTCACTAGTTCTTCCCCTCGCCCTCTCCGTCCCACCCACCCTCCCTCTCCCTCCCACCCACCCTCTCTTTCCCTCCCACTCACCCTCCCTCTCCCTCCCTCTCTCGTAAACTCCCATCTACCTATTTCCTCCCTCGCACACTTCCCCCTTCCTATTCCTTCCCCATCTTCCCCCCGTAACCCCTTTCCCGCTCTCTCTCGACCACCCCACCCGACTCGCCCAGATCGATAAGATGACTCACCCGGTGTCTCTTCGCCCAGAAGCCTGGATAGAGAGAGAGAGAGAGCGGAGGGTGAGGTGAGAGGGTGTGAGTAGAAGGATGGAGAGGGAGGGAGGGGCTGCGTTGGGGCTTCGACGATTCGAAAGGGAAAGGGAAGGAAGTTCTGCATGGTGTTGGAAATGTTTTGCGCTGTCGGGAAAAGTGCGATGGAGTGAGAGGGTAGCGGAAGGAAGGCAGGGAGAGAAGGGAGAGAGGGAAACAGTGGCAATGAGAGGAGCATATTTTTTATCCGTCGAAAAATAAATAAATAAATAATTGAATATATATATATATATACATATCTATCTATCTTCATCCGTTTCCCTCTCGCTCTCCCCATTCCTTCGTCAACCTCAATTTTTGTACTTTCGCATTCCTCTTTAAATCTTTTCTCCTTCAGTCATATTACTTCATCACTTTTCCTCTTTATCTCGAATGTGTTAAAATCGAAAATACCCATTTCACTCTCTCTCTTTTCACACTCGTCCATTTTTTTGCCGAATGAACTCCTTCGCTTCAACTCAATTTATCGAGCTTTTCACATTTTCTTCCTATTTCAAACCAGTCCCATCGATATTTGATAAAATAATTTGGTCATTCCTTTTCCCTCTCCCCCTCCTCCCCTCTCTCCCCCCCTCCCCTTTCTCTCCCCCTTCCCCCCTCTCTCCTCGCCCCACTCTCTCCCCCCTCTCTCCCAACCCAGCTCTCCTCCCTCTCTCTCTCTCCCCCCTCTCCCTCCCTCCCTCCCTCTCCCTCTTTCCATCTCCCTCTCCCCCTCCCCTCCCTTCCCCCTCTCCCTCCGTCTCTCCCCCTCCTTCCCCATTATATCCACCTCTTTCCCCCTTATCTCCCCCTCACTCTCCCCCCTCTCTCCCACCCCCCTCTCTCTCCCTCCATCACCCTCCCTCCCTTCCTCTCCCTCTCTCCCCCTCCCTCCCTCGCTCTCCACCTCCCTCCCTCTCCCTCCCTCTTTCTCCCTCTCTCCCTCCCTCTCCCCACTCTCTCCCTCCCTCGCTCATCCTCTCTTCCCCTCTTTCCCCCATATATCCCCCTCTTTCCCCCTTATCTCCCCCTCTCTCCCCACTCTCTCCCCTTTTCTCTCCCCCTCTCCTTTTCTCTCTCCCTCCTTCTCCCCCCTCTCTCTCCTCTCCCTCTCCCCTACTCTTCCCCTCCCCCCTCTCTCTCCCCCTCTCTCCCCTCTCTCTTCCCTCCTCCCCCTCTCTCTCCCCCCTCTCTCTCCCCCCTCTCTCTTCCCCCCTCTCTCTCCCTCCCTCTCCCTCCCCCTCCCTCTCCTTCCCCCTCCCTTTCTCCCCTATCCCTCTCCCTCTTTCCCCCTCTCCCTCTACTTCACTTTCAAGTATTTAACTATATGTATTCACTCCCCTTCTTCTGTTGGTGTTTTCCTGCAGTGGGGTTTTTCCTAGGGAATCGTACATTATCTTTCTTAGTTTTTCCCCGCAACAACTACAAATACACATCTGCTTTTAAATCCTACACTATCCTATACATTTCATTGTATTTTATGTTACTCTTCATTTTATGTAACCTTTTAGTTTAATTTTATTATTAGTTACTATCTAATTGTATGTAACTGAATATGGGTTAGATGGAAAAGGAGAGTTTTTAGTATCAATCTCGCCCTAATAAACACGTATATCTATCTATCTATCTCTCCCTATCTTCCCCTCTCCCACTCTCCCTCTCTCTCTCTCATTGCCGATGCTCATAGGAGACACACCTATTTAGTTCCGCTCCCCGCACAACCTTAACCTCGACTCCTTGCTCCCACTCGCCATGGCTAAGAAATCAGACCTCCCTGCCCAAAATAAGCCCTCGAATCTCTCGTGAAAGATTTCAAGAAAACTGTTGAGTCTTACAATTGACGAATAGATACAATCGAGTAGGTACTTACGGTTGCAAAATCCCTGGACGGTGATGATTATAAATACAAGTTAGCTCTACTTGGATCACGATTTTAAAAGTTCAAATCGGGAATGATCGAATAGGTGAAATCTCTCGGAGGACGCGACTCATCATTGGAGATCAAACGGACGTTCTCTTTGAGAAATTGGAAGACCTGGATCAGCATGGCAGACATGATTGTCTCCTTATCCACGGGATCCACGAGGATGAGAAGGAAAATCCGCCAAAGTTGCTGAGATCTTTCTGGTGAGCAACTTCAATATTGAAGTTCATCCGCGTATGATTTCACGCGCTCGCCGTCTTCGAGTCAAGAATCCAGTGTCTAGCAGACCACAACCGTTAGTGATACATTTCAGAGATCATTTGGACTTCGTCGCTATGTGGAAACTGAAAAAGACAATGAAGGCGAGTAATTATCTAATTACCGAGTTCCTCACTCCTATGCGAGTGAGGTTACTCAGTCATGCAAGAGCTTCATTTGGGGTTAAAAATGTTTGGACTCAGGAGGGAAAATTGTTATTCTGAAAGACAGCAAAAAACATTATATCATCAAGCAAAGTGAACTTGCTAGCCTTAACAAATAGATATGCGCGAGGCTTTTACTAACTTCCGGAATCTTCTTCTTCATCTAAAGGCTAAGCCTTGTCGCTGCAACCATGAACTCCTGTCCTCTGCCATTCTCTTCAACATCTCGTATTTCTCAACTCCCATCACTGACTCCACGTCATCTAGGTATTTCTTTATTGGTCTGCCTCTTCCTTTCTTCCCTAAAAGTTTCCCCTCCAAGATGTTCACAATTAATCCATTATGTCTAATCATATGGCCTGAAAATTTTGCCTTCCTTTCTTCCATTCCTTTGATCAGTTTCCTTTCTTCTTTTACTTCTTCCAAAACTTCAAGGTTTGTCTTTCTCTCTGTCCAACTTGTCTTTATCAATCTTCTCCATATCCACATTTCTGTCGCTTCCAGACGGGACCTCTCCCTCTTTCCTAACGTCCAACTTTCACTACCATAAAGTAAGGTACTCCAGACAAAAGCTTTTGCAAAGGATTTCCTTACTTCCAAATTCATATGACTGCTTGTCAGTAGATTCATTTTGCATTGAAAAGCTTGCTTTGCAAGTGCTATTCTTCTTTTCACTTCCTGCACGCATCTATTATCTTCAGTAATTGTACTACCTAGGTAGCAAAACTGCTTCACCTGCTCAATTTCCTGATTGTCTATTTTGATCTTTGATATTGTCCCTGCATTACTTTTGCCTATAACCATCAATTTGGTTTTCTTGATATTTATCTTTAATTCCCACTGTTTTAACGTGTCCGATAATACTTTCAGCATTTTATTCATTTCTCTTTTTGAATCGCTGAATATTACAATGTCATCTGCAAATCTAATGCAGTGTATTCTAACTCCATTTATTTTTATGCCTTTTGTCTTTTCCTTCATAACTTCTATACTTTCTTCAATGAACATATTAAACAAATATGGAGATAGCGGACATCCTTGTCTTACTCCTTTCCTTATCTTTGCTTCACTCTCTAATCCATTTATATTTATTCTTGTAGTTTGATTTTGATAAAGCTTAAAAATTAATCTTCTGTCCCTCCAATCAATACCTATTTTTTTCATAGTCTTAAACAACAGTTCCCAATTAACGGTATCAAAGGCCTTCTCCAAATCAATAAACGATAAATATAATGTCCTGTTCATTTCTAAACATCTTTCCATTATCACCCTGAGGGCTAATACAGCTTCTCTCGTTCCTCTCCCACTTCTAAATCCAAATTGATCTTCACTAATATAATGTTCTATTTTCCTTTTTATTCTGTTTTTCACGATATAAATTAAAACTTTTGAGGCGTGCAAAAGTAGTGAAATTGTTCTGTAGTTACTACACTCCACTGCATTCCCCTTCTTTGGTAAACTTATAGTTTTACTTTTTATAAAGTCATCAGGTAATTTTCCTTTTTCGTAACAATCTTTTATAATTTTAAAGAAATGTTCTTTTCCTTCCTCCCCTAAGTTCTTCAAAAGTTCTGCAGATATACCATCGACACCTGTTGCCTTGCCTGAATTAAGATTATTAATAGCTTTATAAAACTCTTCTTTGGTTATTGTTGGGCCTAGCTCGTCATTTCTTATTTCCTCTTCATTTTCAATAAATCTACATCCATCTCCAACATCTCTTCCACTATATAATTCTTCTATGTATTCTTTCCACCGAGCACATACTTTTTCATTTTCCCATAACATATTTCCTTCCTTATCCTTAACTATTGCCGATTTAGTTCTTGGTTTGTACTGGAGAGTTTTAATTTTGAAGTATGCTTTGTCTTGCCTTCCTCCCTTTGTATCTTCCTCAATTTCCTTCACTATCTCTTTGGTCCATCTCTCTTTTTCTTCTCTGCATTTGTTAATAATCTCATTCTTAACTTTTTTATAAGTTTCATCATTTCCATTCTTCCTCAACTTGTTCCTTTCTTCAATTAAAATCAGTATCTCCTCAGTCATCCAAGGTTTTCTAGCCTCCAATTTTCTCTTTCCAATAACTTCCTCTGTAGCTTTAATAACACCTTTTTTAAATTCCTCCCAACTAAGTTGTCCTTCATAATTTCTCATCAACTCATTTGTTTTTTCTTGGTAATTCTTAGCCGTTAGTAACTCTTTCAGTCCCTGTAGATGCCAGTTCTTTTTAACTGTTCTCTTTATTTTCTTAAACCTAATATTGCATTTTGCCATGACTAGCTTGTGGTCACTGTCTACATCTGGACCTGGGTAACTATAACACGATTTTACCTGGTTCTTATATCTTCTTTTTACTAAGATATAATCTATTTGAAACCTTCTTATGTCTGGCGCCTCCCATGTGTATCTTCTTCTTTTGGGAACTTCAAAGAAAGTGTTTGATACCATCATCTCATTCTGTTCACAAAACTCAATTAATCTTTCTCCCCTTTCATTTGTTTCACCTGAACCAAATTTTCTTACCATTCTGCTATTTCGACTAGATCCAATCACAGCATTAAAGTCTCCCATTATTATTACATTATCTGTATCTTTTGTCATCTTTATAAGTTCTTCTATTTCTTCATACACCTTTTCTACTTCTCCTTCTTCTGCACTACTTGTTGGGAAATACACTTGTATTATCACTGTATCCGTTGGCACGGTGCTCATTCTTACCATCAACAACCTATCATTTATGTGATATGTATTGCAAACACTGTTTGCCCATTTCTTACTAATAATGACTGCTATTCCATTCCTTCCTCTCTTTTCACCTCCTCTATGAATTATTCTAAATTTATCACTGTAAAAATCTCCTTTCTCTTGCCACCTTGTTTCACATAAACCTAATATATAAATCTCATTTTTCTCCATTTCTTTCTTTATTACTTCCGGAATAAGGTATAAAATAATTATTTGAAGGAGGACCCTAAAGCGTTTTGGTCCTATGTGAGAGAGGTCCAAGGTAGAGGCCCTACCATACCTTCCCTGCGTAATGACTCGTGTGCCAATATTCATGATAGCGTAGAGAAAGCCATCCTGTTAAACGGTCATTTTGTAAAAGCATTCACAGCCGTCAGCTACCACTGCGTACATTATGCACCCGCAATAAGGGGGGACCTGATGGAGGATATAGTATTTTCTGAGGTGGGAATAGCAAAGCAATTAAGTTCCATCAGACATAACAAAGCCACTGGCCCCGAAGAAATTCCTGCTCGCGTTTTAAAAGAATTAGCTGAAGAAATAGCACATTTTCTTCTGATAATCTTCGAGAAATCCATTTCTCGTGCAGAGGTCCCTAGCGACTGGAGGTTAGCGCACGTTACCCCCAATTCATAAGGCAGGCGACAAGGAGAACCCAGAAAATTACAGGCCGATTTCTTTAACTTCGATATCGTGTAAGATTCTCAAGCATATACTCGTTAGCAACATAATGCGATTTCTTGATAGTAATTTATTGTTAGATGATTGTCAACACGGCTTCAGGAATGGTAATTCATTTGATACTCAGCTCGGTCTTTTAGTATACTGAGAAGCGGAGTGCCATCTTCTTAGATTTCAGGAAAGCCTTTGATAAGGTACCTCACAGGAAGTTAATAAGGAAATTAGAAACCTTAGGTGTTAATTCTAAAATCGTCAGTTGGATTCGTGAATTTTAAATCATAGGAAGCAGAAGGTTGTTAAAGATGGGAAATCTTCGAACTTAGTGGAGGTTGTCTCTGGCGTTCCACAGGGTAGTCCGTTATTATTTCTAATTTATATAAACGATATCAGCTCAGTAGTAAGAAGTAAAATTAGGCTGTTCGCGGACGACACCGTCATTTATAGAGAAATAAGCAATCCGGAAGACCACCAGTATCTCAAAAATGACCTAGAAGCTATTTCTGCATGGTGTAAGGAATGGCAGTTAGAGATCAACCAAAAGAAAAGCTGCGTCATCAACTCTTGGAAAACCAAGAATATCTCGTTGGAAAATAATTATTCGTTGGACGGTGTAAAGTTTCCAGTTTCAGACTCGATTAAATACTTCGGAGTCACGATCCATCGTGATCTCTCGTGGGACACCCACATTCGCCGATTGATAAGTGCCGCTCACAAAAAGCAGGCCTTTATAGGGAGAATAGTTCGAAATAGCTCCGAAAAGTGAAAGAATTATGTTATTTATCTATGGTTCGACCGCAGGTCGAATATGCTTCAGCTCTGTGGGATCTCTACGAAAAGGGACTCACTAAGGAGACAGAAAAGGTTCAACACAGGGTAGCTAGATTTGTAAAGAGGAATTACGATAGTAAACAAAGCGTAACATCATTAATAGAAAATATGAAATGGACATCGTTAGAGGAACGTAGACTGCATGCTAGAATTAAACTACTGGAAAAATTTATGTCGGAGGGACTAGCGAATGAGGTAGTAGGACTTATCAGAAGCCCGACGTATATCGGAAGGCAGGACAGTGAGGATAAGATTCGTGAGCTTGACTGTAAAACGGAGCAATATAAGAGGATCGTTTTTCCATAGGACGATAAGAGACCATAATAGAAAAAGATAACGTAGGAAAACTATGGACCCTTGGTGCACTGCACCCCCTGCCATCCACCAAATAGGTGACTTGTAGTGCATAATGTAGATGTAGATGTAGATATCTCTCAAATGGTCATCAGTAAGTGGGTCTTAGGGGAATTTAGTCCCAATCGTTTTTGTGTTATTATTATTCTTTTAACTTTTTAAATACTTTATTAATACCTACGTTTTATATATACAGTGAATTTCTTCATTGTTTTCTCTCACAGAAATAATTGTCTTATCCCGTTCTTTGTTTTGCCTTATTATCCTGTAGGAGTGATTTTTCCGTTGTATTTAATCACTTTCATTTTATTCAATTATAAACGCTTGTAAGTAATGTATTTACCCAAATCACATGGGAAAGCAGATAGTTTGTCGGACATACCAACCAGCGACCCAAGAAGTGATTTAACTAGTGATTCAACCAGTGAGCCAAATCACCCAGATTTCCTTTAACGCCAACCCCTCCCCTCCCCAAGAAACCGGAAGAAACCCTCCTTCTAGAACCTTTAACTAACCTAGAACTACTCAGTAAAGCAATCAAACATTTTCGGCATTGTTTCAAAGCTGTTCACATGAACGCGCAAAACCTCATAGCACATGTGGACGAACTTTGCTCATCTCTAACCGAAAACACAGTACACTGCATCGCCATATCGGGAACATTGCTAAAACCTAACCTTTCGTCATCCCTAGTGGAAATTTTAGGCTACATAATTCTTAGATATGACCGTGTGAGTAAAATCGGAGGCGGTGTTGCATTATACATACGCGGAGACTTGAAATATAATATACTTAGCCTTAGAGAACCACATTATTCAAAACGCCTAGAAGTTATTTTTATTGAACTTGCGTTAAACTCGCATAAACTCATCTTTCGCTCGGTTTATCGGTCACCTAAAATAAGCCACTTAACGGACATTTTTTTAGTCTCTAACCGAACACATCCCTAACTCAGATCACATAATTGTAAGGGGTGATTTTAATGCCAATCTTCTTTCCGCAAGTAGCTACTACCCACACTGTTTAAAAATCTCCTTCGATTTCTTAGGGCTAGATATTCTGCCTCTCGATGCTACACATCACACCCCATATTCTTCCACCTGGCTTGACTTAATAGCGACCTCCAGTATAAGCAAAACAGTTTCATTCGGGCAACTACCGGTTCCTGGAATTTCATCACACGACTGTATATATATGTTTTTGTCTCTAAAGGCCCCAAAATAAAAATCTAAAATCATTAATTAAAGAAAGTGAAAAAACATAAACGGCACAAGTTTCTTATCGGACGCCGCCAACGTACCCTGGTACCTCACTGAGTTTTCCGAGGAAGTAGATGACAAAGTTGAGTCGTTAAATAGCATTATAATCCACATTTATCATCAACACGCTCCTATGAAAACGGTTCGCGTCTTCAAACGGCAAACGCCGTGGATAACGGAAGAAATAAAACAATTTATGAAACTTAGAGACGCTGCTTTTTGTGACTTCAAAAGGACGAAGGGGATTGTTGATCAAAAATACTACAAGCAATTTCTCAATAAAACCTAGCAGATGCAAAAGACACTCCAAGTTAAAATATTACTATTCAATCATTGGCACTAACAAATCGCAAGCATCAATTTGGAGAAACTTAAGGAACACGGGCATAGGTAAACAAAAAACTCGATTCCCAATCCTAACTTCTCCCCCGACGCATTTAACCAATTCTTTACTACGACACCCTTAATTAAAAAAGCAGTACCGTCTCTTCCCATGACAGAAAGAAAAACTTCCAGTCTACAGCTAGTCTAACTGATGTCAACTTCTCTCCTATTTCACAGATTTAGACACTCAGGTGTTTAAATCTATTTAGTCCAAATCTTACCGGGTAGATTGAATTTCTATAGAAATGCTCAATAAACTCACACCTTATATCCTGCTGGCAATTAATGTCATCATAAACACACCACGAATGCAAGGTGAATTTCATTCACAGTGTAAATAACCTATGGTAATTCCTTTTCCCAGAAAAATCAGCTACAGAAAATTTAAACGATCACAGGCCTATAAGTATTTTACCAACCCTATCTATGGTCTTAGAACGACTGGCCCACGAGCAACTGACTGACTTCCACCAACGACGCAATCTATTAGATCCTTTCCACTCTGAATGTAGAAAACACCACAGCCCATCCACTGCTCTTTTAAAAATGACTTACGATATACGCGCAGCGATTGAGCAAATTACAGTTCTAACATTAGTCGACGTTTGTAAGGCATTCGACTCAATCGAATCCTCATGGACAAACTCCAGAGCATGGGTTTCTCACGTTCTACGTTAGGTTGGCTCTCATCTTACCTTAATAACCGTCACCAAAAAGTAACTTTAAATAATTCATCCTCCTCTTGGCTCCCCGTCACCAGAGGCGTCCCACAAAGATCAATTCTCGGCCCTCTGTTGTTCTCCATTTACATTAATGACATCTCCACGGCAATTGCATCGTGCTCCTATCACCTCTATGCCGACGTCCTTCAGATCTATATACATTCTAAAACCTCAGAACTTACAGATGCTATTAGTTAGCTGAATGCGGATCTTAAATCACTAACGGATTGGAGCAGTTATCATGTCCTAAAAATAAATCCATCTTAATCACAAGCTATTTTGATAGGTTACCCAAAGCTCCTTTCCCACATCAACTTCAATATCGACTGTCTGAAAGTTTTCTTTAAAACCGTAAAAATCTTGGTCTTATTATAAATGACACACTCACGTGGACAGACCATAACACGAGTGTTTGTAAAAAGGTAAACTCCTTCTTTTCATTGAAGAGACTAAAACACTTCCTACCGCAGTATTAAAAGCAAAAATCGCATCTTCTCTTCTTCTGCCTCATATAGATTACTGCGACGTGGTATACAGTGATCTTTTAGTAGATCTGTCCAATAAAATTCAAAAAATTTAAAATTCCTGCTTAAGATTTATTTTTAACCTTAAAAAATAAGATCATATATCCGACTACTACAAAAAGATGTCATGGTTTAATCTCGATTCCCGCAGGAAACTCCATATCCTTGATACAATATTTCGGCTACTGTCTCCAATCTCTCTCTCTTATCTTTCGTCGAACTATTCCTTTTTCTCTTCCCTGCACAAAATAACATCCGTAGCTCAAGAACGCTAAATATTACAACTCATATAACAAAAATGTTCAGTAATTCATTTCATGTAACGTCCTGCAGACTTTGTAATGAGTTACCCGTAAAGACAACAAAGCTAAAGTCACTGGAAGGCTTCCGCAAATTCTGCTTTCTACATTTGATGAACAAGTGCTAAACTGAATGATGTAACCTACACATACTTCACTTTCTGCCAGATTTGTCCACTCCAACATGGAATCATTGTATTGTACGCAGCCTCTGGTATTTTACATTCTCCGAAGCTCAAGTCTATCTAGTATAGTTTTAAATATATTTTTGATATTTTTTCTTAATTTCTATAATATTTCTCCTCACTCTTTTTTGTCTTTTATTTGTCAAGCAAGCATTTTATATTCGAAAGTATAAAATGAAATTTTTCCATATTTTTTATTATTCAAAACTGCCTATGTTGTACTTATTCACATATGCATGCGAGAATGTACATGTATATGTATACATAACATTACACTAATATATTTCTCTCGTGGTAACCATTTTCATGAATTAAGTTTTTAAATTTTAAAAAAATTTTAAATACCTAAATCCAGATGTAAACAAATTTTAATGGCTAGGTGAAAGAGGGGGCTACTTATCATCAACCTCGCCTTCTTTCTTCTCTCTCACTCTCTCACCCTCCCTCTCTCTTCCTCTCCCTCCATCTCCCTCCCTCCCCCTCCCTCTTCCTCCCTCTCCCTCCCTCCCTCTCCCTCCCTCCCTCCCTCTAGCCTACTCCCTAAACTCTCCAAAATTTAAGCAGAAATTCATCTCTCAACGAAATTTTAAAAACCTTGATTATGATAGTCTTACTGCCGATGCGGCGCGTCTTCCGTGGCACACCATTGAATATGCTGACGACATAGACGCAAAAGTCCAATCACTTAACGCTTTTCTTTTACATTTACTCGATAAATACGCGCCCATCAAAACTACACGTGTCTCTAAACCTCGCGCCCCGTGGATAACGGCCGACTTAAAACTATTGATGGCACGACGCGATTCAATTTTCCGTCTCTTCAAATCAAATAAATGCCCAAATACGTTAAATGCCTACAAAAGTATTAAAAAGAAAACCAAGCAGCAGATTCGAAATGCCAAAATAAAATTTGCTTATTCTATATAAGGCTCCAATGTAACAACATCCGCCCCATGGAACAACCTGTGAAACCTCGGTATTGGTAAGTACAAAGATTCTTCCTTACCACCGAACATATCACTAGATTCCCTTAATAAGAGATTCTCGACTAACCCAACAACAATCGACACCGAACGTAAACGCAAAGTCATTAGTAATCTTACGGTAAAAGCGAACGAGTCTTCCGGTTCTCCGCAATTCCACTTTAAAGCTGTTTCGCAACTTAACGTACTTTCAGTAATACGCAGAATCACAACTAAAGCCCAGGGTGCTGATGGTATTCCTATCATTATCATAAACAAATTAATACATCTAATACTTCCAGTGCTCACTAACATTTTCAACCAATCCTTATTACAGGGAAAATTCCCATCGCAATGGAAACGCGCGTTAGTCCGCCCAATCCCTAAGAAATCTCTCTCTGCAAACAATGACTATCGTCCGAATAGCTTTCTTCCCACTTTATCAAAATCTCTTGAGTGACTTGCGCATGAACATGTAACAGACTTTATCAACGCAAATAATGTTCTTGACTCCCATCAATCTGGGATGTCACATAGCACCACCACCATGCTAATTAAAATCACCGATGGTATACGCAGACCCATGGATGACAGAAAACTCACAGTACTAGTGTTGCTTGACTTTAGCAAAGCGTTCAGCTCAGTAGACAAAGACATACTCCTAGCAAAACTCCTCTGCATGCGATTCTCTTCACGTACAATAGATTGGTTCTCCTCGTACCTTAGCGATCGTTTCCAAAAAGGCATCTCCAACGACTCCTCGTCTTTATGGCTTAATGTTAACCAAGGCGTTCCGCAGACCTCAATTTTAGGTCCCCTGTGGTTCTCCCTATTTATTAATGATTGTTCTCAATATTTAACTTACTCCAAGCATCATCCGTACGCCGATGATCTACAAATATACTTTGTCACCAAACCAAACTCAACTTCAAGAATGGAGCTATGATAATCTTCTCAACATAAACCTTTTGAAATCTCAAGCCATTTTAATAGGTTATCCGAATCTACTGGCATCAACAAACCTTGCGGAATCAGTTCCTATGTCTTTGAACGGCTCAGTTATACACTATTGCAAAATCGTAAAAAATCTCGGGATTCTAATTAATGAAACGCTCACCTGGAATAATCACGTAATAAAAGTCTGCAAGACGGTAAACTCTTCCTTACACACTCTAAGGCCTCTCACTAACATTCTTCCCTCTTCACTAAAAATACAGCTAGTGACCTCTCTAATTCTTCCTCACTTCAACTATTGTTATTCTGTATACCAGGACTTATCAAAGGATCTCGCGATTAAGCTACAACGTTCTCATAATGCCCGCATCAAATTCATCTTTAATCTTAAGAAGTCTGACCATGTCTCAGAATACTTCCGTCGACTCTCCTGGCTAAAACTTGAATCTAGAAGAAACCTTCACCTCCTCTCCCTATTGTATCAAGTTCTTAATAATCACATCCCCTGTTATCTTTCTTCTCAGTTCGCCGTCATTAATACAGTTCACCAATGCAATAGCAGAGGATGCGATAAATTACTAACTCCACTTCATAGAACAGAAATTCACAACACATCCTTTACCGTCACTGCTTGCAAACTCTGGAATGGCCTTCCAACGTTAATAAAAAACTCTCTATCTCTAGGCACTTTTAAACGCTTGTATCACATGCATCTCCTCTCACTCATCATGCATTGAACCATTACCTATTTTCTCTTTTAGGTTGTCGCAAGGATGCGCTTATTGGGCATAAATTCATAATTTTATTTTACTTTATTTTCTTGTATCATAATTACGATGTAATCTCCCAGGCATATCTTACCCTACAATCCCTATTTCCCTCTCAACCCCTCCCTTATATGGATATAAATGTATTAATATATGGTTTATTTTCCTTTTCTCAAATTATTGTTCTTTTTTTCTCCTCTGTCGCTGAACTATTTAGGAATTTTTCGCGGTTTTTTACACCTCTCTTCTCTTCGTAAGTGTTTTCCGCAATGGGAAATTTTTTCTGTGTTAAAATATAGCTGATACACAGTTTTTTTTACCCACAAAACTAACAATATTCTTTGGTAATACTCTGTAATCTATTAACCAATATATAATTAATAATTAATTAATTAATTAATTAATTAATAATTTGTATATATTTTACGGTAATATTTATGTAACTTAATTTCTTTTAATATGTAAATATTTTAATTATTTATATGAACAAAGGGTTAAATGTAAAATGGACTATATAGTCTCAATTTTGCCCTAAATAAAGTCGTTTGTCTGTCTGTGTCCCTCCCTCCCTCTCCCTCCCCCTTTCCTACCCTCCCTCCCCCTCTTCCTCTCCCACCCTCCCTCCCCCTCTTCCTCTCTCTCCCCCCTCTCCCTCTCTCTCTCTCTCTCTCTCCCATTCCCTCCCCCTCCCTCTCCTCACCTCCCCCTCCCCTTCCCCATCCCATTCCCCCTCTCCTTCTCTGTCTCCCTCTCCCCCTCCATTCTCCTCTCTCATCCTATCCCTCCCTCTCCCCCCTCCCTTTCTCCCTCCCCCTCTCCCTCCCCCTCTCCTTCTCCCTCCCCCTCTCCCTCCCCCTCTATCTCTCCCTCCCCCTCCCTCCCCCTCCCTCTCTCCCTCCCCCTCACCTCTCCTCTCTTTCCCTCCCTCCCTCTCTCTCCTCCTCCCTCCCTCCCTCTCCCTTTTCCCCCATCTTTTCCTATTCCATCCCTCCCTTTTTCTCTCCCCCTCCTCTCTCTACCTTTCCCTCCCTCCCTCCTCCCTCTTTCTCTCTCTTTTTGGTGGCCGCCGTGGTATATGGTATTATATCCTCGAGGGCTAAGACTGCGAAGTGCGCATTCATGTCGCCGGATTAATTTTCTCTTCGTCTTGCGTCGTCTCACAAATTGCGATGCTTACTTTTCATCCCTCGGTGGTTTATTTGGCGGATTGAAAAGAGAGGCTCCCCGTTGCAACATCGTGCCATCGCACAGAATACCACACGTACCACACACCGTTGAGCGCGGCTATTGTTGCACTTTTTCATTCCGATGGGTTCAGATGAGATGGAGAGGGAGAAACGTCCTTTTGTCTCTCAGTCGTTTGCCGTCTCTTTGCAGCCCCCTCCCTCCCTCCCCCTTCTACATCCCTCCCCACTCACCCCCTGCCTCCTTCTCTCCTCATCCGTCTCCATTTTTTTTCAACTATTAATCCTCTGCGGTAGAGGCAGACGTCGTCGTCGAAGGCATTATAAAAGGAACCATTTATACTTCCGCAAGCAAACTGGCAAAAAGTTGCAGTGATTCCTATTTAGACATTACAAAGTTATAGATGGAATTTTCCAGTCTATGAAGAGGGATATTTTCATCAACAAAACGACTCCCAAACACTTCTCTGACATTCGGTTGGTTTTGGTGTTCTTGGGACAACGAACAAATTGCCCGCCATCTTCCTCTTGTGTGTCTATTTGACAGAGATACGATGACGAAGTGCAGAGCATGAAATTCGAACATTTTGTTTTAGGAAGGTTTTTGTGGTAGAGCGCTTTTAATGTGAATATTTCAGATTTATTTAGACGAAGAGGTATTATTGATTTGTACATATTATGAGTTTCAGCTAAACTTGCGTGGATTTCATGAGATTAAAATCCACTCTCGTAACCTTCCCTCTTAGGTACAGTTTTCCTTAAACTCACATTACATAACACTTCAATTCCATGTCAGAACTTGGATGTAACGACCGTTTGTTTTTCGTTCGCTGTGATAATACGGCCATTAATAACAACCGTAATCTTTCGTGTCAAATCGTAACATGAAATCATTCTAATATTAAACAAGTAGTACTGGAATGAACTATTTCGCCGTTTCGTTTCAATACAATTTTAATATATAACAAGATGATCCAAACGGAACCTATGGTGCCTACTTTTCATTTAATCATTTATTAAATACTTACATATATTGGCTTTAATAGCTTTAAAATCACCGCTGATATATAGCTCTTTGCGTTTCCAAATTTCATAATTTAGCGTTAAAACATATTACAAATACATTCGAACGGAATATTAAATTAATTACCCGTATTTCTGTGCCAAAATAACTCGCGTATGTACGAGTATTAGAATATACCGAATCCAAGTCCAAATATAGTCGTTGCGATGGCAACACTCTCGTAATGAGTAGTAAAAACTTCAAAAATGCCGGTATTTATGCTAAATTCGAAAAATACCATCAATAAGCAAAGTTCTACGATAAAAATTAGAATCTCCATTACATTTCTCATAGAATAATACAAAACTAGCTCCAATATTACAATTCAAAGATATTTGAATGTGCAAGAAAAAATAACCCTGCACGGTGGATTTCCGATTCCCCATGTAAATCGAATGGGAAGAATAGTTCCTGGAATCGAACCCGGGACTTTCAATCTTCGCAACAAAAATTATCCTCGGCCTCCGTAGCCAGAGATCTCCACCAAGTGTCATGAAAATCGATCTATTGGTGCAAAAGTTAATATGGGGGGACAGACAGGCACAACGACAAAACAAGATTGGGTTGGTGTACTCCATCTCGGAGTACACATTTTTTAAATGCGTTCTTTGAGATTTCACAATGTTCTCAATATTTTTCTCTCAGAGGAGAATTTAACGAGAAGCAAGCGAGGTACGTTGTAAAATACATATAGGTCTTCATGTCAAGTAGTCGTAGTTGTCCGATTTTAACCAAAATTGGATCGGTCAATTAATTTTAACAAAACTACCCAATACCAAATTTTATCACAATATGTCAAGTGTTCCCCAGTTGAAACAAAGTAACATCGTAAACTACATATAGGTCTTCATGTAAAGTGGTCTTCATTGTTGTCCGATTTAACCAAAATTGGAATCGGTCTACCGGTTTTAGCAAAACTCCCGAATGTCAAATTTCATCTAAATACATCAAGGTGCTCCCGAGTTGAAACAAAGGAACATTGTCAACTACTTGTAGGTCTTCATGTAAAGTGGTCGCAATTGTTGCCCGATTTTAAACAAAATTGGAATCGTTTCACCAATTTCAGCAAAATTCCCCCTTACCAAATTTCATCAAAATACGCCCAACGGTTCCCAAATTGAAACAGAGGAACGTTGTTGGTCATCATGTAAAGTGGTCATCATTGTTGTTCGAGTTTGATCAAAATTGAAAACGGTCGATAAAATTTAGCAAAACTCCCCAATAGAAAATTTCATCACAATACGTCCAGTGGTTTCCGAGTTTTAACGGACGGACGGCCGCACGAACTGGCGGACGGACGAACGGACAAATGGACGGATGGACGAAAATTAACTCTCTATATGCGTTCACTTCGTGCATAGAACGCATAACTATAAACTTATTTCCATTCTGGAAAGTAGGCTAAAAATTCAAGACTGTAACGACTAGGATGGCTCCATGGACCGTCGAAGAGGGAGCAGGGAATCCAAAGGAAAGAATGGAAGTGTTTTTGTTCAACAATTTTAATGTTCCTCATACATCTATCCATACTAGTCCTACTTCCTTACATCACTACGACCCACCTCTCGCTTTCATTCGTACCACGCTACTGCCCGCGTCTATTCTTGCTTGAACCCAAACGTCCCCTCCACCGCGGCGTTCTCCTATTTGCCGCTGCCTCTCAAGCCACATAGGGCAAAGGCACCCCAGAGCCTGACAACTGCAGAGTTTCAGTTGCAGGAACAGAGAGGAAGTGGGTGGTGAGTGAGTGAGTGGAATTTCGGCAATCCTCTCACGTCAGCATGTTACTAGTGGGAGGGGACTTCCTGTGGCTGCCTTCTTAGTAGACCAACAAAAACTAAAAAAATTCTCACACCAAAGATTCCGCAAGAATTACACAAGAAGCGCCGTTTTGTTTACAGAGTCAGTATGGTTACTGACAACAGTATGTAGTAATCATAATTTTCGCCGCGATTCCTATAGGTATGAATCTACCTAAGGGTCGAAAGGTATGAATCGAAACACGCCTGGAATGTGCACTCGCCTATGCTCCAGCCGAGCTCGGCAATAATCATCACCATAGTAACAAATCAAAACGCCGAAATGAAAGTTTTTGAAATAAATTCAAACAAATACGACCAATAATATAACAATAAAAATCTTCAGTTTTTTCCTCTTAGAGCAGTACAAATCCCACTACGATATCATAATTCTAAAATATTACATTAACTTTTAAATCAAATGCGGAAAAAACTAACCTGAAATGGAACTCGGGACCTGTAAATTCGGAATATAAATTACGGCCCGGAGATAGTCAACATTGAGAAACAGGTTAAGGCCAAAAGAAAGCTTGATGTATTCGCCAAAGTCGATTTCACAAGATTTAGGTTTTTTCTGCGAAATAATTATACTAATTTTTGTGAGATCTCAGATATTACAGACGCGGAAGAAACCTAGTTCATGCTCAGAGATATGATGTGAGAGTGTACAGATAAATGTGTTCCAAGCAAACTGAAGCTTGAAAATGCAGAACCTAGATGATACAACCACGAAGTTAGGATGTCTCTCCGACGGAAAAGAATACTCCACCTTCGCGTAAATAACACATCCTAATTAGCTATGTTTGAACAGATTGCAACGTTAAGGCAACAATACAAGAAGGCGCGCTCCATAGCCAGAGTGTCAATGCGTAATGCGTTTAACAATTACAAAAAAGGTTTTACAGGACAACTTGAAAGAGAACCCGAAACCATTTTGGGTTTACGTCAGAAAAGTCCAAGGTAGAGGCCCCACTATTGTGTCACTGAGATCGGATACGGAAAATATAGTTTAAAATAGTGCGGACAAAGCAAACCTAATAAATCAACACTTTCAGAAAGCTTTTAATCCTAATGACGATGAATCAGGGCGACTCGGTGGAAGATTTGGTATTTTCCGAATATGGTATCGCGCTCCAACTTCATTCACTTAAACCAAATAAATCTCCTAAGCCGGAGGAAATACCTGCGCGAGTGTTGAAACAGTTAGCTTATGAAATCGCGTCGAATTTGAAAATTATATTCGAGAAATCCATTACGGAAGGTGTCGTTCCTAAAGATTGGAAGGTGGCACACGTTACGCCCATCCATAAGGGCGGAGACAAAGACAACCTCAAAAATTATAGGCCAATTTCTTTAACTTCACTATTGTGCAAAATACTTAAGCACATAATCTTTAGTTATGTAATGCGCTATTTAGATAGTCACTCATTGCTTAGCGGGTACCAGCACGGATTCCGGAGAGATAGATCATGCGAAACGTAGCTCGGCCTGTTCGTGGATGATTTGTTGCGATGCGGAGGGAAAATACTCAGGTCGATGCCATATTCATTGACTTCAGAAAGGCGTTTGATAAAGTATCTCATAAGAAATTAATTGCGAAGTTAGGACAATATGGGATCAATCCGAAAGTTGTCAGTTGGGAGAGAGATTTCCTCTCGAATAGAGAACAGATAGTTGTCATCGATGGGAAATACTCGTCCCCCATTAAAGTAGCGTCGGGTGTTCCTCAAGAAGTGTATTGAGCCCTCGGCTTTTATTAATTTACGTGAATGACATCTGCTCGGTAGTTCGTAGTAAAATTAGACTTTTTGCCGATCATACCGTTCTATGCAAAGAAATAAAAATCCAGGGGGACTATCAGTCGCTGCGTGAATACTAAAGAGCCATTTCAGCGTGGAGCAAATAATGGCAAATTGAAATTAATTACATTAAAGGTGCCGCAGTTACGTCCTGGAAAAGTAAGAACATAGAAGTAGGTACTGAGTATAAAATAGATGGAATAAATATTCAAGCCGCCGAGTATGTAAAATATTTAGGAGTCGAGATCTTTCGTGAGACATGGACATTCGTCCAGTTATAGGCGCGGCCAACAATATTCTAGCCTTTAATAGGTAGAATAGAACGGAACACTACAGAAAAAGTACGTGAAACATGTTATATATCACTAGTTAGACCACAAGTGGAATACGCCTCATGCATATGGGATTCGTACGAGAAGGGGCATATAATTCAATTAGAAAGAGTGCAGCGCAGAGCAGCTAGATTCGTAAAACAAAAGCACATGCATCGCAGAACTTGGTGGTACTCGCCTGCATGAAGCGTGACGTCATGGAGGGGAAAGCCTGCATGAAGGGGTAGGCAGAGGGAGCGGAGGGGAGAGGAGAACGCATGAGAGGCAGAGCTGTCAAAATACTCGCATTCACCCTGGAGAGGGCGCGCGGTCTTTTCGAGTGGAGTGAGTGAGAGAAGGCATTTTAAAGTTGGCAACGAGGGAATGCGACCACAGGTACCTTTATGGACACACGCGGAGACAGTCTATCTCCCCCGCATCGAGGAAGTTTTTTGAAAATGAACCCTTTCACTGAAAACGGTCTTCTGCGCAAGTTCCACCAAGTTCTGCGATGCTTGTACGAAGGGAAGGAACGCGTCACCTCATAATTTAGCGATTTGAACTGGGTACCACAGGAGGATCGTAGATTGAACTCAAGGTTGCGGCTTCTGGAGAAATATAGATCGGGATGTCTAAAAGACGAGGTTGTAGGAATAATTGAAGCACCAACGTATATAGGGAGGAACGACCGTGATGATAAGATACGAGATATCGATTTTAGGACGGACCGTTATCTAGGCTCGTTCGTTCCGAGGACAGTACGAGATCTCAATAGAATTCTTCCTCCCACTTACACTTCCTACCTATTACCCTTCCTCCCTCTTACTCATCCTACCTATCACCTATCACATTCTCCATCTAACTCATCCTTCATCATACTCTTCCTCCCTCATAATGTCTCTCCCACATATTTTCCTCTCTGTTACCCCTCCTCGCTCATATAAATCTTCCATCTTACACTTCACCCCTATTAATTATTATTACTCTTACTTTTTGTTGTCTTACAATTCTTCCTCTTCTTAATTCTTACCCTTCCTCTCACTTACCATTCCTCCCTCTTATTCTTCCTACCACTTACTCTTCCTCAGTCTTCTTCTTCCTCCCTCTTATTCTTCCTCCCTCCTACTCTTCCTCCCTCTACCTCTTCCTCCCTCTTATTTTCCTCCCTCTTACACTTCCTCCCTCTTAATCCTCCCTCTTATTATTCCTCCCTCTTACTCTTTCTCCCTCTTATTATTCCTCCCTCTTACCCTTTCTCCCTCTTACCCTTCCTCCCTCTCATTCTTCCTCCTTCTTACTCTTCCTCCCTCTTATTCTTCCTCAAATTTACTCTTCCTTCCTCTTACTATTTCTCCCTCTTACTCTTCCTCCATTTTACTCATCCTCCTTCTTCCTCTTTCTTGTCTTACTCTTCCTCCCTCTTACTATTCCTCCCTCTTACTCTTTCTCCCTCTTACTCTTCCTTCCTTTTATTTTTCCTCCCTAATACTCTTCCTTCCTCATCCTATTTCTCCCTCTTCCTCTTCCTCCCTCTTCCTCCTTTTCCCTCTCACACTTCCTCACTCATACTCTTCCACCCTCTTCCTCCTTCTCCCTCTTACACTTCCCCCCTCATACTCTTTCTCCCTCTTATTCTTCCTAACTCTTACTTTTCCTCCCTCTTACGCTTTCTCCCTACTACTCTTCCTCCCTCTTACTATTTCTCTTTCTTAGTTTTTCTACCTATTACACTTCCTCCCTCGTACTCTTTCTCCATCTTACTCTTCCTCCTTCTTACTCAGCCTCCTTCTTCCTCTTTCTTGTCATATTCTTCCTTCCTCTTACACTTTCTCCCTCATACACTTCCTCCATCTTACTCATCCACCTTCCTCTGTCTTGTCTTACTCTTCCTCCCTATTATTCTTCCTCCCTCTTACACTTCCTCCCTCTTATTCTCCCTCCGTCTTACTCTTCCTCCATCTTACTCTTCCTCCCTCTTACTCTATCCCTCTCTTAGTCATTCTCCCACTTACTCTTTCTCCATCTTATTCATCCTCCCTCTTACACTTCCTCCCTATTACTTTTCCTCCCTCTTATTCTTCCACACTCCTAATCTTCCTCCCTCTTACTTTTTCTCCCTCTTACTCTTCCTCCCTCTAACTCTCTCTCCTTCTTACACTTCATCTCTCTTACTCTCCCCCCCTCTTATTCTTCCTCCCTCTTATTCTTCCCCCTCTAACCCTTCCTCCCTCTTATTCTTCCTCCCTCCTACTCTTCCTCCCTCTTACTGTTTCTCCCTCTTACACTTCCTCCTTATTATTCTTCTTCCCTCTTACTCTTTCTCTCTCTTAGTCTTTCTCCCTCTTACTTTTCCTCCCTCTTAATCTTTCTCCTGCTAACTCTCTCTCCCTCTTACACTTCTTCCCTCTTACTCTTTCTCCCTCTTATTCTTCCTCCCTCTTATTCTTCCCCCCTCTTACCCTTCCTCACTCTTATTCTTCCTCCCTCCTACTCTTCCTCCCTCTTACTGTTTCTCCCTCTTACACTTCCTCTTTATTACTCTTCTTCCCTCTTACACTTTCTCTCTCTTAGTCTTTCTCCATCTTACTTTTCCTCCCTCTTAATCATTCTCCCGCTAACTCTCTCTCCCTCTTACTCTTCTTCTCTCTTACCCTTCCTCCCTCTTATTCTTCCTCCCTCTTATTCTTCCACCCACTTATTCTTCCCCCCTCTTACCCTTCCTCCCTCTTATACTTCCTCCCGCCTACTCTTCCGCACTCTTACTGTTTCTCCCTCTTACTCTTCCTCCTTATTACTCTTCTTCCCTCTTACTCTTTCTCTCTCTTAGTCTTTCTCCCTCTAACTCTCTCTCCGTCTTACTCTTCCTCCCTCTTATTCTTCCTCCCTCTTACTGTTACTCCCTCTTACTCTTCCTCCTTATTATTCTTCTTCCCTCTTACTCTTTCTCTCTCTTACACTTCCCCCTTATTATTCTTCTTCCCTCTTACACTTTCTCTCTCTTAGTCTTTCTCCTCTTACATTTCCTCCCTCTTAATCTTTCTCCCTCTAACGCTCTCTCCCTCTTACTCTTCCTCCCTCTTACTCTTCCTCCCTCTTATTCTTCCTCCCTCTTATTCTTCCTCCCTCTTAATCTTTCTCACTCTTACTCTTCCTCCCTCTTATTCTTCCTCCCTCTTATTCTTCCTCCCTCTTATTCTTCCTCCCTCTTACTGTTTCTCCCTCTTACTCTTCCTCCTTATTATTCTTCTTCACTCTTACTCTTTCTCTCTCTTACTCTTCCCCCTTATTATTCTTCTTCCCTCTTACTCTTTCTCTCTCTTAGTCTTTCTTCCACTTACTTTTCCCCCCTTTTAATCTTCCTCCCTCTAACTCTCATTCCCTCTTATTCTTCTTCCCTCTTACTCTTCCTCCCTCTTAATCTTCCTCCCTCTTATTCTTCCCCCCTCTTACCCTTCCTCACTCTTATTCTTCCTCCCTCCTACTCTTCCTCCCTCTTACTGTTTCTCCCTCTTACTCTTCCTCTTTATTACTCTTCTTCCCTCTTACACTTTTGCTCTCTTAGTCTTTCTCCCTCTTACTTTTCCTCCCTCTTAATCTTTCTCCCGCTAAATCTCTCTCCCTCTTACTATTTTTCTCTCTTACTCTTCCTCCCTCTTATTATTCCTCCCTCTTATTCTTCCCCCCTCTTACCCTTCCTACCTCTTATACTTCCTCCCTCCTACTCTTCCTCCCTCTTACTGTTTCTCCCTCTTATTCTTCCTAATTTTTACTCTTCTTCTCTATTTCTCTCTCTTAGTCTTTCTCCCTCTTACTTTTCCTCCCTCTTACTCTTCCTCCCTCTAACTCTCTCTCCTTCTTACACTTCATCTCTCTTACTCTTCCCCCCTCTTATTCTTCCTCCCTCTTATTCTTCCCCCTCTAACCCTTCCTCCCTCTTATTCTTCCTCCCTCCTACTCTTCCTCCCTCTTACTGTTTCTCCCTCTTACACTTCCTCCTTATTATTCTTCTTCCCTCTTACTCTTTCTCTCTCTTAGTCTTTCTCCCTCTTACTTTTCCTCCCTCTTAATCTTTCTCCCGCTAACTCTCTCTCCCTCTTACACTTCTTCCCTCTTACTCTTTCTCCCTCTTATTCTTCCTCCCTCTTATTCTTCCCCCCTCTTACCCTTCCTCACTCTTATTCTTCCTCCCTCCTACTCTTCCTCCCTCTTACTGTTTCTCCCTCTTACACTTCCTCTTTATTACTCTTCTTCCCTCTTACACTTTCTCTCTCTTAGTCTTTCTCCCTCTTACTTTTCCTCCCTCTTAATCATTCTCCCGCTAACTCTCTCTCCCTCTTACTCTTCTTCTCTCTTACCCTTCCTCCCTCTTATTCTTCCTCCCTCTTATTCTTCCACCCACTTATTCTTCCCCCCTCTTACCCCTCCTCCCTCTTATACTTCCTCCCGCCTACTCTTCCGCACTCTTACTGTTTCTCCCTCTTACTCTTCCTCCTTATTACTCTTCTTCCCTCTTACTCTTTCTCTCTCTTAGTCTTTCTCCCTCTAACTCTCTCTCCGTCTTACTCTTCCTCCCTCTTATTCTTCCTCCCTCTTACTGTTACTCCCTCTTACTCTTCCTCCTTATTATTCTTCTTCCCTCTTACTCTTTCTCTCTCTTACACTTCCCCCTTATTATTCTTCTTCCCTCTTACACTTTCTCTCTCTTAGTCTTTCTCCTCTTACATTTCCTCCCTCTTAATCTTTCTCCCTCTAACGCTCTCTCCCTCTTACTCTTCCTCCCTCTTACTCTTCCTCCCTCTTATTCTTCCTCCCTCTTATTCTTCCTCCCTCTTAATCTTTCTCACTCTTACTCTTCCTCCCTCTTATTCTTCCTCCCTCTTATTCTTCCTCCCTCTTATTCTTCCTCCCTCTTACTGTTTCTCCCTCTTACTCTTCCTCCTTATTATTCTTCTTCACTCTTACTCTTTCTCTATCTTACTCTTCCCCCTTATTATTCTTCTTCCCTCTTACTCTTTCTCTCTCTTAGTCTTTCTTCCACTTACTTTTCCCCCCTTTTAATCTTCCTCCCTCTAACTCTCATTCCCTCTTATTCTTCTTCCCTCCTACTCTTCCTCCCTCTTAATCTTCCTCCCTCTTATTCTTCCCCCCTCTTACCCTTCCTCACTCTTATTCTTCCTCCCTCCTACTCTTCCTCCCTCTTACTGTTTCTCCCTCTTACTCTTCCTCTTTATTACTCTTCTTCCCTCTTACACTTTTGCTCTCTTAGTCTTTCTCCCTCTTACTTTTCCTCCCTCTTAATCTTTCTCCCGCTAAATCTCTCTCCCTCTTACTATTTTTCTCTCTTACTCTTCCTCCCTCTTATTATTCCTCCCTCTTATTCTTCCCCCCTCTTACCCTTCCTACCTCTTATACTTCCTCCCTCCTACTCTTCCTCCCTCTTACTGTTTCTCCCTCTTACTCTTCCTAATTTTTACTCTTCTTCTCTATTTCTCTCTCTTAGTCTTTCTCCCTCTTACTTTTCCTCCCTCTTACTCTTCCTCCCTCTAACTCTCTCTCCTTCTTACACTTCATCTCTCTTACTCTTCCCCCCTCTTATTCTTCCTCCCTCTTATTCTTCCCCCTCTAACCCTTCCTCCCTCTTATTCTTCCTCCCTCCTACTCTTCCTCCCTCTTACTGTTTCTCCCTCTTACACTTCCTCCTTATTATTCTTCTTCCCTCTTACTCTTTCTCTCTCTTAGTCTTTCTCCCTCTTACTTTTCCTCCCTCTTAATCTTTCTCCCGCTAACTCTCTCTCCCTCTTACACTTCTTCCCTCTTACTCTTTCTCCCTCTTATTCTTCCTCCCTCTTATTCTTCCCCCCTCTTACCCTTCCTCACTCTTATTCTTCCTCCCTCCTACTCTTCCTCCCTCTTACTGTTTCTCCCTCTTACACTTCCTCTTTATTACTCTTCTTCCCTCTTACACTTTCTCTCTCTTAGTCTTTCTCCCTCTTACTTTTCCTCCCTCTTAATCATTCTCCCGCTAACTCTCTCTCCCTCTTACTCTTCTTCTCTCTTACCCTTCCTCCCTCTTATTCTTCCTCCCTCTTATTCTTCCACCCACTTATTCTTCCCCCCTCTTACCCCTCCTCCCTCTTATACTTCCTCCCGCCTACTCTTCCGCACTCTTACTGTTTCTCCCTCTTACTCTTCCTCCTTATTACTCTTCTTCCCTCTTACTCTTTCTCTCTCTTAGTCTTTCTCCCTCTAACTCTCTCTCCGTCTTACTCTTCCTCCCTCTCATTCTTCCTCCCTCTTACTGTTACTCCCTCTTACTCTTCCTCCTTATTATTCTTCTTCCCTCTTACTCTTTCTCTCTCTTACACTTCCCCCTTATTATTCTTCTTCCCTCTTACACTTTCTCTCTCTTAGTCTTTCTCCTCTTACATTTCCTCCCTCTTAATCTTTCTCCCTCTAACGCTCTCTCCCTCTTACTCTTCATCCCTCTTACTCTTCCTCACTCTTATTCTTCCTCCCTCTTATTCTTCCTCCCTCTTAATCTTTCTCACTCTTATTCTTCCTCCCTCTTATTCTTCCTCCCTCTTATTCTTCCCCCCTCTTACCCTTCCTCACTCTTATTCTTCCTCCCTCCTACTCTTCCTCCCTCTTACTGTTTCTCCCTCTTACTCTTCCTCTTTATTACTCTTCTTCCCTCTTACACTTTTGCTCTCTTAGTCTTTCTCCCTCTTACTTTTCCTCCCTCTTAATCTTTCTACCGCTAAATCTCTCTCCCTCTTACTATTTTTCTCTCTTACACTTCCTCCCTCTTATTATTCCTCCCTCTTATTCTTCCCCCCTCTAACCCTTCCTACCTCTTATACTTCCTCCCTCCTACTCTTCCTCCCTCTTACTGTTTCTCCCTCTTACTCTTCCTAATTTTTACTCTTCTTCTCTATTTCTCTCTCTTAGTCTTTCTCCCTCTTACTTTTCCTCCCTCTTAATATTTCTCCCTCTAACTCTCTCTCCCTTTTACTCTTCCTCCCTCTTTCTCTTCCTCCCTCTTATTCTTCCTCCCTCTTATTCTTCCTCCCTCTTAATCTTTCTCCCTCTTATTCTTCCTCCTTATTATTCTTCTTCCCTCTTGCTCTTTCTCTCTCTTGGTCTTTCTCCCACTTACTTTTCCTCCCTCTTAATCTTCCTCCCTCTAACTCTCTCTCCCTCTTACTCTTCTTCTCTCTTACTCTTCCCCCCTCTTATTCTTCCTCTCTCTTATTCTTCCCCCCTCTTACCCTTCCTCCCTCTTATTCTTCCTCCCTCCTACTCTTCCTCCCTTTTACTGTTTCTCCCTCTTACACTTCCTCCTTATTACTCTTCTTCCCTCTTACTCTTTCTCTCTCTTCGTCTTTCTCCCACTTACTTTTCCTCCCTCTAAATCTTTCTCCCGCTATCTCTCTCTCCCTCTTACTCTTCCTCCTTATTATTCTTCTTCCCTCTTACTGTTTCTCTCTCTTAGTCTTTCCTCCACTTACTTTTCCCCCCTCTTAATCTTCCTCCCTCTAACTCTCACTCCCTCTTATTATTCTTCCCTCTTACTCTTCCTCCCTCTTATTCTTCCTCCCTCTTATTCTTCCCCCCTCTTACCCTTCCTCACTCTTATTCTTCCTCCCTCCTACTCTTCCTCCCTCTTACTGTTTCTCCCTCTTACTCTTCCTCTTTATTACTCTTCTTCCCTCTTACACTTTTGCTCTCTTAGTCTTTCTCCCTCTTACTTTTCCTCCCTCTTAATCTTTCTCCCGCTAAATCTCTCTCCCTCTTACTCTTCTTCTCTCTTACTCTTCCTCCCTCTTATTATTCCTCCCTCTTATTCTTCCCCCCTCTTACCCTTCCTACCTCTTATACTTCCTCCCTCCTACTCTTCCTCCCTCTTACTGTTTCTCCCTCTTACTCTTCCTAATTTTTACTCTTCTTCCCTCTTTCTCTCTCTTAGTATTTCTCCCTCTTACTTTTCCTCCCTCTTAATCTTTCTCCCTCTAACTCTCTCTCCCTCTTACTCTTCCTCCCTCTTTCTCTTCCTCCCTCTTATTCTTCCTCCCTCTTATTCTTCCTCCTTCTTACTGTTTCTCCCTCTTACTCTTCCTCCTTATTATTCTTCTTCCCTCTTGCTCTTTCTCTCGCTTACTCTTCCCCCTTATTATTCTTCTTCACTCTTACTCTTTCTCTCTCTTGGTCTTTCTCCCACTTACTTTTCCTCCCTCTTAATCTTCCTCCCTCTAACTCTCTCTCCCTCTTACTCTTCTTCTCTCTTACTCTTCCCCCCTCTTATTCTTCCTCCATCTTATTCTTCCCCCCTCTTACCCTTCCTCCCTCTTATACTTCCTCCCTCCTACTCTTCCTCCCTCTTACTGTTTCTCCCTCTTACACTTCCTCCTTATTACTCTTCTTCCCTCTTACTCTTTCTCTCTCTTAGTCTTTCTCCCTCTTACTTTTCCTCCCTCTAAATCTTTCTCCCGCTAACTCTCTCTCCCTCTTACTTTTCTTCCTTTTTACACTTCCTCCCTCTTATTATTCCTTTCTCTTACTCTTCCCCTCTCTTACTCTGTCTCTCCCTTACCCTTTCTCCCTCTTACTCTTCCTCCCTCCTACTCTTCCGCCCTCTTACTGTTTCTCCCTCTTAATCTTCCTCCTTATTACTCTTCTTCCCACTTACTCTTTCTCTCTCTTAGTCTTTCTCCCTCTAACTCTCTCTCCGTCTTACTCTTCCTCCCTTTTATTCTTCCTCCCTCTTAGTCTTACTCCCTCTTACTCTTCCTCCTTATTATTCTTCTTCCCTCTTACTCTTTCTCTCTCTTATACTTCCCCCTTATTATTCTTCTTCCCTCTTACTCTTTCTCTCTCTTAGCCTTTCTTTCTCTTACATTTCCTCCCTCTTAATCTTTCTCCCTCTAACTCTATCTCCCTCTTACTCATCCTCCCTCTTACTCTTCCTCGCTCTTATTCTTCCACCCACTTATTCTTCCCCCCTCTTACCCTTCCTCCCTCTTATACTTCCTCCCGCCTACTCTTCCGCCCTCTTACTGTTTCTTCCTCTTACTCTTCCTCCTTATTACACTTCTTCCCTCTTACTCTTTCTCTCTCTTAGTCTTTCTCCCTCTAACTGTCTCTCCATCTTACTCTTCCTCCCTCTTATTCTTCCTCCCTCTTACTGTTACTCCCTCTTACTCTTCCTCCTTATTATTCTTCTTCCCTCTTACTCTTTCTCTCTCTTACACTTCCCCCTTATTATTCTTCTTCCCTCTTACTCTTTCTCCCTCTTACTTTTCCTCCCTCTTAATCTTTCTCCCTCTAACTCTCTTTCCCTCTTACTCTTCCTCCCTCTTTCTTTTCCTCCCTCTTATTCTTCCTCCCTTTTATTCTTCCTCCCTCTTAATCTTTCTCCCTCTTATTCTTCCTCCCTCTTATTCTTCCTCCATCTTACTGTTTCTCCCTCTTACTCTTCCTCCTTATTATTCTTCTTCCCTCTTACTCTTTCTCTCTCTTAGTCTTTCTTCCACTTACTTTTCCCCCCTCTTAATCTTCCTCCCGCTAAATCTCTCTCCCTCTTACTCTTCTTCTCTCTTACTCTTCCTCCCTCTTATTATTCCTCCCTCTTATTCTTCCCCCTCTTACCCTTCCTACGTCTTATACTTCCTCCCTCCTACTCTTCCTCCCTCTTACTATTTCTCCCTCTTACTCTTCCTAATTTTTACTCTTCTTCCCTCTTTCTCTCTCTTAGTCTTTCTCCCTCTTACTTTTCCTCCCTCTTAATCTTTCTCCCTCTAACACTCTCTCCCTCTTACTCTTTCTCTCTCTTTCTCTTCCTCCCTCTTATTCTTCCTCCCTCTTATTCTTCCTCCTTCTTACTGTTTCTCCCTCTTACTCTTCCTCCTTATTATTCTTCTTCCCTCTTGCTCTTTCTCTCTCTTGGTCTTTCTCCCACTTACTTTTCCTCCCTCTTAATCTTCCTCCCTCTAACTCTCTCTCCCTCTTACTCTTCTTCTCTCTTACTCTTCCCCCCTCTTATTCTTCCTCTCTCTTATTCTTCCCCCCTCTTACCCTTCCTCCCTCTTATTCTTCCTCCCTCCTACTCTTCCTCCCTTTTACTGTTTCTCCCTCTTACACTTCCTCCTTATTACTCTTCTTCCCTCTTACTCTTTCTCTCTCTTCGTCTTTCTCCCTCTTACTTTTCCTCCCTCTAAATCTTTCTCCCGCTAACTCTCTTTCCCTCTTACTTTCCTTCCTTCTTACCCTTCCTCCCTCTTATTATTCCTTTCTCTTACTCTTCCCCTCTCTTACTCTGTCTCTCCCTTACCCTTTCTCCCTCTTACTCTTCCTCCCTCTTATTCTTCCCCCCTCTTACCCTTCCTCCCTCTTATTCTTCCTCCCTCCTACTCTTCCGCCCTCTTACTGTTTCTCCCTCTTACTCTTCCTCCTTATTACTCTTCTTCCTTCTTACTCTTTCTCTCTCTTAGTCTTTCTCCCTCTAACTCTCTCTCCGTCTTACTCTTCCTCCCTCTTATTCTTCCTCCCTCTTACTGTTACTCCCTCTTACTCTTCCTCCTTATTATTCTTCTTCCCTCTTACTCTTTCTCTCTCTTACACTTCCCACTTATTATTCTTCTTCCCTCTTACTCTTTCTCACTCTTAGCCTTTCTCCCTCTTACATTTCCTCCCTCTTAATCTTTCTCCCTCTAACTCTCTCTCCCTCTTACTCTTCCTCCCTCTTACTCATCCTCCCTCTTATTCTTCCTCCCTCCTATTCTTCCTCCCTCTTAATCTTTCTCCCTCTATCTCTCTCTCCCTCTTACACTTCCTCCCTCTTACTCTTCCTCTTTCTTACTCTTCCTCCCTCTTATTCTTCCTCCCTCTTACTGTTACTCCCTCTTACTCTTCCTCCTTATTATTCTTCTTCCCTCTTACTCTTTCTCTCTCTTACACTTCCCCCTTATTATTCTTCTTCCCTCTTACTCTTTCTCCCTCTTACTTTTCCTCCCTCTTAATCTTTCTCCCTCTAACTCTCTTTCCCTCTTACTCTTCCTCCCTCTTTCTTTTCCTCCCTCTTATTCTTCCTCCCTCTTATTCTTCCTCCCTCTTACTGTTTCTCCCTCTTACTCTTTCTCCTTATTATTCTTCTTCCCTCTTACTCTTTCTCTCTCTTACTCTTCCCCCTTATTATTATTCTTCCCTCTTACTCTTTCTCTCTCTTAGTCTTTCTTCCACTTACTTTCCCCCCGTCTTACTCTTCCTCCCTCTAACTCTCATTCCCTCTTATCCTTCTTCCCTCTTACTCTTCCTCCCTCTTATTCTTCCTCCCTCTTATTCTTCCCTCATCTTACCCTTCCTCACTCTTATTCTTCCTCCCTCCTACTCTTCCTCCCTCTTACTGTTTCTCCCTCTTACTCTTCCTCTTTATTACTCTTCTTCCCTCTTACACTTTTGCTCTCTTAGTCTTTCTCCCTCTTACTTTTCCTCCCTCTTAATCTTTCTCCCGCTAAATCTCTCTCCCTCTTACTCTTCTTCTCTCTTACTCTTCCTCCCTCTTATTATTCCTCCCTCTTATTCTTCCCCCCTCTTACCCTTCCTACCTCTTATACTTCCTCCCTCCTACTCTTCCTCCCTCTTACTGTTTCTCCCTCTTACTCTTCCTAATTTTTACTCTTCTTCCCTCTTTCTCTCTCTTAGTCTTTCTCCCTCTTACTTTTCCTCCCTCTTAATCTTTCTCCCTCTAACTCTCTCTCCCTCTTACTCTTCCTCCCTCTTTCTCTTCCTCCCTCTTATTCTTCCTCCCTCTTATTCTTCCTCCTTCTTACTGTTTCTCCCTCTTACTCTTCCTCCATATTATTCTTCTTCCCTCTTGCTCTTTCTCTCGCTTACTCTTCCCCCTTATTATTCTTCTTCACTCTTACTCTTTCTCTCTCTTGGTCTTTCTCCCACTTACTTTTCCTCCCTCTTAATCTTCCTCCCTCTAACTCTCTCTCCCTCTTACTCTTCTTCTCTCTTACTCTTCCCCCCTCTTATTCTTCCTCCCTCTTATTCTTCCCCCCTCTTACCCTTCCTCGCTCATATTCTTCCTCCCTCCTACTCTTCCTCCCTCTTACTGTTTCTCCGTCTTACACTTCCTCCTTATTACTCTTCTTCCCTCTTACTCTTTCTTTCTCTTAGTCTTTCTCCCTCTTACTTTTCCTCCCTCTAAATCTTTCTCCCGCTAACTCTCTCTCCCTCTTACTTTTCTTCCTTTTTACACTTCCTCCGTCTTATTATTCCTTTTTCTTACTCTTCCCGTCTCTTACTCTGTCTCTCCCTTATCCTTTCTCCCTCTTACTCTTCCTCCCTCTTATTCTTCCTTCCTCTTACCCTTCCTCCCTCTTATTCTTCCTCCCTCCTACTCTTCCTCCCTCTTACTGTTTCTCCCTCTTACACTTCCTCCTTATTACTCTTCTTCCCTCTTACTCTTTCTCTCTCTTAGTCTTTCTCCCTCTTACTTTTCCTCCCTCTAAATCTTTCTCCCGCTAACTCTCTCTCCCTCTTACTCTTCTTCCTTCTTACTCTTCCTCCCTCTTATTATTCCTTTCTCTTACTCTTCCCATCTCTTACTCTGTCTCTCCCTTACCTTTTCTCCCTCTTACTCTTCCTCCCTCTTATTCTTCCCACATCTTACCCTTCCTCCCTCTAATTCTTCCTCCCTCCTACTCTTCTTCCCTCTTACTGTTTCTCCCTCTTACACTTCCTCTTTATTACTCTTCTTCCCTCTTACTCTTTCTCTCTCTTAGTCTTTCTCCCTCTTACTTTTCCTCCCTCTAAATCTTTCTCCCGCTAACTCTCTCTCCCTCTTATTTTCCTTCCTTCTTACTCTTCCTCCCTCTTATTATTCCTTTCTCTTACTCTTCCCCTCTCTTACTCTGTCTCTCCCTTACCCTTTCTCCCTCTTACTCTTCCTCCCTCTTATTCTTCCCCCCTCTTACCCTTCCTCCCTTTATTCTTGCTCCCTCCTACTCTTCCGCCCTCTTACTGTTTCTCCCTCTTACTCTTCCTCCTTATTACTCTTCTTCCCTCTTACTCTTACTCTCTCTTATTCTTCCTCCGTCTTACTGTTACTCCCTCTTACTCTTCCTCCTTATTATTCTTCTTCCCTCTTACTCTTTCTCTCTATTTCACTTCCCCCTTATTATTCTTCTTCCCTCTTACTCTTTCTCTCTCTTAGCATTTCTCCCTCTTACATTTCCTCCCTCTTAATCTTTCTCCCTCTAACTCTCTCTCCCTCTTACTCTTCCTCCCTCTTACTCTTCCTCCCTCTTATTCTTCCTCCCTCCTATTCTACCTCCCTCTTAATCTTTCTCCCTCTAACTCTCTCTCCCTCTTACACTTCCTCCCTCTTACTCTTCCTCTTTCTTATTCTTCCTCCCTCTTATTCTTTCTCCCTCTTACTGTTTCTCCCTCTTACTCTTCCTCCTTATTATTCTTCTTCCCTCTTACTCTTTCTCTCTCTTACTCTTCCCCCTTATTATTCTTCTTCCCTCTTACTCTTTCTCTCTCTTAGTCTTTCTTCCACTTACTTTTCCCCCCTCTTAATCTTCCTCCCACTATCTCTCACTCCCTCTTATTCTTCTTCCCTCTTACTCTTCCTCCCTCTTATTCTTCCTCCCTCTTATACTTCCCCCCTCTTACCCTTCCTCACTCTTATTCTTCCTCCCTCCTACACTTCCTCCCTCTTACTGTTTCTCCCTCTTACTCTTCCTCTTTATTACTCTTCTTCCCTCTTACACTTTTGCTCTCTTAGTCTTTCTCCCTCTTACTTTTCCTCCCTCTTAATCATTCTCCCGCTAAATCTCTCTCCCTCTTACTCTTCTTCTCTCTTACTCTTCCTCCCTCTTATTATTCCTCCCTCTTATTCTTCCCCCCTCTCACCCTTCCTACCTCTTATACTTCCTCCCTCCTACTCTTCCTCCCTCTTACTGTTTCTCCCTCTTACTCTTCCTAATTTTTACTCTTCTTCCCTCTTTCTCTCTCTTAGTCTTCCTCCCTCCTATTCTTCCTCCCTCTTAATCTTTCTCACTCTAACTCTCTCTCCCTCTTACACTTCCTCCCTCTTACTCTTCCTCTTTCTTATTCTTCCTCCCTCTTATTCTTCCTCCCTCTTACTGTTTCTCCCTCTTACTCTTCCTCCTAATTATTCTTCTTCACTCTTACTCTTTCTCTCTCTTACTCTTCCCCCTTATTATTCTTCTTCCCTCTTACTCTTTCTCTCTCTTAGTCTTTCTTCCACTTACTTTTCCCCCCTCTTAATCTTCCTCCCTCTTATTCTTCTTCCCTCTTATTCTTCCTCCTTCTTACTGTTTCTCCCTCTTACTCTTCCTCCTTATTATTCTTCTTCCCTCTTGCTCTTTCTCTCTCTTACTCTTCCCCCTTATTATTCTTCTTCACTCTTACTCTTTCTCTCTCTTGGTCTTTCGCCCACTTACTTTTCCTCCCTCTTAATCTTCCTCCCTCTAACTCTCTCCCCGTCTTACTCTTCTTCTCTCTTACTCTTCCCCCCTCTTATTCTTCCTCCCTCTTATTCTTCCCCCGTCTTACCCTTCCTCCCTCTTAATCTTCCTCCCTCCTACTCTTCCTCCCTCTTACTGTTTCTCCCTCTTACACTTCCTCCTTATTACTCTTCTTCCCTCTTACTCTTTCTCTCTCTTAGTCTTTCTCCCTCTTACTTTTCCTCCCTCTAAATCTTTCTCCCGCTAACTCTCTCTCCCTCTTACTTTTCTTCCTTCTTACTCTTCCTCCCTCTTATTATTCCTTTCTCTTACTCTTCCCCTCTCTTACTCTGTCCCTCCCTTACCCTTTCTCCCTCTTACTCTTCCTCCCTCTTATTCTTCCCCCCTCTTACCCTTCCTCCCTCTTATTCTTCCTCCCTCCTACTCTTCCGCCCTCTTACTGTTTCTCCCTCTTAATCTTCCTCCTTATTACTCTTCTTCCCTCTTACTCTTTCTCTCTCTTAGTCTTTCTCCCTCTAACTCTCTCTCCATCTTACTCTTCCTCCCTTTTATTCTTCCTCCCTCTTACTGTTACTCTCTCTTACTCTTCCTCCTTATTATTCTTCTTCCCTCTTACTCTTTCTCTATCTTACACTTCCCCCTTATTATTCTTCTTCCCTCTTACCCTTTCTCTCTCTTAGCCTTTCTCCCTCTTACATTTCCTCCCTCTTAATCATTCTCCCTCTAACCTTCTCTCCCTCTTACTCTTCCTCCCTCTTACTCTTCCTCCCTCTTATTCTTTCTCCCTCTTATTCTTCCTCCCTCTTAATCTTTCTCCCTCTAACTCTCTCTCCCTCTTACACATCCTCCCTCTTATTCTTCCTCTTTCTTATTCTTCCTCCCTCTTATTCTTCCTCCCTCTTACTGTTTCTCCCTCTTACTCTTCCTCCTTATTATTCTTCTTCCCTCTTACACTTCCTCTCTCTTACTCTTCCCCCTTATTATTCTTCTTCCCTTTTAGTCTTTCTCTCTCTTAGTCTTTCTTCCACTTACTTTTCCCCCCTCTTAATCTTCCTCCCTCTAACTATAACTCCCTCTTATTCTTCTTCCCTCTTACTCATCCTCCCTCTTATTCTTCATCCCTCTTATTCTTCCCCCCACTTACCCTTCCTCACTCTTATACTTCCTCCCTCCTACCCTTCCTCCCTCTTACTGTTTCTCCCTCTTACTCTTCCTCTTTATTACTCTTCTTCCCTCTTACACATTTGCTCTCTTAGTCTTTCTCCCTCTTACTTTTCCTCCCTCTTAATCTTTCTCCCGCTAAATCTCTCTCCCTCTTACTCTTCTTCTCTCTTACTCTTCCTCCCTCTTATTATTCTTCCCTCTTATTCTTCCCCCCTCTTACCCTTCCTCCCTCTTATTCTTCCTCCCTCCTACTCTTCCTCCCTCTTACTGTTTCTTCCTCTTACTCTTCCTCCTTATTACTCTTCGTCCCTCTTACTCTTTCTCTCTCTTAGTCTTTCTCCCTCTTACTTTTCCTCCCTCTTAATCATTCTCCCTCTAACTCTCTCTCCCTCTTACTCTTCTTCCTTCTTACTATTCCTCCCTCTTATTATTCCTTTCTCTTACTCTTCCCCTCTCTTACTCTGTCTCCTTCTTACCCTTTCTCCCTCTTACTCCTCCTCCCTCTTATTATTCCCCCCTCTTACCCTTCCTACCTCTTATACTTCTTCCCTCCTATTCTTCCTCCCTCTTACTGTTTCTCCCTCTTACTCTTCCTCCTTATTACTCTCCTTCCCACTTACACTTTCTCTCTCTTAGTCTTTCTCCCTCTTACTTTTCCTCCCTCTTAATCTTTCTCCCTCTAACTCTCTCTCTCTCTTACTCTTCCTCCCTCTTTCTCTTCCTCCCTCTTATTCTTCCTCCCTCTTATTCTTAGATTGGAATGAGCGACCGCTTAAATACGGCGAGGCGCCACAAAGAAAAATCTTACACAGCGGATTAATTTGTTTTTAATGCCAAAGTGAATAAGCAAATGGGAAAAGGAGTAAGAGTAAGGACAGTAAGAGAGACGAAGAGTAAGAAAAATGAAGAGTAGAAAGAAGAACATTACGAAAGAGGAAGAGTAAGAGGGAGGAAGTGTAAGAGGGAGGAAGAATAACAGGGAGGAAGAATAACAGGGAGGAAGAATTAGAGGGAGGAAGAATAAGAGAGAGGAAGAATAAGAGGAAGGAAGAGTAAGAGGGAGACGGAGTAAGAGGGAGACGGAGTACGTCTCTTACTCTTTCTCTCTCTTACTCTTCCTCCCTCTTAATCTTTCTCCCGCTAAATCTCTCTCCCTCTTACTCTTCTTCTCTCTTACTCTTCCTCCCTCTTATTCTTCCTCCCTCCTACTTTTCCTCCCTCTAACTCTCTCTCCCTCTTACTCTTTCTCCCTCTTTCTCTTCCTCCCTCTTATTCTTCCTCCCTCTTATTCTTCCTCCTTCTTACTGTTTCTCCCTCTTACTCTTCCTCCTTATTATTCTTCTTCCCTCTTGCTCTTTCTCTCTCTTGGTCTTTCTCCCACTTACTTTTCCTCCCTCTTAATCTTCCTCCCTCTAACTCTCTCTCCCTCTTACTCTTCTTCTCTCTTACTCTTCCTCCGTCTTATTCTTCCTCCCTCTTATTCTTCCCCCCTCTTACCCTTCCTCCCTCTTATTCTTCCTCCCTCCTACTCTTCCTCCCTCTTACTGTTTCTCCCTCTTACACTTCCTCCTTATTACTCTTCTTCCCTCTTACTCTTTCTCTCTCTTAGTCTTTCTCCCTCTTACTTTTCCTCCCTCTAAATCTTTCTCCCGCTAACTCTCTCTCCCTCTTATTTTCCTTCCTTCTTACTCTTCCTCCCTCTTATTATTCCTTTCTCTTACTCTTCCCCTCTCTTACTCTGTCTCTCCCTTACCCTTTCTCCCTCTTACTCTTCCTCCCTCATATTCTTCCCCCCTCTTTCTCTTCCTCCCTCTTATTCTTCCTCCCTCTTATTCTTCCTCCTTCTTATTGTTTCTCCCTCTTACTATTCTTCTCTCTTACTCTTCCCCCCTCTTATTCTTCCTCCCTCTTATTCTTCCCCCCTCTTACCCTTCCTCCCTCTTATTCTTCCTCCCTCCTACTCTTCCTCCCTCTTACTTTTTCTCCCTCTTACGCTTCCTCCTTATTACTCTTCTTCCCTCTTACTCTTTCTCTCTCTTAGTCTTTCTCCCTCTAACTCTCTCTCCGTCTTACTCTTCCTCCCTCTTATTATTCCTCCCTCTTACTGTTACTCCCTCTTACTCTTCCTCCTTATTATTCTTCTTCCCTCTTACTCTTTCTCTCTCTTACACTTCCCCCTTATTATTCTTCTTCCCTCTTACTCTTTCTCTCTCTTAGCCTTTCTCCCTCTTACATTTCCTCCCTCTTAATCTTTCTCCCTCTAACTCTCTCTCCCTCTTACTCTTCCTCCCTCTTACTCTTCCTCCCTCTTATTCTTCCTCCCTCCTATTCTTCCTCCCTCTTAATCTTTCTCCCTCTAACTCTCTCTCCCTCTTACACTTCCTCCCTCTTACTCTTCCTCTTTCTTATTCTTCCTCCATCTTATTCTTCCTCCCTCTTACTGTTTCTCCCTCTTGCTCTTCCTCCTTATTATTTTCTTCCCTCTTACTCTTTCTCTCTCTTACTCTTCCCCCTTATTATTCTTCTTCCCTCTTACTCTTTCTCTCTCTTAGTCTTTCTTCCACTTACTTTTCCCCCCTCTTAATCTTCCTCCCTCTAACTCTCACTCCCTCTTATTCTTCTTCCCTCTTACTCTTCCTCCCTCTTATTCTTCCTCCCTCTTATTCTTCCCCCCTCTTACCCTTCCTCACTCTTATTCTTTCCCTCTCCTACTCTTCCTCCCTCTTACTGTTTCTCCCTCTTACTCTTCCTCTTTATTACTCTTCTTCCCTCTTACACTTTTGCTCTCTTAGTCTTTCTCCCTCTTACTTTTCCCCCCTCTTAATCTTCCTCCCTCTAACTCTCTCTCCCTCTTACTCTTCCTCCCTCTTTCTCTTCCTCCCTCTTATTCTTCCTCCCTCTTATTCTTCCTCCTTCTTACTGTTTCTCCCTCTTACTCTTCCTCCTTATTATTCTTCCTCCCTCTTACTGTTTCTCCCTCTTACACTTCCTCCTTATTACTCTTCTTCCCTCTTACTCTTTCTCTCTTAGTCTTTCTCCCTCTTACTTTTCCTTCCTCTAAATCTTTCTCCCGCTAACTCTCTCTCCCTCTTACTTTTCTTCCTTCTTACTCTTCCTCCCTCTTATTATTCCTTTCTCTTACTCTTCCCCTCTCTTACTCTGTCTCTCCCTTACCCTTTCTCCCTCTTACTCTTCCTCCCTCTTATTCTTCCCCCGTCTTACCCTTCCTCCCTCTTATTCTTCCTCTCTCCTACTCTTCCGCCCTCTTACTGTTTCTCTCTCTTAATCTTCCTCCTTATTAATCTTCTTTCCTCTTACTCTTTCTCTCTCTTAGTCTTTCTCCCTCTAACTCTCTCTCCGTCTTACTCTTCCTCCCTTTTATTCTTCCTCCCTCTTACTGTTACTCCCTCTTACTCTTCCTCCTTATTATTCTTCTTCCCTCTTACTCTTTCTCTCTCTTACACTTCCCCCTTATTATTCTTCTTCCCTCTTACTCTTTCTCTCTCTTAGCCTTTCTTCCTCTTACATTTCCTCCCTCTTAATCTTTCTCCCTCTAACTCTCTCTCCCTCTTACACTTCCTCCCTCTTACTCTTCCTCCCTCTTATTCTTACTCCCTCTTATTCTTCCTCCCTCTTAATCTTTCTCCCTCTAACTCTCTCTCCCTCTTACTCTTCCTCCCTCTTTCTCTTCCTCCCTCTTATTCTTCCTCCCTCTTATTCTTCCTCCTTCTTATTGTTTCTCCCTCTTACTCTTCCTCCTTATTATTCTTCTTCCCTCTTGCTCTTTCTCTCTCTTACTCTTCCCCCTTATTATTCTTCTTCACTCTTACTCTTTCTCTCTCTTAGTCTTTCTCCCACTTACTTTTCCTCCCTCTTAATCTTCCTCCCTCTAACTCTCTCTCCCTCTTACTATTCTTCTCTCTTACTCTTCCCCCCTCTTATTCTTCCTCCCTCTTATTCTTCCCCCCTCTTACCCTTCCTCCCTCTTATTCTTCCTCCCTCCTACTCTTCCTCCCTCTTACTGTTTCTCCCTCTTACACTTCCTCCTTATTACTCTTCTTCCCTCTTACTCTTTCTCTCTCTTAGTCTTTCTCCCTCTTACTTTTCCTCCCTCTAAATCTTTCTCCCGCTAACTCTCTCTCCCTCTTACTCTTCTTCCTTCTTACTCTTCCTCCCTCTTATTATTCCTTTCTCTTACTCTTCCCATCTCTTACTCTGTCTCTCCCTTACCTTTTCTCCCTCTTACTCTTCCTCCCTCTTATTCTTCCCACATCTTACCCTTCCTCCCTCTTATTCTTCCTCTCTCCTACTCTTCCTCCCTCTTACTGTTTCTCCCTCTTACTCTTCCTCCTTATTACTCTTCTTCCCTCTTACTCTTTCTCTCTCTTGGTCTTTCTCCCTCTTACTTTTCCTCCCTCTTAATTTTTCTCCCTCTAACTCTCTCTCCCTCTTACTCTTCTTCCCTCTTACTCTTCCTCCCTCTTATTCTTCCTCCCTCTTATTCTTCCCCCCTCTTACCCTTTCTCCCTCTTATTCTTCCTCCCACCTACTCTTCCTCCTCTTACTGTTTCTCCCTCTTACTCTTCCTCCTTATTTCTCTTATTCCCACTTACTCTTTCTCTCTCTTAGTCTTTCTCCCTCTTACATTTCCTCCCTCTTAATCTCTCTCCTTCTAACTCTCTCTCCCTCTTACTCTTCTTCACTCTTACACTTCCTCCCTCTTATTCTTCCTCCCTCCTACTCTTCCTCCCTCTTACTGTATCTCCCTCTTACTCTTCCTCCTTATTATTCTTCTTCCCTCTTACTCTTTCTCTCTCCTACTTTTCCTCCCTCTTACTCTTTCTCCCTCTTACTCTTCCTCCTTCTTACTCATCGCCCTTCTTCCTCTTTCTTGTCTTAATCTTCATCCCTCTTACTCTTTCTCCCTCTTACTCCTCCTCCTTATTAGTCATCTTCCCTCTTACTCTTTCTCTCTCTTAGTCTTTCTCCCTCTTACTTTTCCTCCCTCTTAATCTTTCTCCCGCTAAATCTCTCTCCCTCTTACTCTTCTTCTCTCTTACTCTTCCTCCCTCTTATTCTTCCTCTCTCCTACTTTTCCTCCCTCTTACTCTTTCTCCCTCTTACTCTTCCTCCTTATTATTCTTCTTCCCTCCTACTCTTTCTCTCTCTTACTCTTCCTCCCTCTTACTCTTCATCCCTCTTACTCATCCTCCCTCTTACACTTTCTCCCTCTTACTCTTCCTCACTTTCTTTCTTCCTCCCTCTTACTCTTCCTCCCTCTTCCTCCTTCTCCCTCTTACTCTTCCTCTCTCTTACACTTTCTCCCTCCTACTCTTTCTCCCTCTTACTCTTCCTCCCTTTTATTCTTCCTCTCTCTTACTCTTCCTCCCTCTTACTCTTTCTCCCTCTTGCTCTTCCTCCCTTTTATTCTTCCTCCCTCCTACTCTTCCTCTCTCTTCCTCCTTCTCCTTCTTACTCTTCCTCCCTCTTACTCTTCCTCCCTCTTACTCTTTCTTCCTCTTACTCTTCCTCCCTTTTATTCTTCCTCCCTCTTACTCTTTCTCCCTCTTCCTCCTTCTCCCTCTTACTCTTCCTCCCTCCTACTCTTTTTCCCTCCTACTCTTTTTCCCTCTTACTCTTCCTTCCTCTTACTCTTCCTCCCTCTTACTACTCCTACCTCTTATTTTTCCTCCCTCTTACTCCGTCTCCCTCTTACTCCGTCTCCCTCTTACTCTTCCTTCCTCTTATTCTTCCTCTCTCTTATTCTTCCTCCCTCTAATTCTTCCTCCCTCTTATTCTTCCTCCCTCTTATTCTTCCTCTCTCTTACTCTTCCTCCCTCTTACTCTTCCTCTTTCGTAATGTTCTTCTTTCTACTCTTCATTTTTCTTACTCTTCGTCTCTCTTACTGTCCTTACTCTTACTCCTTTTCCCATTTGCTTATTCACTTTGGCATTAAAAACAAATTAATCCGCTGTGTCAGATTTTTCTTTGTGGCGCCTCGCCGTATTTAAGCGGTCGCTCATTCCAATCTACGTCTCGTAGACGCAATCTATCTATTCATTTATTAGGCTTTAAAAGTAAATAATTTTTTTTTTAATTTTGATCCTATTTAATGTCATTCATAGGTCTTTATGTCATCGCGCACTTATTTATCCGTGATATCCTGATAATAATCCTCGCTGCATCTATGACGGGAATTTTATAATAACATAAATTGCCACCTACTGCTTGTTTCCAATCTTCTCTAGCTAATAATAATTCGAATTATGTTTAGCTGGACATTAATTCTCTTTGCGATAGCGTGTATGTAATTTGCATAATATTGTTTTTATTTGCCCACATTAGGTTTTGTTTGCCCGAAAGATTTCTTTTATAATCTATGTGAAGAAAATAAGTGATTTTAAAATTACTTCAAAGAACTTAACTAAAGAATGCGCTCGCTCTTACATCGTTTGAGTTATTCAAGGGAGTTTAGTAACCGTTTCGTGATTATCTCGGACCGAGGAACAAGTTACCTCTTGGGCTTTCGAAGCGTCCACGGCAATCCAGTTTCCTGAGCGTATGTTACGGAGTCAAGGCGTTTATGATTTGGAGATCATCCTCTTCCAAGTAAGCTTCGCTTTCCCAAATGAATGTATTTGCTAATAATCATTCAAGTCTTTCGCTCTTGAATAAATGATCTCCCGGTTCCGCTTTTTTCTCCTCGAAGACGGAGGAAAATTATTCCATTTCGAGATAAATTTAAATCAGTCTGAAAGAGAGCTTGGAATAGATGTGTCGGTGATAGTGATCACAGTGGATGGCAAGAGGTGGTTTGTTCTTTGGCTCCGTCCGGAGACTCGCCGAGTGAGTTTATCAAGAACGGAGCCCTCGTTTTTGTTTCGGTGGAAAACGGGACTAGCTTCTTTGCAACGCCCTTAACCGCCAACCAAGCGCTGACACTGCGAGGTCGGACCATTTCTCTGACACGTGTGTATCTTTTCAAAATAGTATTTTATCTCGCGACGGTAGAAAGTGAGACATAGTCTTTTATCCCTTGGTGCTCACAAACTGCATTCCGGGTGACAGGAGCTGAGTGCTGCCTTCGTATAGATTGCCGGAATACACTGGTCACTTGGAGCGACGTTGCGTGTTATGCTGGATCGTCTCTTCCATTGAAAATATCCTGAACTGCTGGGAGAAATATTTGAAAAATCATTTGAGAAAATGTATGCGATGCTAGTTCACCCTATGCCTTGATAGTTAATCCATCTAGAATTGACATAGAGTCCAAATTGTAGAAGTTGATCAGATACTAAATTTGACCGTATTTTTCCGATATTTCCGAATGCTATTACTATATTTACCTTTAAATTGTTGATTATTATTTTCCCATAAGAACAGTATGCGTTTCTCTCCACAATGTCATTTATTTGCAGATTCTCTTGGAGAAAATTCTCTGCGAAGACGATTACTGCGATTATCCGAAATTGTAACATTTATTTTTCTTAATCTATCTACCGAAGGGGATACATTTGATCGTAAGGTCAATAAATAAGAGGAAAATATTTCCACAGCTCACTCAATATGTGGCGTGGCGCATCTTCTGGCAACATCCTACACAAACCATTCTGTTAACTCTTTTTCACAAATACGAGTTTACTACTACAATATAGCATATTATAGAACCTGAGAAATACACTGGAGATTCTAGATTTCAGCGTTACAGGATGAAATTCCTATTTAGTTGCTCATTTTCCATCTTTTAGAAGATTATCCCGAAATTTTTTTATTCATCATCTCCATTTTATTTCTGCTTCGCACGCTCTCTTTTTTGGGCACACGGTGTTCATCCCCGACACCCGGAACCAGCATAACCCCCTCCGACTTCCCCACACCCTCCCCTCACCCCAACCCATCCTCCTTCCTCCCCTCTTTCCAGCGGACCGTTGGATTCATCCGCAAACACGGCGACGAATGAGGGACCGGAGTTTTCCTTGCTCTTCCGCCGAGAGAAAATGTCCTGAATTATTCAAAACCCCTTACAAACTACCAACATTTCCCTCTTTTTGCAGAAAATGAAAAAATGACTCTCGGAAAATATTAGGAGGATTAAAAAAGTGTTTCACACAGATTGTGGCCCGGGTTGAAGGTCTGAGGCTCTCTCTGCTGTAAACAGCGGTTGGTTTGCCCCTGCATCTGCGATCTCCTTCATTTATCTCCCCTCCCACATTCTCTCTCCTCTTATTTCTCTGCCTCTCTCTCTTTTCCTCTACTTCTCCCTTTACTAAACCCCCTCCAAGTGTTTCTTTTCTGATCGCCTATGCTAACTTCCGCCGGAGTTTGCCGCACAGAGGATTTAAATTGTATGACTTCTATTCGTTTGATGCTTTTTGTGACCTTACTATTTATGAGAAAAATTTGTGAACTTGTTAATTATATTAAGTATATATTATTTTTGCTCCAATCGACGCTATGAATCAAAGATACTAGCAAATATAGGAACATTTAAATTCCAAATCCTGCCTTGGTCTAATGTGAAAATAATAATTACCAATGAAATAAGCGTAGTTTAATAATTTCTTCATCTCTTTTTGAAGGTATTATGGTAATAAAACTATCCTGACGCTGCAACATTATCCAGAGGTACTTTTGTGCATGGCGGGCCGCATTGGTGGCTGCGAATCCTTTACCGGGCCTCATTGAAAGTTGCCGAGGCGTCTGTGGACCGGATTAGGGTGCAAATCTGAAGTTACCTAGGGATTGTAAGGTTCCATACAAATGAAGATGGAGTCTAAATAAAGATTTTCGGGTTTAAAATTTCCAAATTGGAGGTTTTATTATGACAATGTCACCAAAAAAATGAATTTTTTGTTGAATTTAACTGATCGATTTTGAAACATAGCTTCGCCGTCCGCATACGTCCGGCGTGCTGTAGGTGGCCCACCATTTCATATGGTTTGCTATTTTGTAATGTATTTTCAAAGTTAATAAGCTGAAGACAAATTTGTTGCTATGAAGGAAAGGAAGAGAGAAGGCCGATTAGGTGTTCACATCCTAAGTCTTTCAAAGGTTCCGCGGTCTCATATTAGTAAAAATTCTATGTCTAAATAGTTTACCAGCGTTAATATTCATCAGAAAAGGTTTTGAGAGATAAAGTTTACTGAAAAAATACGAAATTTTCTGTTAAATTTTGCCGATCAATTTTTCATTATGGCTTCGCGGGCCTCATAAAAAGGTTTCGGTGGCCGCATCCAACCCGCGGGCCGTATTTTGCCATCCCCTAGTGTAACACATTAGATTTAAGGCAGTTAACTAGAGGTTATATGCATAAATTTTTTAAGTTTGTGAATTTCTATGGAATGTTAGACAACGCGCATTTATAACCTTTGCAATGTTATTATTTACATTTCATTTCTTGGTACATTTTCAAATTAAAATCATATTAAATCTCGATGACTTTTAAATGAAACATATTGTGTAATAAAATATTTAAAAAAATATTTTTCAGTATAGTACACACTTTTATGGGCACTAAAAAGAAAAAAATAAATTTTTCTGCCCTCAACTTGAATTAAATTTGGTGTGCAGAATAAAAGAGGGTGGTAAAAATTGCCGCCCACTTTTATTCTGCACAACAAATGTAATTAAAGTTGAGGGCAGAAAAATTTATTTTCTACTTTTTAGTGCACGTGAAAGTATGTATACTGAAAAACATTTCTTTTTCAATATATTATTTTCTACTTTATAGTCTTTTATATTTTAAAGTTTTTGGATTATGGAAAATTGCAAAGATTATAAATTGAATTTTCAAAAGTTTATTTCAGTATAGGAAAATTCTTAAAATATTTGGAAGTTTCACTATAATTCATTATAGCGGCATTAATTACCCTTAAAAGCATTAAAACGTCTTTAATTTACATTAAGAGCATTAAAGGTCCCATTAAAAGCAATAATGTCGTTGCCATGGTTTTCATACATTTCCATTGTTGAAGAGAGGAAAAATTTACACACTTTTTCCGATTTATTGCAGATATTTACGCTAATTCGGTACGTATTTAACTTCTGCGTTAAAAAATTAAAATTCTGTTCTTTCATCTAAACGACTGTTCTTTTCCGAATTCGTATCCCAATTTTAAGTAATTTTAAAATGCATTTCGAGAAAGCCTGGCTCTGAATACCATGCTTTTCTTATGGGGTATTGAAATGGAACATTGGGGTTTTTGTGACTTTCGACTTTTCTCTTCGATTTTCATCTAAAATAAGAATATACCCGAAATTTCAGCCCTGTAGCATTTATAGGGGCAGAGATATAAAGCGAGAAATATTTTAAAGATATATGTGTATAAATATACATATATACATATATATAACAGAGTAAGTTAAATAAAAGTTTGAAAAACAATGTCAACCTATACAAGACACAATCCGTTAACAATCCAAAGCAATTCAAAAGAGGATATTATGACAAATGAAAAAAATTAAGCGCAATTCTTTACTTTCGAAGGCGTCGCTCGAACGCAAACGAAATAAAGCCTCTGAAATGTGTGTGCGGACGACTAAAGGGAGATTCGAAATAAGATTGAGTGACAAGAGCGAAAGGATAATGGATAGGGGAAAAGGGCGGCCGTGGCTAGGCAAATGGAAACAGATACGCGATATGACTAAGGGCAGGAGGGGAAATCGAAAGTGGCGACTCTGGCGGCGAGAGGAAGAAGCGAGCAAATACGAATGGAGTAGATATATAGTGGGAATCGGAGACAGGGGGGAAAGGGCCTTGAATAGATTAGGTCCCTTCAGAAGAGAACGGCGACCTCCCTAGTGACCAGAATAAAAAGTAAATCAGCATCTAAAAAAGAAAATCACTTCGGATGCAAAATACGTAGCCTTCCGAAAGGACCCATTTCGCGAGGAAAACCCCAAAGAGGTCGGCGTTTATACTTCCGTTATGAATATCGTTTTCCAATTATATTTCGTGTTCGCCCTTTTCTGCCATCGCCGCTTGGAGATCTCAACCCGCAACCTCAGTGTGTTTCTTCTTTCCATGAATATTCGGATAAAAATCGAATCTCTCCCACCCCCATCAATTACTCACTCTTCGTATGTGCCTTATATCCCTCCTCCCTCCCTTCACCCTCCCTCCTCATCACACTCCCTCCTCATAACCATCCCTCCTCATCACCCTCCTCATCTCCCTCTCATCCCTACCTCCTCATCTCCCTCCTCCCTCAATCCTCATCTCCCTCCTTCTCATCACTCCACATCTCCCTCCCTCTTCTCCCTCCTCATCACCCTCCTCGCGCTCTCCTCATCACCCTCCTTTCTTCCTCCTCTCTCTCTCTCTCTCTTCATCTCCCTCACTCATCTCCCACCTAATCTCCTTCCACCTTTATTCGCACCACGCCCCAATCTATACCTATCTCCTCCTTATCTTTCCTGATTCCATCTCTCTCTCCCTCTCCCCTCCCCCCTCTCCCTCTCTCCTCTCCCTCTCTCTCTCCCCCCTCCTCCTCTCAAGCATCCTTCTCCTGCCCAACATCCCATCCGCGCTCTTTCCCATCCCTCTCCCTCCTCGTCCCTCCCTCCCCTTCTACCCTGTCCACATTCACCCCTTTCTCGTTCTTTCATCTCTCCGCCTCCTCCTATTTAAACATCTTCCCTCACTCAATACAATATCATTTGCCATCAATGAACGCCGACCTAGTGAGCAAAATTTAAAATAGCCTCATAGGGTCAATGGAAGGAAAGATTGTCTAGTCTATCTCGCCCAAATAAGGATTATTATATGTCGATCTATCCCTCCATTCGTTCCGTCTATTCTATTTATCCTGTTTTCTTTTAACATTAGATTTTTAAATGGCGACTGTCTTTTGCCGTTGAAGATTTGATAGAAATCTATTATATCGCATTTCTTTAGATATTTTATGAAATTTACAAAAGTGTATCTCAATTTAACAAATTATAATAAATTCCGCTTATCCATGGCGTTTCTTTCATCTACCTGTTTATCAGAGTTAAGAGGATCAATTAGCAATCAATGTAATTAGTATTTAAGTGTACATATATGTTAGCTTTAACCTAAAAATTACCGATTAATCGCGCGATCCAAATTATACATGGTAATGATAATTTAAGAAATAAAGATTGTTTATTATTGTGGAAGGAAGTGTTCATTCTCCTCGCAATGAATGCTAATTTTTGTACTTAACATTCCTTCAACCATTCACAATGACAAATCCGTATGGCGAAGTCTAACGCTTCAACTCAGTCTACTATCGACGTCTATCCGAAATCTTTATTCTTATTCGATGTCTACTGATTTTCCTCATTCATCGTTAGTAAGTGAAATGTGCACGGCTCGGTCACGGTTTTGGGAGTCTGACTCTAGTATGCGAATACGGTTAATCTCTTAGAAATTCGAAAATTTATTTATGATCAATTGATCATTCCCTTCCGATCCAAAGCAACATTTAAAAACTCTTCTTCTGATCCAAAAACTTTGCTTAAAACTCGAAGTACGCGAGTTACATCAGTCGATAATAGTTTTGCTTGAATTGGAAATTTGTAAGATGTATTACATTTATTCATCTGATTATTACTCGTATACATTAATGTTAAATTCTAATCAAAACACAATTTTAAAATCTAAATTTCTTGAATGAACTGAAATATTATATTTTAATATTATAATATAAAATATTATATCAATGGCCATTTTAATCATCAACATTCGTAACCTAAAAATAAGCATCACTATACATATACATATCTACTTCTTCTCCCTTTCACGTAATAAACCTCTTTCCCCACTTCCATTCCATCGCTCCTCTTTTGTTACATCCCCGCCTACTCCCAATTTCTTCCCACCCCCCCCCCCCTTATTCCAACCCCCTCGCATTCCCATGCCTCTTTACAGACGAGAAATAAATCCAGTTAAGTCGCGCCATGCGATCCTTCCAAACCTACGCCTCCCCTCCCTCTCTTAAAATGTATTCTATCCTCCCCTCACCCTTAGCTCCCCTCTGCCCCTATCTTTCCCCTCCCTCCCCCCTCCTTCCCCCCTTTGCCCTCCACTCCACCCTGACCTTCTACCTCTATTGCTGCTTTCATTTTATTCGTAAAAAGCCCTTAGATAGGCGAAGTGGGGTGAGAAGTGGAACTTTTTTCCTTCTACTGCAATTGCTTTTGCATCCTAGCTCTCAATTACGCGGTGACACGTACTTATTATGTTTCTCATTTTTACACGGCCTTCGGAGACTAGCCAAACATAATTGTTAAGTAACTTTTGAAATTGTTTATTTTATTTATATCTCTTATCGATATCGTTCATGACGCATATCAGAATATTACCTGCACGAGATCACCGCTACGGCAAATTTTTAGAGAATATGAATCGTTCGGAAGATTTGTTTTCGAAGTATTTTCCGGACACAGGCACATCAATATTATATTTATGAATGCATGTATGTTACATTATTAATTTTGATTTGCTTTTTATGGCACACTTCTCTTTTAACAGATCCAAAGCGAGTATTTTGCCGCATAAACATACGAAGAAGTGTTTTTATTTCCCCGGCGCAGTAAGGCCTCATAAAATCCATAACTCTATTCTTCGGTGAATTTTTCATGATGGCCCCAATATACGGCACTCTGGGTTCGACGGCGCGTCGGATTTCATTTGAAATTCCAGTCGCCAGCGTCTCGCATAACATGAATATTCATGCAATTAGAGCGTTTTGGCTCACCCTCATACATTTCGCCCGCCCCGCAATCCAAAACTGCCATCCCCATCTGCAAAACACAGTTAGCCATTTCTGTGGCACTTCACGCAACATCCGAAGTTACTTTTAAAACGTACTTCTGCTCAAATTATCCTCGATCGTCTTTCGTGCCCGTCGTATTCGGATTGCATAAGTGTCAAGTATAAAATTTGCGTTTGTGTATATTCATATTCAGTGCCGGCCCAGCGTGAAAATGTGAAGGGTGCGGAAAAATATTTTTGCGCTCTTTTTCAAAATTCTATATTTCTACAAATTTTCATTGCAAAATTTCCAATACTTTTTGCACATTTAATTACAGGCAATAAAAATTTATTTTACGAAACTAAAATTTACAAAATGGAACTTTTCGAGATTTTAACCTGGAAATTTTTCTCTTAATCTGTCCATATTAATTTCTCTTGCTGTTTCATTCTCTATACTAATTATTGCAAAGTCATTCAGTCTATTTTGTCCCATTGTGGAGCGCAAATGCGTTTTTATCAACTTAAATTTTGAAAATGATCTTTCACCACTAGCCACAGTAATAGGTAAAGTGAATAGAATTCTTTAAAAAAATATAAATATTTGGAAAAATTTCTTTGATTTGGTTGTCACAAATATAAAATAACACATTCAAAGGAGTAGAATTTTCTCGTATTCTGTGTATCATAAGTTTAAATTCTGAACACAAACTATCACCACAAATATCTTTTTTCTTCATGTGTTAATTGCGCAATAACTCACTATTTGATAAGGTTACACATTTGATTTTAGCTACCGTAAAACGTGGTTACATCGGCAATACGAGGTAAAGTTGGCCGCGCTGATCGCATTTCATTTGTTTTGTTTTGTCATCTGTACATCAAGTTTGGAAACTTTACTTCGATAGTAGTTTAAAGGCACAGGCTTTGTCCAGAACACATATGTTCGTCAATCTGGAATACCTACTACGGCGAACCCGAAAATGATCTTCTGAATGGAGCAAAGGAGAATCATAGGCATGCAAATAATGAGTCGAAGAGAACGTTGTAATAGTATATTACTGTTTCCTCTAAGAATAATTTCTCTGGAATTTTTATTTTAACCTTAATTTGAATGTCAAATAAAAATTTAAAAAAATATTTTCGTGTCTTAGTTCCCGAGTTTTGCATCCCTAAAAACTTTGCGCTGGGTGCTTTGCACCCTTTGCAACCGCCTTAAGCCGTCCCTGTTCATATTTACAGATACATATCCTTCACTTAGCTTAGTTTTAAATTTATTTATCTACAATGGGATCAGAGAGGTAAAAACGAAATATTTTCCTTTTGCGTTGCTAAATATTTAATTGTTGGATGAAAGCATTGTATGGGCCGGATGCGAACTTTAGGCCATAGTTAGGGCAACCACTCGTCAGTGGGAAGGCGTATCGTTGCCAGGCAACTGTGTAATCCTGTCACCGTAGGTCGAGTCAAATACACTAGAATAGTAATACTATCCACTCTCCTCATTTAACACGAGAGGAGAGTGCGAACGACGACACTTGTACCATCTAGCGGATAGGAAGTGGCGGCAATCGAAAAGTGCAGTGTAAAACAGTCACGAGACTTACAGGAATGTTCCAGCGGTTGCACGTTCAAGCCAAGAAATTGTTTATACCATTATTATTAAAAACATTAAGGATAAGATCAAAATTCAGAATTCAAGGGAACTGGGCCCTGGAAGGTGGCGAGATGGTACAGAAGCACGGCGTAAATCCAAACCAGAACTTTTAATTAAGCTAACGCTATACAATAAAATCCCAGAGAAACTCAGAAAAAAACCTCAAGAAGACGTAGGGAGACAGCCGATGAGGAAGGTAGTTAGGAAGCGTCTCTCCCTCCAGGTGAGCGCAGGCGAAGCAGAAGCGGTCCCACTGGTCGCGTGCGATCAGCCTGGCGCCCAGCCTGGAAAAGGGCCCCGCTCGCGTCACTTTTTATAGCTGCGGAGCCATTAGCCATCCGTTGCCTGCCCCTTTTTCCCCGGCCAGGATCCGATCCTTGCCGGAGGGCTCATCGGCGGGGAGGCCGCAGAGACGAACGTGGACGGCTAACAAGAAACAAGCTGTCCGAGCCGAGAACCGTTAGAAAGGTATTAGCGCAAATTTGACAGTATGTCGTATTCAATTTTTCTGTCTAAAAATGCAGCCATAACCCCATTCCCTGAGTTAGAAAAGTGTCAGGTTTATGAAAAACGAATTAACGTTTCAGAAATCATTAGATATTAATAACACATATACACCTGTGTAAAATCACATTTAATAAATCTTACTCAGGATCATAATAAGTAGACACCAAAAAATGTAAAATGCAAATGCAAAAAGGCACACAAACACGCAGGCATGATGGCATTATAGGACAGTTTTCTTCCAGAAAAAAAGTTATAAAATGGATGCATACTTTTATTATATAACATGTCAAAACAATTTAACACACTTAAAATATTTATCGAGAATATAGAATACCGTACATTTAGAGTATGTATTTATGTGAAAACTTCCAGTCTCATCACGTCAATACTATTCTTGTATTGTAATTACAGAGTCAGTGCTTAGGATTACAGTTCATGAATCTACGTAAGATGCTTACCCCTTATCTTTCCTATGCATGCAGTAATTTCTTTGCTTTGGCATTTCTTTTGTTTTTATAACAGATGTACAAGGGTCATTAAGAGTTTTAATGAAACTATTAATGGTTAAATACATTGATTAGCTTGTTCCATGAGCACATTTAGACAATCATCACACAGAGAATTATTTGAAGGTATATGTATGTATGTTTTCGATTGCAAAGGTTTTCAGATCTTTACGTGGATACAACAAAGAAGCATCATCATACATTTTTAGCCTACTTTTCAGAATGGAAATAGGCTTATAGTTTTGTCGTTCTGTCTATCTGTATTGTGAAGGATTTTGCTGCAAACCCACCCAGTTTCATAATTCAAAGCATTTTGTTTAAGGATTTCACTAACGGTTAATTCAGAATTATTGCTCTCGTTATTATTAGCTTTATTTGTAATTTCTAGGTATGTACAAATTTTAAATCGAGACTTCCCAATACATACCTTACTCACGGAATGCGTATAGCTGTCAACTGTTTAGAACTCTGACCATTTCCTGCCGCTAGGAGCGCTGTCATCACTGTTCTCGCAAAACGGGTGGGAGTGGATGGTAATACTATTCCAGCGTATTTGAGTGAGTAGGGCCGTTGGAGTGATAGGAGAGGCGAGGAGGAGGAGGGCGGAAGTGGGTGAAGAGCGGAAGGATGAGAGAAGAGTTATTAGATACGCTTAGGATGACTCACGGACGCCAAACCCAATTCATTGTTGAACCCCGCCCTAGAAACACCACACCTCCCACTTCTCCCACACTCTCTCCTTCCGTATTTATCAATTTAGCTCCTTTTATTTTCCGCAAGTCGCTATCCTTTCTCTACGCCATATCCACATATCTCATTATGTAATTGGAATAGAAACCCATCTCCCCTGTATCTTTTCCTAACTTATTGTTTTTTATAAAAGTGAAGATTCATAACAAAATAAATTTGCAGTAATAACGTTACCTATAATTTGGTTGCCTCTTTTATTCACGGCACTTCGGAATTATGTGACTCCAAAAAACCTTAACGTTGAAGAGCACGGGTATTTCTCTTGGGCGAAGGATCTGAGGGATTTATGGGCGGCCAAATGAAGGCACGGAAAGAATTACTCGCATAGCGCGTGAATCCTTTATAGAATTAAAAATGTCTTCGTTCCAGTTTACGGTTCTAGCTGGTTGCGTATTCTTCTAATACGGAGTGTGCGTTGAAGGCACTCAGTGTCTTTATGCGAATCAGAAGGAAGATATGAGCGAAAAAGGAGACTTCGGGAAGAGAAGCGAGAGGAGATCGTCACTTTTTCGGGCGATGGATGGCTAGAGAAAGACTGAGGGGGCAGTGCCTGTGGGGGCAGCACTTGACAGGTACTTCAGCAAAAAAGCAGCACAATAATGGAGAAGCAAACAGCTGAGCGAATAAAGGAAATCGAAGAGACACAAAAGAAAATCTTCTAACCCTTCGGCAGTGACACGGCAAAGGTTGGCATTAAATAATGGAAACAAGTAAACACAAGAATCTTTTGGAAAGTATTCAAGAACAAGCATTCAAAAAATACTTGTTGTGTATATTGGAGATACCTGAGGCAAGTATTTTTTAAATTGCTCGTCTTTGATTTATTGTCAGCCATAAGTCGAGCTCGATACTTCCCTTTTGAAATTGGAAAGCAGTCATCGCTCTGTCATTAGCCCTCATTCTCTCATCACGACGATGTTTTACCTAATTTGACCGATCTTCCTTTGCAACATAACAAAAATCACATTTCCCCGTAACTTCTTTTCCAAACTAATCAAATTAATATTGGAAAGATTTTGTGATTATTTTATTGCTTGCCCAATTTAGAGAACGCATGGTGATTTGCTGATATTTACTCTCAGAAAGTAAGGAGATATTTCTCTTACTCCCTCTCCCCCCTTCCATATACCCATTATCTTGCACTGTTCTCCTCCCACTCCACCCGATCTCTTGCAACCCCTCCACTTCCCCACGTCCTCTCGCACCCTCCTCCACCTCACCGCTTCCTCTCGCACCGCTCTCGTCTTTCCCACCTCCTCTCGCACCCCTCTCCACTTCCCCACCTCCTGTCGCACCTCCCTCCTCTTTCCCACCTCCTCTCGCGGCATTGAACGCTATCATTACTTATCTTCTACAAAACAAATTATCAGCATCTACATCAGTTTAAATATCCACAATGACCACACTATACTTACCTTTTCAGCAGAGGTACATCACAATGCATCACATTTAGCCAAATCTTAGGTGTTAAATTATTAATTATATTAAATATTTATATTTAAATGCATATTATTCTATATAGATACATAGCAACCAAGTAGAACTACGTCAATTTAAATAAAAACAAACTATTTACCAAATTAGAAGTAATATATTGTTACTTTTCCGTGTTAATATCGCAACCAACTAAACAATGTCAAAAGTTTCTTTACTCAATTTCTCTAGCAACGTGATAAACAGCAACTGTATATCGCATTTAAATACAACATAAAGTTAAAACCATTTAGATAATGTTTATATGCAACTATATATTAATTAATTTAATTAATATTTAAATTGATTGCTCTGAATAAAAGTAATGGCTTCAAGAGCAGCACGTTACACTTATTATAATGCGAGAAGAAGATCGGAATGAGCCAATAAATCGGTTGAAGAAGCAAATCGAAGAACGATGAAGGGAGTGAGACAGAGATAGAGAGTGAGGGAGACAGAGGGAGGAGAGAGGGTTGGAGAGAGGGTGGGGGAGAGGAAGGGAGGGTGGAAGGAAGGGAGAGACGAAGAGATGAAGAAAGGGAGGGAGAGAGGGAGGGAGGAAGGGGAAGAGAGAGGAAGGGGAGAGAGAGGCAGAGAGGAAGGGAGTGACAGAGGAAGGGAGGGAAAGAGGAAGGGAGGGAGGGAGGAAGAGAGGGAGAGGGGGTTGACGAGATCATTTCACTCTAACTATTGTATCAGCAAATAGAGAGATCGAAAATTGTGTGTATAAAGAAATATATAGTATTTATCAATAAAGTACTAACTCGCAGATGCTCTGCGCGGGTAAAGCTAGTATGAATATAAAGTGATTCGACGATTTATCCACGCAATAGAAGGAATTTACCAGTAGCATATTGCGTCTCGAGAATGTTTTAATTTTTTCAATATTCAGTCTTTCACCCCAAACGGACGACTGCAAATGTCTGAGGCCGAAATAGGGTCTGATTTGTTATAATCGGGCAAAATTGCCTTCCATCGTTCTAAAGCTAAAGTAGAAGTGATTTCTTTTATTTACAATCCATTTCAATAACGTATTAAATGGAATGTGGCAGTGTAAATGACATAGTAAATATCGTTTTGAAGATAATTCAGTCTATAGGCTTATGGATCGTTGATGCAGTTTTTTCCCTCGTCAGGTATTTGATGTAATGTTTTTTTTAATTCTCACATGCTGATCAAATAAGAATTGAGATAATGCATTCATTAATTACCTCGTTCCGTTTGCTCCGATTAACATATTTAGTATATACAAACCGCCTCGGGACCTGCCTCGCTTCGCTATTCTCGTGCAATTTTTCCATGTTGCGGAGAACCGCCTGCATTTGTTTCTCGCTCTCTCTCTTTCTCTGACATCATCGACTCCTTTGCCCTTCCGGTAACCTTAGCAGGGGCAACGCCTAAGGTGGGGCGTGGCGGGGGGGGGGATCAGCGGCTGGTTGTCGTCTGGTGCCCGCGGGTCGTGTCGTCGATGGGAAACAAAAGAACGTAGAGGAGCGTATTTGCGCACATGGAGGACATCGCTTTGCTTCCGGCTGTCGTCGATGTGGGAGTTCGTTTTCCGAGACGAGTGTAACCATGGAGTGCAAATGTAAAAAACGGAAGGTCGAGAAAGTGTCATTATTTTATTTTTCGCGAAAAGGGCAAACGACGTTCGCCATTTTGAATGGACGTTTAATTCTTTTATCGATGTCATTTTATTTCCTTTTTCCTTTTGTTCCTTTATCGCCACCTAATTGACCGTCATTATTATTCTTTGTCCTGAAAATGTGCAGGATAATTTTTGAAGCTGTCGCATGAAGTAATTCGTGTGGCACGGAACTATTTTAGCGATAATTGAAACTACGTGCGTTTAAGTTTTTTTAAGTGTAATGGTCGTAGTTCTCAAAATGATAGAAAATGTATTCGACACGCACGAAGCTACTTCGCTGATTAAAGGTATTTTGAGAAGGCGTATGGATGGCGGCGGCTCGGTTTAACTGCTCATATCTTTCTCGTTTACCCTGTGCATCTCAAAGAGAAAGAATTCCGACCCACGTGAGCGTCGTGAACAAAAGATTTGATACTGCCCGTATTGCTTTGTGGCTTGCGTGATATAATAATTTTAATGAACGAGGAAAATTTGACAGAATTTTGGTCTATATTCGCAGGCTGCAGATAAATATTGTATTCTGGAACCATTCAAATGGCATTAATGGTTGAAATAATTAATGATAAATATTACATATACATGTATAATTAGTAGCAGTAACGCTAGTCTTTAAAATACATAGATTAATAAGTGCATAAAAAGGTAATTATACTCTTCTGTGGATAAATATAATCCAATTACCGGTGGAATCTCCATTGAGGGATTATAGAGGGGGAATGCGCCCGTCTCAACGTCTTTTATCCGGAAAGAAGCGGGAATCTCGAACCGAATGAAATGTTTTGTAAATCTTTCGTAATTGTCGTCGAAAACAATGGCTAGTTAAGACGCGTTTATCATTTAAATTGTTACCTCGTCTGTTTTAATGGGTTCCCAAGATAGCGGAAGAAAGCATCTTTTAGAATTCGATTGGATAATGGCTTTGAAGGAGGCAATACTACCATGCCTCTTTACTTTCAATCCGCATCGAGATCGTATTTAATACGCCTTGAGGGAATTCTCGAAATTAATTTGAACGAAAATTAAACGTAATCTTAACGGTTATTGCCCCAAGAGAGTCTCTTGATCCCAATTTTAAATAACAACGTAATATTTACCGTGTTATAAATATTCCAATTCCAACAAAATTTTGCTAAATCTCATATAAAAAGCATATTGTATGTGCTAATCAATGTTTTCATCTGTATGTAAACAAAACATAAAAAATAATCGATTTTTAATAGCTGCTTAAATAACTTTGCTACGTATATCACCGAATTTACGAAAGCTTAAAATTTTCATGAAATTTTCGAATTAATTCATTTTATGAATGTTCGAAACAGTTGTTTTTAATTACGCTCTAAAAGCATTAATTAATTAGTTCTGTAGGAGCAGCGCCTCAGTCGGGCATCATATTGAGTCACAACTTGTTATTATAGTGGTAGCGGACCTCGATATAGGCTTTTGATTGATTTTTGTTGGAGACGCAATAGTAGTTTAATCCACTTATAGGGACCGCCTTTGGACAGCTCCTATGAAACAGATAGTTCTGGAAGGAACTACTCCGCAACTTTCCTTTCAATACAATTTTAATATATCACAAGTAGGGGTGTACACAGGTTTCCTGTGGTACAGAAGTGCTTTTTGTCAAATTCGCCCTTGTATAATCGTATACTAATGTATTTCCTTTGGAATCAGAACATTATTTTTCCTTGTATTGTGGTAGCCCTGCTTTATTGATCCGTTCCAAACATATTTATCTCGTTTTCCAATTCTATACTCACCCTACAAATGAAATTTCTTTGAAATCTGTTCAGCCAATGCCTTCCAAATTCATAGTTACAGAAAAATCCCAACCTTGATATTGTGGTAGCCCTCTTTAGTCGATCCGGTTGAAATGTGATATTATATTAATTTATATATGAAGATTAGATACTACATTTGGTTAAAATCCATCAGGTAAAAAATTAAATTTTTGGAGCCCTATGGCTAATTACAATTAAAAATGACAAAGGAGAAACCTCCTCATAACCATAATCTTTACGATCGGCCTACTCAGGATGGAATCTTTGATTCCGAAATACGTATACAGGCATTCTTTTTGAAAAAAAGTGAAATTCGGTTTATCTACTTACGCACGTGTAAACAAAGGTCACTGGCGTGGAGTATTTCCCCTAAACCGTTGTGTTTGTGTACTTCTTTTTTAATTTTTATGGTTATGAGGAGGTTTCTCCTTTGTCATTTTTTATTCCATGTGGTCAGTTCTCTAGAAATACGCATAAAATATATGTTTTTTAACTTTTAATTGTGGTAGCCCTGCTCTTTATTCCGCTTTAAACATCTTAGTTTAATTATGGTATGTTGTATAAATCTTATATGCAAAATTTAATTGACATCCGTTCAGCCAATTCCTTCCAAATCCTTAATTACTGAAAGAGTTTAATTTGTAATTGTGACACATCTATTTGGATGATTCGGTTTAAATATGCTAATATGGTTTTGTATATATGTATTAAATTTAGTTAAAGTTGATGTTGACAGTTCAACACAAATACGTGTAAAAAGATTTTTTTATTTCTTGTATTGTGGCAGCCCTGCTTTCTATATCTATACTAAACATCTTGATTCTGTTATGCTATGTTGCATGTCTACTTCATACAAAATTTCGTTGAAATCGGTTTTACCAATTCCTTCCAAATTCATAATTACCAAAAATATTAGCTTTGCAATTGTGGCACCCCTGCTTAGTAGATCCGGTCCAAATGTGTCATTTTGGTCATTAATATATGTGCGTATTCTGTGTACTAAATTTAGTTGAAATCGGTATATTCATAAAGAAGATGTTAGTGGGAAACCCACACACACACACGGACACCGAGACCATCTCATAAGACTACTTTCGATTTTTCGGAAAGTAGACTAAAAAAGAGATCGTGGGATAAAATTGCGGCGTATGAAGCATTTCGAGAAGATAGTTAGTTCTCAATTAGAGCTGCTTATAGTATAGATTCGGTGGATCCAGAATTAGCTGCTGGGGAGTACTTAATAGGGAAAAACGCTAAATAGCAGCGCATGCCGCCGCACATGTAGGCAACCGGCAATACATCTGCGATTCTTTCCTCCGATGGAAATATGAATGTATATAGTAATCGGTGAAAAAAGTGCGTTACGCAATTTCCATCGCTGTTCTCCCTTCACTTGTTATTCTTGAAAGCCGTCTTTGGTTGGCGCATCTAAAAAAGAGTTTTGTGAAAGTCATTATCTAGAATATTCTTCACGGTTATGTATTTATTCTTAGGATGACGCATATAAAAATTCAAATTTAGTCTGAATGGGTTGAAGCCATTTTTTCGAATCATTGTTCAGAATTCCAGCGAACGAAGACATAATATTTATGTTGAAGTGGAAGTTGGCGCTTTGCTCGGAAAGAGTGTCGCTGATTGGCAGCTCGAAGAGGAAGAAGCTCTCTTTCTATTTTCCGCTCTTCCAACGAGAGGTCGCAGATGGAACGTGAGAGCGTGACGTCATAAGAAGGTCGCGTCGAGAGAAAAAATACAAGCGCCCCTTGAAACGAGAGAGATAGAGAGCGCAAAAATAAATTCTTTCCGGTCGAGCATCTACTGTTGCCATGGCAATTCCTGTTTCTAATGATACGAGAGGCGCCCAACGGCTGTTTTGTTTATTCTTTCTCTCTTATAGCTAGAGAATATTTCCGTGTGGTTAATACATTCTTAAGCATCCATTCTGCATTTAGAAAGGTATGTCTTCTGCTAAACATAAACATGGCTTTGGCCCAGAAATTTTGACTCTAAACCTACTTTTTTATTGTAACTTTAAAACCTGTAACCAAAGACAAATATCGCACCCTTTTTAAACTTTCCAAATTAAACAACACTGTAACAGGCATTAACAATTAATACATTTAACTTGTATGAATTAAATCAAAAAGCAATTGATAAATTTGGATTTTATAAGAAATTATGTGCTAGAAAATTTTAGTGTCCAGATGGGTTATACAAAACTTTTCAAAGGAAACTAAAGAAAAATATTTACACTGCGTCATTTATATGAATGAATGAACTGAAATGAAATGTCGCAAAGGTGATTTTTATTTTCATTTCCTTCTAAATTTTTCTCTTGCAATATAGAAATAAATTCAAACTTTAATCTTATTCTTCTTTTCGGTATAAACAAGTCAGTATAGCTGTCTTAAAACCATTCCTCGTGTATTACCTAAGCATATTTCCTCCGTTTTTTTAACTGTCTATTTTAAATCTATGCTGTAAAATAATACGTATATTATTAATAAGGGAGCATACTTCCCCTCTGCCATCTTTTCCGTCGCCGATGAAATATGCAAGACAAAAGAATAATAAAGTGGCTTGCGTTGCTTTAGACTTTGGGCTAAGGTGCTGCCGTATGGCTCGTGCGGCGAACACGTCAACTAGCGGCGTATGGGAGGCGGGGGTTCGGGATGTGTTCCTTGGGGAAATCACGCAGAATTTGAATGGAGAGCGTGGAGGGTGGGAGAAAATGAACAGAGCAATGGAGGTAATGGGAGAGTGAGGGAGGGTGAGAATTGAAGATGGAGGGAAAGAGTGTGGTAGTACTAGTGTTGGAGGGGATGGGACATGTTCACACAAACAACAAAAGGAAGACTTAGGTTCTCGTGTGTGTCCTCTGTGTCACTGGCGGCGGTCTCAGCATTCGTTTCTCACGCGCCAAACAATATTGACGCCATAAGATGTCACTAATAGTTATCTCTGGTGAAATCCATGATTTTACTTCTACCCTCGGCCAGCTTAGACAATTCGAAATTGCAACAACAGAGGTTTTCTTTTTATATTTTTAATTAAAATATGAGGATCGTGAATGTTAAGATTCGGCTCCATGTAGTGTTGTGTGTGTGTGGGTTTCTGGCTAATCAACCTCTTGGATTATTTTACTCCTATTTTCTTTCGGGTTATACGCGCGTTCGTAGTCTTTTTATGACGACAGTTTTGCTGCCATTCCAGGTAGCATCTTCAGGTCTAAGTGGCGTGCAGATTTTTTTTGTCTATATATATATATATATATATATATATATATATATATATATATATATATATAGTGACTCCGTTTGGTTGTGGGGCGCTGTGATTGGATGGTTGGCCATCCAATCGGTTGGTGGATAGGAATAGTCCTTTCCAGGTGTTAGGAAGGGGGTAGCCATCCTCCCTATTTAAATTGTCCGGGTGTTTGATGATCTCTTTAGCCTGACGGATTAACCTGTGATGGAACCGTCCCACCCTGGCTGTTATATTGCGTCTTCTACGTTAATTTTATGCCCCGGCTCGGACCAAGCATGATTGGCAACCGCCGAGAGACGGAATTGTTTATTTTCCATCGTCCTCTTTTGCTCTTTCATCCTCCACATAATCGATCTCCCCGTCTGACCGATGTGCGACTTGCCGCAGGTGCATTTAAGTTCGTACATGTTCTGAGGAATGCGGTCTTTGGCTCCGGAGAGGATGTCGGCAGTCTTTTTCACTGACGAATATCGAGTCACCACGTCACGCTTGGCCAGGGTCCTGGCGATCTTTTCCGCAGTTATGGAAACATGTGGGACCGTAGCGTATGCCACCGGTTTCTTTTACCTCTCAGTCTACCTCTTCCCTGCCGTTCCTTCTAAGAACCAAGTCAGAATCAACGTTTGTCGTATCCTTCATGAGGCCCTTTTTAGGACCCTGTCTTTCGGTCAATCTTTCTTCTAAAGTGCTGAGATGAGATGCTCTATCTCCTTTGGTAGGGAATCAGCATCGGAGATTGAGTGGGCCCGATGAATCAAAGTCTTGATGAGGGAGGATTTCTGTACCGGTTGATGATGCGAGGAAGCATTGAGGTACCGGTCGGCATGGGTTTTCTTTCTATACACCGAATTTTTTAGTGTTCAGTCTGGTCTTTTTGTTACCAAGACGGCCAAAAATGGGAGTTGGCCATTGTTCTGTCTCCATAGCGAATGTAATGGCGTTGTGCTTACCTTAGTTCGTCCTATACCCAAGAAATTTCATTCTGCTGATATAACTGAATTTCGGCCAATCCTTCTTCTTACTTTATCAAAGGCATTTGAAAAGATTATACATGAACAAATTACACTTTTTCCAACCAAAAATAATATCTCTGACCCACTGCAATCGGGTTTCCGAAAATCACACAGCACAACCACGGCACTCCTAAAAATTACTGACGATATCAGATTAGCAATGGACAAAAGAGAAGTCACTATCGTAACTCTTCTGGACTTCAGTAAAGCTTTTGACTCTGTAGATCTAAACATACTTCTAACCAAACTTCGCCTCCTGAACTTCTCCTCAGATTCGTTAATCCTAATTTCCTCATACCTCAATGATCGCTATCAAAAGGTCGTAGCTGTTAATCATCCTTCAAGATGGATCAAAGTCACACGAAGTGTACCACAAGGTTCCACCCTAGCCCCACCGCTCTTCTCTCTATACATATATGACATATCTTCTCAGCTTGATTACTATAAATTCCACCTCTATGCAGATGATCTCCAAATTTATATGCACTCTCCCATTATTGATCTCCCTCTCATCATTGGTAAAATGAATCATGACCTAACTTTTTTATCCAAATGGAGCAATGCAAATTTCCTAAAAATGAATCCAACAAAAAATCATTGGGTACCCCAAACTTCTCTCTACATTAAATTCCACGAAACTTTCCCCACTTTTGCTCAATAATTCTCTTATTCCTTTCCAAAAAACTTCAACTAACCTCGGGTTATTATTCAACGAAACTTTGACCTGGACTGATCATATAACTAAAGTATGAAATACTGTTAACAGCTCACTCCACTCGTTTAAGAGAATTAAAAGCATCACCCATTCTTCTCTTCGCAAACAACTTATCACCGCTTTTGTCCTTCCACGCTTGGATTAATGCGATACGGTCTATCAAGATATATCTAACGAGTTATCTTTAAAATTGCGGCGGGCACAAAATGCCTGTGTTAGATTAATTTGTGATCTTCAATAGAGTGACCACGTCACTCAATCTTTTCAAAAGTTTGGTTGGCTTCGCCTCGAAGCTCGTAGACGTCTCCACCTCCTCACGTTATTTTATCAAATTGAAACTTCAAATTTCACATTATTTGAACTCTAAATTTTCCCAAATGAACTCTGTACACAACGCTAACTCTACGGGCAATATTCTTTTCTCTATACCACATCACTTCTTGCAGACTATGGAACGGTCTACCTACAGACTTCCAAAATGCAACATATCTCCACATCTTCAAACATAAATACTATAACTTGCTGCTCACGACCCAACGCTCAGATCAACTTTAGGTTATCTCTCTCACCTTTTATGCGATGGATGCCTTCACTTCTTTTAATATAATTAATATTAATTAATATCTTTACAGGATATTGAGTTTCTGACAATGACTATGTTATCTCCTTATGATATTTATATATAAATATGTATATTTATATATTACTTCCCCTCTTCTTTTTATTATATGCATTTTGTTATCCTCTGTGTCGTCATCATATCTATATTTCATATATAGTTATCTGTATTTCATGTGTATATTACTTGAATGTATTTACTTGTTTAATTGTGACGGTATACAGCGATGCTGTATTTACGATGTTCCCTACTGTACTTACTGTTTCCTATACTTTTTTGTAGTTTTCCATGTATTTTTCATGTATATTTATGTATAATTAATGTATTTTATCTATATTTTGTCTATTTATTTATATTTCATGAGTATATTACTTGAATGTCTTTATATGTATATTTGTGACGGTCTACAGCGATGCTGTATTTACGATGTACTTACTGTTTTCTATATTCTGTTGTAGTTTTCCATTGTAATATATACACTATATAGGATTTTTGCAGGTTTTTCACACCTCCCTTCTCTGTGGGTGTTTTCCTGCGTGAGTTTTACTAGGAAGAACAAATCTGTTTTTACCTAGGTTTTCCCGACAAACTTAAATCTGTCTTCACTTATATCTTTTTGTTTTGTATATTTTATATACTCATCATTGTAATACTTTAATATTTAATATTCATGATATTGATGAAGGGCTATATGTAAGAATGTACCTTATGGTCCAAATTTGGCCCGAATAAAGACGATTTCTATCTTTCTATCTATCTATCTGTTTGTTCAAATGTTTTGATGTCGTCTCGCTCTTCATCAATGTGCCCATTAATGAATCGATCCAAATCAACAGAAGCCTCACTACGGAGGGATTACCGGAAGATTTTTTCGGATCTCGTTGAGTTCTGCCTCAAGAACGCATACTTCCTGTGGAATGGCCGATATTTCGAACAAACGGAAGGTACAGCCATGGGATTGCCACTGTGCCCCGTCGTTGCCAACCTTTATATGGAGAAGTTTGAGGTTTTCGTAAGAGCAGGCAAATGCTGTCACCTGGATTCCCACCTCCTTTCAGAGCTAATGTGTGTCTGCGTGGGTAATCCTCCATCCGCTAGGTCAGTACCTCGTTCATTTAAAAATTCACTCATCTGATAAGGTTCCAGTGATTAATAGACAAGGCTGATTTGCCTTATTCGAAAAATGAAAATAATGATGAGTGAAATAACAACAACTTTGCTGACTTAATCATGTGTTGACATTGAAAACTCTCGTCGCAATAAGTCGTTATTCTGAAACAATCTCGTATTACAGACGAGAAAAAGCTTCTAATTACTGAATAATAAAGATTTTAAGATAGCATTTACTACATCTGATTTTAAGTAGTTTATTTTTTGTATGATGGCTATTTGGGGTATGCGTGCGTTCACTCTACCCTGAAAATGTGTTCTTTAGTCGAACTTTTTTTTTATTTCTACCTTTCATAATGATGCGATGCATTTATCATTCAAATGTTCCACTTTATATGGCAGAACGTATGCAATTATCAACCGTATTTCCAAGGGAAATGTTTATTTTCCCAGTCCGGTCCTAGACTGAAATTCTCTTTCGTCTCTTATGATCGCTCCATCCACTTCCTTTGACACAGATGACACTCTAATGATCGAACCCTTCCCCTCTTACTGTATAACCACGTAAGCAAAGGAGGACCCGCCCCCCTCGCCCCCCCCCACCTCCCTCTCCCACCTCGTCCTTTCTCGTCCACTCCCACCTCGCCCTCTCTCCAAACGTCGCCATCCCATTCTCCCGACGAGGAGGATAAGGAACATCGGTCCCAAGTATTTAAGATAGGGATTTGGTGACCGGCGTGTGGAGGTCATAAGTGGAGAGGACCGTCCCCTTCAATGCTATTCCCTCTCCTCCTTCTAATCTGCCCGACACAGATGCCCATTAATGAATCTACTTCTCTCCCGTCTCTCCCTGTCTCCCTTCCCATCCTCTCATTCTCCGTTGCTAAGACGACGGAATCTCCGATTCGCTGGCGGCGGCATCTACAGAGCTCCGGGAGCGATTTCCTTCATTCCAATCCTTCTTTTGCTCGCATCCCCCTCCCCCCGACCTGCCCTCTCCCCACCAATCAACGGCATTCCCATATATTCTCACTCCTCTTGCTATTCTCGCACTCATCGCCCATAGTATTTGGTGGAACCCGTGCAAACGTGCGCTTAGACCACTTTCTCTTCAAATATATTTCCCTTCGATACCACCTGTAAGCGCATTCTCTTACGTCACTCTCCCTTCCCCTCAATCACTCTCTCCTCTCCTCGATGAATCTCCCTTCCCCTCAATCACTCCCTCTTCTCCTCAATTACTCTCCTCCATCCATTTTCTTTTGAGCATTTCATCTATTCGTGGTTTCCGCAATTGTCCATTCCCCATTCTCCGGTGTCATATTCTTCTCCTGCCTTCCGACTCACCAGCGGCACACGTGCAACACTTCAAACATGTACATATGTCGTATCTTTTTTTACAGCCTTTATATTTGCGTCGTTGCGAATTATAACGAAACATTTGCTTTGTTCCTTCATATACGGAAAGGTCGCCACTTACAGCGACTTCAACCAGTTTTCCCTGATCTCATCCTCTTGAAACTACTAATGTAATGAGTTAATAAACATTACAAACTACCGTGACGTCAAATGCGTCTTTCGTCTCTTTCCAAGGTGATTCTACGATTTCTCTCTTTTAATTTAATAGGACGCAATTTTGTCAATTTCGCTGGCACCACTGTTTCCTCCAAAACTATTCCACTTGTCGCCGTACATACTTACTGTCTTTTCAGAGCTCTTTTCATTATCCGTTACTTAAAATAAGTGATTTACAATGCATTTCAATCGATGTTTAATGAAAAAGCGAAGCAACTATAATTACGGCGGATATCGTTAAACTTATTCCTTGTCACATTTTCCTCCGTTATATCTAAAAATTATGCCCGCTAAAATAACCGATTCCTAATTTTTAATGTATCGATTTAGATTTAATGCAATGCCGACGTAAAACGTTCTCCCAGTGAGTCATCTTTGTTAATTAATATAAGATCTCGAATTTTAATCCTTGATATTATTGACCTCGTCATCTCAAACTTCTCCAACTGAAGTAATATTGCTTCCTAAAAACAGGAGTACAGAATTATAATTTGAATTTTAAATGCGTCTTCATGTCTGAAATGTCCTGCTAAATTATGATACCAATTCGAGAAAAGACATGTACGATTTCGAGGCATATCCAGGCACTTTGGAAAGAGATAAAAAGAACCCGGGAAATATACAGGAAGCAGATAAAACGATGCCAAAGGAGCCATTTCAAAGGACGAAGTGTTATTTTTACAACCTATGAAAAGCTTTACTTAAGAAAACACGCATTTAAGAAAAACATAAATTCGTAGCCTTCCTTTGGGGCCATTGGCAGTTCACCGAGGCTTCAAACGATGAAGATGCCCACTTTCAAGGGAAGTTTTAGAATTGCGTAAAACTACCGCTGCTTATATTCTTCGATATTATAGAGAAAGCGAGGGCGGCGTAGAGGTCTCTTTCTTCATCCTTGCCTTCTTCCTTGAGGGTCGAATCCTTCCGCCACCTACCCATTCATGCCGCGTAAACCAACCATCCACCTCCACTATCCCTCCATCCCCTTCCACCCATCCATCCATTCCAACTCCATTCTACCCATCCATTCTTTCCAATTCCCCTCCATATCTCCAACCCACCCTGCAAGCATCCCTTTCCACTTCCTTCCATCCTCCTCCGCTACCCCATCCCCTCCACACATTCATCCTCTCCACACATCCATCCCCTCCACCCATCCACCCCCCCCCAACTTTCCTCTATCTCCCTCAACCACTCCACTCTCGCCGTCTAACTTTAAGCTCGGAAATTTTCCGTTCCTCCGTCATCAATCATTATTCACAGCCGCTGCACAGCGTTCCTCTCATACTTAAATTGTCTCGTAGAATGCTTCTTAAGCCGCCCTGAAAAATATTCGAGATTAAGCCAGTGGGAAGTAGGTTAAAGGTAAGAGGGATTGGGGAGGGTGGGAGGGGAGAGGGCGCGCTTCGTACAGCGGAGCGCCATTCCTCGCCGTTCTTTTCGATTTCGTGGAGGATTTTGCTTCCGAGCAGAGTTAAATAATAACGATTTTAAAGGACACTGCGCTCGCATTGTTATTCTGCGATACATGCGTGCCCTTGGAGATTCTTTGAGAGTGTAGCGCGTTGGGGTGCGGAGTGGAACCCTAGAGACGACGGTGTTCGCGGGAGACTGGGAGCGTAGGAGACAGAGAGCGAGATAGATAGAGAGTGGCAGAGAGAGAGAGAGAAAGAAGAGACAGAGAAGTGGTGCAGAGGGAGGGGGCAGAGGGAAAGGGAGGGGGCAGAGGGAGGGGGCGGAGGGAGGGTGGAGGGAGGGAGGGGGTGGAGGTAGTGGTGGAGGGAGGGAGAGAGGGGGTGGAGGGAGGGGGTGGAGGGAGGGGGTGGAGGGTAAGTTTTTCCTGGATGTCCAGTAGCGTGCCGCAGGTCCCCATTGTCGTGGGACTGTATGTAATCGAGGTAGAGGCGGTCCTCAACTTCTGTACGTTCGACTTTCGTACGACCCTCACTTTCGTACATTATACATTGACACCCATAAACCGCTTTTTGTACGCCGAATCCGGAATTTCGTACATCAGCGGGTGAATGAACATTTCGAATTATCGCATGGTGTTTGCTTGTGAAATTATTTGAATATTTTATTGCATTTTGCCCTTATTATTTTGTAATATTTGTAATATTGGCACGCCAAATATACCCGCTCTCTAACAAACGGACCAATATGGACCCGCTGGGTCCGAAAATTCCTACAGAAGTCGTACTTGTCGTAGAGTCGGGTGATTAAGGGGATAAGAAGAGTTTTGGTTGGGCGGTGAATAAGTAAACACTTCTGAAAAGTGACTCCTATCTTCTCTCCGGTTACAATCACGTACGTAGTCTTTTTCTGACGACAGTTTCGCTGCCATTCCAGGTGGCATCTTCAGGTCGAAGTGGCTTGTAGATTTTTTCTGTCCCTATATATAGCAACAAAACTGTCTTCAGGAATAGACTACGCACGCGGTTGTAACCCGAAAGAAGATAGGAGACATATGTGAAACATTGCGGAACTCTTCGCAACAACTTCTGAAAAGTGTTTACTCGATAGATGTTGTATTCGCCGTTCGGACCCTTCTCGGACCTCGAGATGCAATAAACACAAACACATGAGTAAGCTCCAACCCAAAGACTCGCACTATATTTTTGTCTTCCCTTCGTACAACTACGTTTTATGATTCTGCTTCTTCAGTCGTTTTTATACCACCAAATAGTGCGGCAGTAGACTAAGGCGCGAGCGATTATCGAAGTTTGCATTTTCGTAATATGTACTTATATTTTTTTAATAATTCCATTTCTGTTTTCTCGCTATTATTCCATTGTTTTTTTTTGTTATAATTATTACTCTCCGTAATTTTTTAAATGTCTCCTAAGCGTAAAATGACGCGTGAAGAGATAGAGGAAATCATTTTCGATTCCGATTCTGACGCGTACGAAGAAGAAAGTGCGAAAAGTGACAGCGATGGCGAGGAGGAGCCTAAGAAATATGTCTCGGCAAGGAGCGGTGATTCATCTAAATGGAGATCTCCACATGAAGGCCGAAGACGAAACATCGGTGTGTACTCTTATACTGCCGGGCCGAGAGGAATGAATATGCATTTTATTGCACTGATCTAAATTTGAATGCCAATACTATATTTCGGCATGTTTCTTTCCTCTAATAAGCAGCATTTTGTAATTCTGTAATATGTTAACTACAGAATGCTTTTTATTTGAACGTTTTATCACGAATAGTTTATTACATACGCGAATTTTTTAGAATGTAGGCGAATATTTTTTAAATACTCCAGAATAAATCCGGTAGATAGAACGGAACGGAACACTCGGGAATTTAAATCAGGCGGATAAAGGTTAATGTTTAATTTTTTAATAATCATGTATACATTGTATAACACTCAGGGGTAAAAAAACTCTCTGGGAACGGAACCCCCCTTATAACATGTAAGTCTATTGTTCGACTTTCGTACATTCGACTTTCGTACACGTTTTCAGGAACGCATTATGTACGAAAATAGGAGACTGCCTGCATTCTTTTCCAGCGAGAGAAAATGCAAAATCGAGAATTTCGCGAACGCTCAGCCAAGGTGCATGTCGCGTCGCTCATCACTACTTACCGCTTGAAGCTCCTTTAACGACGTATGGCGCTGCGCCAGAAATTATTCATAAATTTCATGGTTTCATTATCGAGCGAATAATACGATTATTGAAATTAATTTTTAATAACTTGTTATGTATAGCAGTTCACATCCAGAATGTAATGTGCTTCACGGTATCCTTGTGTTTATCCAGTTCCAAGAACACGTGCAGTAAAACCGCTAAGCGCTGCTCGTATCTATTTCACACGCGTTAGTACGTTCGTATAAATGCATGTTGGCACTCATAATTAAGCTTTTAAGCCTTTGTTTACTTTATTGATATTTCTAAGCTTAACGAGATGAAATGAAAAAACTTTGTCACTTCCACAGTTTAATGAAAACGACCGATTTCGCTACGATCATAGTATCATGATGATGCTACTATCGTAGTGAAACCGGTCCTTTTCATTAAACTGTGTGGAAGTGACAAAGTTTTTTCATTTCATCTCAATGTGTAAATTCCACAAGGTTGAGCCTGTTTTTATTAATGATATTCTAAACTTACGTTTAATTTTATATCGAACAATTGTAAGATTAACTTGGCTACATATAAAGTAATGCACTAACGCGGCAGATATAGTATATCGTTTGTTGATTTAGTTTCATGTTTATAAAAACAGGCGTACTTAATTAAAATATCTCAGGTCCTCTCCAAATCCATCTTAGGACCCATCCGCCCTCTGGCAGCTTCCCACCGTTTATCATTATCTGCGAAAAGAGATTCCATCGAGTAATGGAGAGCGATCGTCTCGAACCCACTCCTCTTCCGCCCCAAGCACACGATGACTGCCTGTCATGTGCAAATCCTTCCGACTTAACGTCCAACGTCTAATCTGGTACCCGAACTGTGGCGCTGTTATCGGTGCGTAGCCCCCTCTTTCTTTCCCTCCCTCACTTCTCCACCGTCCTCTCTCTCTCGCTTTGTCCTTTGTCGCTCAACTCCTCCTACTCTTCCTGTCAACAATTCCTCTTTGAGGAAACACCAGCCGCCATATTCGTCCTCAGCTGCGTCTCTGTTTGTCCAGCGAGGTCTGCAGGAGACCCTAGAGTAATTGAGTCCCGCGATGACGGAAAGGATCTGCTGCTAAATAGGAGCAGAATTTAGGAGGAATTAGTTTCGGAAGAGAGAGAGAGAGATAGAGAGGGAGATTGTTGGCGGGTAAGAGAGGGAGAGGATGGAGGCAAAAGAGAAAGGAGCTGGGAGAGAGGGAGTATGAGGGTTGTGTGAGAGGAGTGAAAGGGAGTGATGTGTTTAAAGTGATACGGACAAAGAGAGAGAAAGAAATAGGAAGCGAAGGTATGAGAGAAGGAAATATATATATATATATATATATATATATATATATATATATATATATATATATATATAAAGTAAAGAATAGAATTTGGAAGAAGAAATACGCGTTGGTTTTCATGATTTTGAGAGATGGAGGTCAGAAGATGATGGATAAAGGTAGAAGGTGCTTTCAATTCATAGCACAAGTTATATCGGCGCACTAATCTGGAGGTAAATTAAGAGTAGAATACTATCACTATATCACTATATATCACTAGCGTAAACCGTCTGTAAGGTACGTAAGCACATTAACGGTAGATCTACAATGCGATTCCTCAAGATGCTCTGAAAGAAAGTCAACGTAGTTTCCGCAGAGGAAGGTGTGGTGAGACTATGTTAGCTCTACTCACCCACGACACTGTGAAAGCGGCAACTCAGCATTTTAAGTCCGTTGAAGCATTTCTGTTGATGCTTCGCTGCGAAGTAAAAATTAAATGAGAGGGGTGTTTAAATTTTTTTTCCATCAAAATGAAGGAGATTCTCTTGTAAGTCTCTGAGAGGAAATGAAAGTGCACGAAGAGATTTTAATCATTCACCCGTTAGCATTTCTCCAGCGATATATTACTTATCACAGTATCTCTCGTAGGATGAGGAATTAATTGAATCATATCACGAGGGGTGGTCTAGTGCACAACCTTTCTCTGTTTAATCTTTTTTACATTATGTCCCACGCGCAACGCTCGCTTCTATAGTGCGTTCCACACTTAGTTGACAGTATGTTGTCTTATGGGCTATCGCTATCTCGCTCATTTCCATTGCTTTTCCCTATAGCTCTTTCCTTCTCTAATTCCGCTCATTTGCAAAATTTGTTGTGATTACGGTGATGTCGTTGTTTAACGGTAACCGCCCAGCCAACCCACCTGCTGTCAGCCTATTATTGTATTTTATCCATCCACAGTTAATCCTGCGAAAAAAAAAAGATTCTGCCGAAAATAAGTTCCATTTAATCAAAAGCCAATTGAGGGGTCTTCTTATTTTAAAAGCCATGTCATACGAACTAAGTTTATCTCACACTTTATCTAAGAGAACGTACCACATAAGAAATTCTAAGGTTTGGTGTGCGAAATATTCGATTTTCTTACAAGATGTTGTACGAGTAGTAGTTTAGAGCGCATCCTATTTTCCTATGATAGTATCCTAACAACGACCAATCAGAATCAAGGATGGTGAAAAAACATAAGAAAGCTACGGTGCGTAGTATACGTGGGTTTTCGGCTTCCGGTTAGCGTGATCTCAGCGTCCTTATTGTCTCCATTGAGAAAAATGAGTGCTCCGTGGATTAGAGAAGCAGTTGATGCTTTATATATCAAATGGCAACACTTTCCCTGCCCTTATAATACTAAAGATAAAGTGTATTATAACAAAAATGTACGACTCCTTAGATTTCTTCTGCGGACACCTCTCTCTTCTTGGCTGTCTTCTTCAACACTCTCGTCAGTTAAAATTGCCACAGCAACCAAAAGTACAGGATCGTTATAAATCATAATCAACCTAGGATCGACAGTCAATGCAATCGGCGAAACGCTGGCAGAAGTACTTACAATTAAAAACACCCTCGTGTGAAAGGGCGGGCCCAGATTGTATGATAGAAAGTTGCATGAAAGTTGTCCCTATAACTTTCTTTCAGAGACAGTGTGAGATAAACTTGGTCCGTGTGACATGGCTTTAAGTATTCTATCACCCAAAAATATTCGTTCAAACGACGTCCCAAGGTACGTAGTCTCCCCTTGTCAGTTGCCAAATTTGTTGCGATTTTGGTGATATTGTCTTTTAAGGAAAATCATGACTCTCAGTCGCAGTAAATTTTACGCTAAACCTGATTATGTATATCTTAATTTTATAAAAATTCAAGAAAATTATTAAAAATTAGAAAAACTAAAAATGTGAACACGGTAACATTTTTATGTATCTTTAAACATACAACGTCATATCTCGGCTTCTACTGATCCAATAAGGTCAATTTCTTTTGCCATGCCTCTTGAAGAATTGTTATCACGCTTATATAAATGATAAATACATAATATTTATCAAGCGTCTTTAAAAAATTTAATAACATTGTTATTTTTCCAAAATCATTTCTTGGGACATGAAAAATCCGGTTTGCGGGATACGTTTTTCCTCATTAATTTAGCGGATATATTGAGCAAATAAAATGTGAAAAAATGCTGAAATTTATTTTTGAAAAAGACCCCAATCCAATACCATTTGTAGTTCTTACGATGCGGACACATAAACAAAAAAACCGTGCCGCGCCGAGAAACAGACCGGCGGCTGAGACGCTGTGCCAGTCGAGATATTATCACGTTGTAACTCCCAAACTTTTTTAAAGGCTTTTTAAAACCAATGAAAATATTTTGTGATACCGAACAACCATTAATAAAAATTGAAGTGAGAGGAATTATCATGAAAATATTTCCATTCTTTATAATTTAATTAATAAATAATTTAATAATTAAAAATCAAATTCCACGAAAATTAGTATTTGAATGTGAAACAAAATCAAAAGATCTTCCTAAAAAAGATTACGTAAGACCTTGGTCAGGGTTCATAAAATCATTTTTTATTGTGGGAAAACTCTCTTGCTTAATGAATTTTCTCGAAATGTCACGTTTTAAAGAATGCAAGTATGACTATAACCAAGAGATAATTATGTAAACTTCGTATAAACGAGGAGCTAAAAACACAACGCTTCACAATTCTGGTTTTTGAGTTCCTGCGCCTTATTCTCAAATGCATTTTTGAAGCCTAAAAACTACCTCGAAGAAATGAGACGCAAAAGAATTATAAAAACCTCTCAAAATATAAAGAAAGGTTCCTTGGAAGTAAACATAGACCCAAATTCGTTTGGAAAGTCTCAACAGGGTGGGTTTATGATCCTTATATAGATAATATAGTGAATAGACGCGAGGTTTGCACCCAGATATTTCTAAAGAGTTAGTCAATACGTGCCAACTTTTTGGTTCCTCTGTAAAATATGCGTTTTATGATGAAAGGAAGGGACTAACCGGACGGGACGCGTGTAGAAGGATTTTCCAAATGTTTGACCCAATGAAACAGTTTCGCACTCACCTTGAAAAAACATTAATTTTTCAGAGAGATTTCATCATGGGAAATATTTCTTTAATTCAAAAGATATCACCTCGAGACCGATTTTCGTTTATTCATTATGGAACAATAATGGTGTAAACAATCGCTAATTTTTGCATTTTTAGGAATATTATACGATTTCCACATTGGGTTAATAATGTCACACATTTCTGCCAAATTTTAAGTTTGTTACACATTTAGAAGTGAAATAACATTTATCTAATTGTTTAAATTTAAATAATTTTTAACGGACGCAATAAGAATTTCATGGATACATTGAAATGTTTATTCGTTTATATGGACTAATTTCTAAATAACATATAAATTTCAGCTGTCTAACTCGCCTTTTAGTATCTAAACATTTACCTATTTGTTTAAAATTTAAGAATTTTTAACTGGGAAATAAATTAAAATATCAAAATTTGTATATTCCCTATTTCGTTTTTATACAAATCCCACCCCTAAAAAAATTTTAGCTCCGTAGCACATTCGGAAATACAAAAACCTTCAAAATTTGTTTAAACAATTGCGGCATTGTTGAACTTTTTAAAGATTTTTGTTTTTTTCTAGTTGGTTTTGCGAATAGTTCTACCAATAAAAAAATTTCGAGCCTTTCGCTCTTCCGGAAGTCCCTAAACATTAGTATCCTCCTATATATATGTTATATACCATATGCTATATATTACTCCTCCTCTCTAAGGAACGTCTATATATAATGATGATATACGTGTAAGTGAAGTTAAGTGTTTCAATTGCGTCGTTTTTGTTTTCGAGTGAGCGGATCTTATAAATTATTTCTTGTTGTAGATAGAAGTTCGAAAATCTTTCAATCCAGTTGTTGTGAAATCACCTGAATCAACATGGAATCTAGATTAAGCAGTAAGCTGGCTCTAATTCACGGGAATTTTTGCAAATTCGCGCGCCATAAGCGCAACACTGTCAACTTAGGGTGGACGCAGTATACTACGTCGCTTTAGTTCCGTTGCGTTCCACCCTGTTGCGTCGCAGAGAGAGATGGCCGCCGAGTACGAGTGCAAGGAGGCGAGAATTCCCTCGGCGGGGAACGAACCGAAGGCTCCAGCGTCTTCACGGCATCCTCTTAACGCTTCAATTTGGTCGTCCTTGACGAGTAATATGCGAAGCGCCACCGCCAGTCTTCGAGAGTAAAAAGGAAGCCGGTGTGCGCGAAAGGATCTTTCTGGGAAAGGGGAGGGTGAGGAGGGGAGAGCAGGAGGTTAGAGGAGGGGGAGGCTAGGGGAGGGGGAGGTTATGAGAGGGGGAGGTTATGGGAAGGGGATGTTATGGGAGGGGGAGGTTATGGGAGGGCAAGGTTTTGGGAGAGGGCGGTTATGGGAGGGGGAGGTTATGGGAGGGGGAGGTTATAGGAGGGCAAGGTTTTGGGAGAGGGCGGTTATGGGAGGGGGAGGTTATGGGAGGGGGAGGTTATGGGAGGGAAAGATTTTGGGAGAGGGAGGTTATAGAAAAGGGAGGTTATGGGAGGGGGAGGTTATTGGAGAGGGAGGTTATGGGAGGGGGAGGTTAGGGGAAGGGGAGGTTAGGGGAGGGGGAGGTTATGGGAGGGGGAGGTTAGGAGAGGGTGAGGTTATGGGAGGGGGAGGTTATGGGAGGGGGAGGTTATGGGAGGGGGAGGTTATGGGAGGGCGAGGTCGGGAGAGGGGGGAAGGCTCGCGCCACACGGGGGGAGGGAAAGTAAGAGGTGGGAAAGGGAGGGAGGGAGGGAGGATCAAAAGACCTGGAGAGGAAAACAATGATCCCCTTGGCAACCGGGAGTCCCCTCCGAGGGAAAATCTCTCGGATTTTGTTCTCCCTGTCTGCCTGCGTCTTCCTTAACGACCCACTAAATCATAGAGCCAAGGGGATTTTTGGACCGGGAAGATAGAGAGACGGAGGGGGAAAGGATGCGAAGAATGGGCCCTTTGACGGGGGATGTGATCGCTTTCTTTGCGAGGCGCGCCTCTTTTGGAAAGTCTGGCTCCTTACTCTTTAGAAGCGTGGTGTGGGGGAGGAAAAGAATGGAGCCGTCGTCGAAAGGGTTGAAATTCAGAGAGAGGTGCGGGTGGATGAGGGGAATTCGGGGCCGTGCGTCGGCGTTCGACCCGGTTGGAAGCGTGACATCTGTGTCGAGAGAGACACGTGCTGTAATCGCGATTCATTTCCCGAAACTTTCTCTGCCTCTCAGTATTTCTGGAGGAGCCATTCCGTTGCTCGGTTACCTTTTGAAATCACTTTCCCAACCGATTTGATAATTCCTTCGTCAATTGGGTGTAACCGTATTTGACGAATTATTGCATTGGTTTTCTCCTTGAAATCAATTTATGGAAGGGTAAACGGATCGTTTTCCTCAAATATTTGCACTCCATCAAGGTCGAAGCAAGTGTCTGCTTCGCCATCATTCCTCCTAATCTGTAGGATATAAAATACTAAACAAGAGGGAAGGCGAATTCGGAAGTGATCGGAGAAAGTGGACGACAACGAAGATATTTGTACACCTGAGTAACAATTGGATATATATTGTACATTCAATATGGTATCTTTTACTTAAATTATTGCCTTGAAAGCAAAAATTATTAGAGAATTTTTAAAAAATCGATAGAAGTAAAACATCAATTATGAAATGCTGTAGATGTAGCTACGTATTACTCTTCCAAACCGCAAGGCATCCACAAATGCATCGAAGCGCACAATAAAATCCTTCGATTCGATCGGAAAACCAAAGTCTGAGTGAAACGGATTGCAATAAATAGAATCTGTCTTTCTTTCCGTTCGCGCATTGAAAGCATTACGATCGGAGAGAGAGAGATATAGAGGAAGTGAGATTCACTCTTTTGCTCCTTGTGGTGTTCGAATGAGATTGATTCTTCTTTGTTTCTGCGCTCAAGTGATCACTTTCCAGAGGAAGAATGGAACGCTTTGGCGTTCGGCGCTACGTCTCTCTCGCGAGGAAAATGTGTTTATGAAATTCCCCTTCCTTCCATTTCTCCTCTCTCTCTCTCACTTTCTCTCAACTCCTAAAACCCTTCCACTCTCACCCTCTCTCTATCTCTCTCTTCTTTCCAATGACGCGAAGAGACGATTGCATAAAATCCACTTTCTTTTGTTTTATCCTCTCTTTGTGAAGAAATACGATTTTCCCGAATGTTCCTCAAAGATTCATGAAACTTGCACGCTTATTTTATATTTTTTTAATATTTAATTCCCGAGTATTTATAATTTAATTTTATAACTTGCTGTTGATTGTCAAACCCTGTAATTTCTATTAATAATTTGAATTTATTTTTATCTAGTGATTACGAAAAGACTACGATTAAAATAATTAATGGAATAATCTATAATTCCTCTTGGGTAAATATTAAATGTACGGAAAGTAACAAATTCATAGAAAATTGAGAATATTGGATATGGACCAGGTTGGGCGGCAGTTGATGTTTACGACAGCAATTAGATATTTTCTTATTTGGAGGAACGGTTGGAATATGAGAATGTTTTGTCAAGAGGTGAGAGTAGGCACTTATATGTTGCATTTTTCAGCAAAACGACATTATCATCGTTTCAAATTTATTTTCTTCTTTTTGGTGATCTTTTCCTTATGAGATTACTGCAACATGAGACATTGATATGTTTTTGCCAAAGTCTCGCTTTCTCATTGATATGCTCCTGAATTCAAATCATACATTATAGATAAAAGCGCCAATGTAAAGCCTTTAGTGATAATAAGATACACTACATTAAATAAAAAGTTTAAATTCCGTGAAACTACTAACGAATATACTTTGATACAACAGAAACCGATGTTTGGAAAAAAAAATCATTAAAAATATTCATTTTTACAACAAATACACTGCCACATTCATCACTGGATCTTTTTAAATTTCCTAGAATAATCGTTAAACTCTTTTCCTAAATTGAATCATGCTTAAAATTATCTGCTGCGAAGGTTAAAAGATTCTAAAAATAAAACGCGAACCCCCTTGCAATTCGTTGGGCCGTGTTATGCTTTCTCCTTTAACCAGGATAATACGAAAGTCTTATGAAGAAATCGCTTTGGAAACACTTTTACGTACTCCTGAAAGAGCTCTCTTCTCCCAGTACGCCGAAATGGTTCGCAATTGTTTCTGTTACTTCGAAAATTCCATACGTAAATCTCTTTAATCATCATTGCGCTATCAACAAAAGACTCCTCTCGGTGGTGTCCTCGTCATCAGATCCATTGTGCCTTAAGGTGCGTATCATTTATAGCGCCACACGTCCTCTCGAAAGCGTGGGAATGAAGAGCTTTCCTTCTGCGAGGACTGAATTACAAATTATCATTCCCACATCTCTTTCTCTCTCCCCTCATTCCACGCCATTCAACTGAGATTATTTCCGCTTGCCCATCTTGCTACTTTTGTCTGTCTCGCCGCAGATGAGCTCTTATTCGGTCGATATTTACGAAGGAGCGTTTATAGCGTTTGTATCTATTGACCACGAGATCTGCATGCCACGGTCGGAGGGAAAAAGACGAGATAATGTTTGTAGAAGTAGTTTTCTTACGCGTACCATTTTGTACATTATCTCTTCTCATCTTGTTCATCGAAGGAGCTTCTCTTGGAGTCAAAACCTGTGCTTGGAACTGAGCACTCCATCTTATTGCGCCGCCACACATAATGTACTCACGTATCCTCGTATTCAATCGTCCGTTCTCCATTTCCGCATCCGTCTTTTCCCTCCCTCCACTCTCCTTTCCTGCTCCCTCCTCTCCTCCTTCTCCCCTGCCCCCTCCCCTCAAACCGAGCCCTCCTTCACCGTTCCTCATCCTATTCTCCCCTCCAATTCTCCGCCTTTCCTCTCTCTCCCCGCTAGCTTCCATCCTCTCTCCAACACTTCCTCCTCATTCCTTTCTCCCGCCATTGCTATCTCCTCGCGTTCCCCTCGCTCTCCTATCTCCCTTGCCTCCCCTTGCCTTTCCTCTCCGCCTCCCTCTCCCGTAATTCCTTCCATTCCCCCTGCGGACCCTGGATGGACTGCCTCCTGTCCCTTTTCCCGCCCTAATCTGGATTAAACCCCTGACGCCTTACTCCGATGCAATTTGCCGGACGGAGAGTTAGGCCACGAGGATTATTTTCATTCCCCTTTCTGAGTTCTCTCCCCTCCTCTGGATCCCTCCCTCCCCTTCTTACTCCCTCTCCCTCTCTCCACTCCCTTTCTCTCTCTGCTCCTCCCTTTTCCTCCTTCCGCCGTCAACCTTTGCGTGGATTAGACTGGAAAGGAGATGGAAATGGGAAGAGGTGGATGCGAATTGGAGGGAGATGGAGGGAGAATGGAGGGAGGGGAAGATGGGAGAGAGAGAAATTTTAGAAGATGAAGATGGCGTGGGGAGAGAAGGAAGTGATAAAATAGAATGGAAAGATGAGAGAGAGAGAAAAGGAAATGAGAGAAAAGTGAGAGGCGGAGACCAAACTGACGGTGTATAGAGTGGAAAAAGAGGGAGTAAAGGAGAATGCGGTGATCTCAATGTGAAAAAGACCACTGAGTAAATGTGATTCAAATGTGAGTAGGAAGATAGAGCGCGCCGTGGAATTATGGATAAGCAGAATGGAGGAAGAGAAAAGGAATTTAAAAAGGAGAAGGAAAGAGATCAGGAAGGATGAATCGAGTAATTAATGCGCGCACGGCGTAAGGGAGGGTTAAATCGAATCGTGGAAGTGTGTTGGGGGTTACCTGCTTATTATGCATTCGAGACCTCGGTATTCTACTTAATCTTCATCGGGATGGATCCTTTATAAACATTATTGACTTGGAAATGAATTTATATTCGAAAAATATTTTTAGGAATACGGGGTGAACTGTAAGGGAATGTGTGGATGTGATATTTGCTTTAATTACAGTTATTGTTTTTTGAGAGTAATCGAGTTTTATTTCAATATAAATGTAGTCGTACCTAAATATTTATATTTTTTTAACCTTTTGCTATAACAATCTAATTCCACTAAAACACCTCCAATTTCGCCTCAGCTCTCTACATTTTATTTACAATCTTCTCTCCAACTACTCATTATATAATTCGCAAATTAGGTTTAGCGTTTTTTCTGGCTTTCGCGAATGATTAGCGAGCGGGCGGAGAAGACGTTTATCCTTAGCTTAGGTATATCGCGCGTAATTCGTTTGAGCGTAAGAACGAACGAGAAGATACGGATTGATTCATTTGTTACTGAAACGAGAATCTGAGGAACGTAGCGTGTTACTGAGAAATTAAATAATAAGGAATAGTATGCGTAGGGAATCGGGCAAGTGTCTTATTAGGGTTCAAAGGAGCCGTTGGCTTAATTGCTTGGGTGCGCTTTATCTGATTTGCTCCCGCGGCGCGGTGGGATGATTGGCGAAGTAAGACTTTTGCTGGAAGCGCCGAATTTTCCCCCATTCGCTTCCTTTTTTCACCTCATTCGGCCGTTCCAATCACGACGCCTTCTCCGTGCGTTCACATTAATTTCCACCGCTGGCGCTCTTTCAATAGCTCTGATTGAATCTGCCGCCGCTCCCATTCCATTCGGATCGATCCGATTTCGCTGAATCTACGGAGGAGGCGCGAGAACAACATTTCTTTTAATTGCTTTCTGCGATAGATTACTCTGAAACCAATTCCGTCAAATGTTTCTTTGGAAACATATAAAAGAAAATGCCACATTTAGAGCGAAAATGTTAAAATTCTATCATTGGAGTTTGTCGTCGACGACCGTTTTATCCTTCTCTCGTATTCTTCTCCTTTCGATATAATATTACTGCTAGTTTTGTGGGCATTTTTAATCACGTCGACTGTCCATTTTTAATTTTCGCCGTGATTTTATTTTCGATTATTCGCCACTGGCCACATCAAATTTCGAAAAAATCTTGTACGCTGATTTTCTGTGGACATACTGCATTAGAGCAGTGTTTTCCAAACTGGGAATTGCGAATTCAGAGAATCGTGAAATATTTTTGTTTTATTATTTATGTTAGGTATAGTGATAATTAGAATTGACATTAAGTTTTATTCGAATAAATATTTATATTTTGAAATTTATATCGCATTTTTTCATTTTTTGGTATAGATGTGAGAGGAGGTCTTTAAGATCGTCTTTCTTAGAAGGGAGTCGTAGATGTATGAAGTTTGGGAACAGCTGCATTAGAGGAAAAATATCACTATTATTTTTTTTAATTTCATAAGATACATACTGTGAAGACAGCTAACTCTCGTACAACGAACGTTCGTTGAACGAATGTTCGCTATAACGAATGAATTGAATTTTATAGCTTTACTTTTTGTCGAAAATTCTGTTCACTTTAACCAACTAAATAACATGTATCCAACTCGGATGTTTATGAAAGCTCTTGGGGTCACAAAGACCGTCTTGTTCACCCATAGATTCTTCGTGTGTCCACTTTACCACGCATTTTTCCTATCGTCTGCATTTCTAGAGAGGCTTGATATGACGACACCGAACTTGCTGTTTGTTACTCAAAATATGTTTACAAATACCCACTTAGACTTGAAGGACCTCTTGCGTACCGATAAGAAGGAAGTGCAATACGCAGTTTCCCGCAGCCATTCTACAGTCTGTGACTGGTATTGACTACGTTCGGTCGCATTCGTTTCCTCGCGGTTCATATATAATTATTATATCACGAGGAATTGTTTTCAAGCCATTTCCGTGGCCACATTTATCGTACTTGCTCTCGCTGTGAATTTTTATAGACATTTTTCTTATTTTTCACCCTTCAAATGAATTTAAAGAGGTTCTGTTTTCCATTCAAAAGTTGAATTTTCTCATATAATACAATAGATGGTGCTGTACATACTTCTATGTTCGATTGTTTATGCTTCGGTTTTCTAATTGATCCAATATTGTACTTGCTTTAATAGCTCAGAATTATAAATTCAAGAATAAAAAATATTTTGTCTGGAACGCATCTGAAGTTTTAACGGGGAAGTCAACGGAAAAATTACGATAGTTCAACGAATTTCCGTTTACGAACGCTTTTCAGGAACGCATGTCGTTCGTTGAAGGAGAGTTGCCTGTATTTTGCAGTTGGAGGCATATTATGCAGAAAGTTTTTAGATCAACGATTTTTCATAGGGCATTCGAATTTTAAAATGCGTCTCCAAAGAGCTTTGAAGCCACTTTGGCCAAGAAATCATCCTCGTAGATATGCAAATCCTCAAACGTTGTTGACTGCTCATCGCTGAAGACTACACGTACTGCCATTTCCATTCTAATATAACACTAGTCAAAAAGGTTTTGGTAAAATAAATGAAAGCTAACTTTTTATATTAATTCTGTCATGATCATTCCAGATCTGAACTTAAAAAATTTGCATCATATCAGTTTAGAAAAAACAGTAATGACCATTTGTCATAAATTCTTGTAAATATAAGCATACTAAATGTTGGCAGAACTGGTGGGTATAACGTAAGTGTTGGCAAAACTGAAGGATAGAGGGGAAGTAGGAGTGTGATATCATAACGAAAACATGCATTTTTGGCATCAGTCACGTTGTTTTTATGTAAGTTTGTGTTCTGAAGAAGGAGAAAGGACACCATCGTGGCTGTGTGAATTCGCCAGAAAATCTTCGTTGTGTATGTGGACAGTTTACAGCAATATCACAGCGTCGATTTGTAAAAAAGATGGTAAAAGAAGACTATTATTTGTATTTTGGTTGTCATTTGGGAGATCAAGATATGTTGGGCACCGCATGTATGCTGCATAACGTGCTACGTAAACCTGACAGAATGAACGAAAGAAAATAAGAAGAGCATGCCATTTTCCGTTTCAATGATCCGGCATGAACCAACCATCCCCCTTGAAGACTGCTATTTCTGTCTTACAAAAATTGAGGGTTTTTCAAGGAAAAGAAAAAGTAAAATAAACCATCCAAACATCCCGTCTGCTATGAAGCTAGCGCAGAACGGAGAAGATCTTCCTACTCCTGTTCCACCACCTAAACTTTGGACGAAAATATTGATAGTTTTGCCTACGCAAAACTCAAAGAAGGTATCTTTGTTGGACCGCAAATTAGAAAGCTTTTGCATGATAACAGTTTCGAATGCAAACTTAACTCCATTGAATTAGCTGCATTGAAATCCTTTAAATCCATAGTTCATGAGTTCCTGGATAATAAAAAAGAGGAAAACTATTAACAATGGGTAGAATGTTGCATAACTATAAAAACTTAGCATGCCAGATATCACTCAAAATATACTTTTTACATTCTCATTTGTACTTCTTCCCAGACAACTTGGGTGCTGTTAGTGGTCAAAAAGGTGAAAGATTTCACCAAGATATAAGTAACATGGAACATCGCTGTAAAGGAAGGTGGTATACTGCCATAATGGGTGACTATTGCTGGTTTTTGCAAAGAGAAGATGATACTGTTCATAAGAGGAAAAAATAACTTTCTCTGTAATGAATTTAGAGTCAGAATAGCATGTTTTTCTTCACTTTTATATTTTTTTGAAAGTTTTTGTTATATTTGTCAACCCTAATGCGAGACTATGGCGTTTAATTAGTGAATTCCAAGTTTATTCTCACTTAAATTATGTGCTTCTTTTAAGAAAAAAATAACCTTCTGTGATTTGAATTTAGAGCCAAAACAGCGCATTTTTCTTTATCTGTGTACTTTTTCTTTACGTTTTTCATATTTGCAACCATAGTGTGAGTCTATGATGTTTTAATAGTGGTTCCAAGTTTAATCTCATTTAAATGACGTACATCTTTCAAACTGCATAATAGGTGATATGTAAGTTCAAAATTTTCAATACAAATAAAAATTAGGAGATAACTAAAAACCGTGCGAATTACAAATTTTTTACTATCATTTTCATGATCAGCGTACTCGATTTAGTAAAAAGAACAGCTTATTTCGTTCATGTTATCGACTAAAAGTGAAAGTTTGTCTTCCTACGTGATTTTCCGCTAATTTTGTGATTAAAAAAACAATGAAATGACTTAATAAAGACAAACGATTATGCAGCGTCGCTCACAAATGAATCGGATGATTCGAGTACTCATGAGCACGGAGTAGGCTCCCTGAGCAATCGGCTCTCCCTCGTCACTCTTTTTTGGCGAATTTTGCGGTGGAGCATGCCATTTGCATAATGGCCACTGCAATGAGGTTCTTATGCAACGCTGGTGAGGGTTCGAAAACAAGATACTGGGCAGCACCATGGCGATACGACGAACCGCCAGGAAAGGGATGAGCGATGGAAGTATATTCGCCAGTGCCCTCGCTCCGCGTTCTTACCTACGGCTTCTGACGCGAGCGCGTGTGTTACGATGGCGTCTGTTTCATTATCCAACGCATAGTTCTGCGCTACTTTTTTCAAATTATGCATTTTATCGCGCATAACTGCGAAGGCGTTGCGTAACGAGGACACACAAAAAGAATGAGACGAATATTTTACGTGATATGTCATATGTGATGTGACCGTGAAAGGAAAATCTGTTTCAAATTTGAGTAGGAAAATCAAATACCTCTCCTAATAATAATTACTTCAGTTTTCTCTTAAAATGATTTAGGAACGCTCAAACTCTCAAAATGTATGCCGCAGACCATCGTTTTAGATATTTCAGAGGCAGATATTTTATTTAGGTTTTTTCCACTTGGTAAATCGGAGACACTTTTGCAATGGACGTTTCATAGATCGAAGTTCAAATTTTCTGCTCCTCTTTCGCATCCCGTGAGTCCTTTGGAAAGAGATGTTATCGGAGAAAAACATGAAATGAAGCCTAAGGCCGAGCTTTCAGCGTTCCGATCCCCTTTCGGTCTTCCTTCGCATTCGCCCGCTCTAATAAATACCAATTAGAAGTTCCGGCGCCGCCGCCGCAAAGTACGTGGGCCAATGCATCAAGGTCCTCCGCGCCGCCTGCTGTCTAACAAACGAACCGCAGCGGCGTCCACCCACTCCCTCATCACTCTTAATCCTCTCTCCCTCTCTCTCTCATTCTCTCCTACCACGATCGCTCTGCACCCTGTAGTCTTTCTCTAGTATACAAACTGCCGGACACTTACTATGACCTCTATTTAAAACACTAACTCTTACACTTGATTGTTTCTCCAAGAAAAAACTTTCAATAGCGCCAACCCATACAATTATTCTTTTTATTTGAGTTTTTCCATCTTTTATAATGTTTTACTCCATTTTTCGCAAACGATTCTTTCTATTGCTCCTCAGTGTCCATTAAAAATTTCTCGTTAATTGGTTTTAGAGTTGAGCTGGTCAGAGTTGGCCCTTGGCTGCCCGGAGGAGAGAGCTTGGGCCAATGGGACAGCATAAAAAGTGAGCCGTTACCATGGCAACAGTGCGCTGTTGTCATTTTCTCATACACCTCCTGTTTCGCTAGTCCCACACGCGTAATGAACGGCGACTCCGCAGTTTAGGGTAAACCGATGGTTGTAACAGCATAATATTTTTTTAATTTTCACATCTAAATGTTAAAATGCTAGAATTATGACGAGGTATGACATTCAGACGCTTGTTCTTCCATTTAAGATATCATTAATATAATGAATTCATTTTTCATCCGCCATTCCTCAGCCTTCTGCATTGCTGCTATGGCAAAAATGCCTAATTTTGAAGTGTTCTTTAGAAATTGTTTTAATAATTTTTTATCTCGAAAAATATTTCAGCTAAACGTCTTTTGACTGATATTCCCGGTAGATTTGCAACGATAGTGATTCCATCTTTTGAGCGCCTTTTATCGCGTTCCTAATATTCGAACCCTTCTCACCTTTCCATTCAATGGCGTCCGAATCTCCTCCTCCCAGTCGCATTTTTTCTGCCAACTCATTGTACCGCTCCCCCGATCCATACCACCTCCCCCCGTCATCCCCCTCACCCGTCCTCTCCCTCTCGGCCTCTCTCGCACCCTCTGTATCATATCTATCGCGGATGAGCGACTTCTGCTACCTTGGAATGGATCCATAGAAAGCGAGATGGAGAGAGAATGGAAGGAGGGGAGAGAGTGAACGATTGAGGGAAAGAAAGGGTGCGATAAAGAAAGGAAAGAGAGAGAAGCAGAGAAAGATGAGAGAATAGAAGAGAAAGGGAATGGAGACGTAAAGAAGGAGCTTAGGAAGATAAGAGAGAGGATGAAAAGGGATAGAATAAAAAAAGAATAGAATGGTAGATTTGAAAAAAGTGAATGATGGAGGGAGAAAGAGAAAAACGAGGAGTTGTATCACGTGAAGGAAGAAGAATGAAAGAAAAGAGAAAGAGAAGATACAGAATGAAATAAATGTGAAGATAAAGTGAGGAAAATGAGGAAGATATATAAATAAAGGGTCATCCTCTCTAGGCCTATGCTGTTTCTCGTTTTTTCTGGTAGGTCGAATATCGCGGGGCGGACAAGAAGGAGAGAGAAAGAGTGAGAAAAGGTATTGATTTAGTGATTCGACACTTAATAAGGCGAGGTTAGATCATTGGGCCTCTCTTCCACCTAACCTCGTAAAATACAATTTAATATGCATAGTAAATGATATAAGAGACTGGGTGAGCAAAGATAAAAAAATTAACATTACCTATTAACTAACCGAAAATACACAGTGTATGATAGAGACAAAATGATACAGGAAATTCAGTAACCAATGAGAAAAGAGAAGAAGAAAATATTTATAATATGAAAAATACATAAGGTTAACAAAGACTACACCGTTTAGGCTAAGAGAAGAATTGATACATGGAATAGAGAAAACAAAAATGAGATCAAAATTTACCATACCTTATAATTAACAGAGAATAGACTGAGATACAATTTATTATGAATAATAATAAAGTAAACCATATTTGAATTTAATAGTAACAGGAATTTATATAATAATTGCAATTGCTTAAGAATAATTAATAATTTTACATGGAAAATTTCACTTCCCCAGGGTACGAAGGTGTGCAGAAATTGCATTTTTAGATGAAGATATTGATTTTGATATGAAGTCAGGATGAAGTATTAAATTCCATAACTTGGCCCCAAGTACAGTAAAGGAGCTGGTGTAGGCTTCGGATGTGTGGGCAGGGATTACAGTTTAACAACTGAGCGAAATGCAAAGTTATAGGTCATATTCCGAATTTTAAATAGCGTAACAACATAGTTTGTAGTGGAATGATTGAGAGATTTGTGAACTAGAAAAATAGTGTAAACTTTGCAACTTCACTCCAGTATAACCTAAGATGATTCCTTCTGAACAGGAGATATGTTATCTGATGGGCTGGCGTTGAAGATGAATTTTAATGAATGATTAAAGTAGTGCTGAAGTTTGGTGGCCTCTGTCTCTCTCTCTCCCCCTCTCTCCCCCTCTCTCTCCCTCTCTCTCCCTCTCTCCCTCTCTCTCTCCATCCCTCCCTCCCTCACTCCCTCCTCCCCCCCATACCCTCCCCCTCTCATGAGCCATTTCAACGTGGTGCAAAGAATGGCAAATTGAAATTAATTACATTAAATGTGCGGCAGTTACGTTCTGGAAAAGTAGGAACATAGAAGTAGGGTTCGAATATAAAATAGATGTCATAAATATTCAAGCAGCCGAGTATTTAAAATATTTATGAGTATCCATTTGTCGAGATCTTTCGTGGGACATGCACATTCGTTGAGTTATAGGTGCGGCCACCTATACTATAATTAACGAGAGTTGGGATCTGGCCGTTTTGCCCTCCGGGTGGAGGGGATGCGCCGACAGCGAGCCAGGTAGTCTCCCTTAGGCGGTTCCTATGTTGCCAAACCTCATGGAGCCACCGAGCCTCTTCCTGGAGCTCAGTGTGCTGTTAGCCTTTGCCTCTTACGTTACCGTGAGCCTTTTGAGTTTTCACGTCTTTCGAGTTTTCTGGAGTTTTGAGTTTTTTCGACTCTCGAGTTTTATCGTCTTTTGAGTGTCGTCTTTTGCGTTTTAGTTCCAGGTTTTTTCACGTAGTGGAAATGTCTCGTCCATCACGCTCGAGAGGAAGACCGAGGAGCCGATCTGATGATACAAGCAGATCTGGAAGATCACCATTTGGGCATGGAGTAGCCATCAGAAGTCAAGTTCGGGAGATGGTTTGGTCTGCGAGGGACTTTTTTGAGAGAGAAAATGCTCATATCACCGACACCGGTTCTCCTATTATCCCCTTCAATAAGTTTATCAAAAGGACATCAGCTGCACTTAATGTTAGCTCAAATACCGTGTGGAGAGTGTCGAAAGAAAATAAAATGCCATCCAACGAACCAGGGCCATCTAATCTATCAACCCCGGGCAAGAAAAGGCCCCGAGATTCAAAGATCACCAACTTGGACTTGTTCAAGGAAGATGTGTTTCGAAGACACATCTATGGATACTACCGGAGGAAGGAGCATCCACCATTGCTCAAAGTATATAGATCGCTTAGGGAAGAAAATTTGTACGAAGGAAGTATAAGCTCGTTAAAAACAATATTTTTTAACTTGGGTTTTGAATACAAAAATATTAATGGCCGAAGCTTAATTCTGCAGAGAGGAGATGTAATTCCAAAAAAGTTTATTCCTACACCAATTAGTCGGAAAAAACTTCAACGATAACGTTTGGCTGGATGGGACATCTACATCTACACGTTACCCTGCAATTCGCCATGTTGGTGGTTGGCGGGGTGTGCAATGCACCAAATCCTACCTAAAGATTGTCGAACTCAATTCGAAATTTCCAATTGTGATCTCGTATTGTCCTCGGAAAGAACTAGCCTAGATAACGCTCCGTCCTACAATCGATCTCGCGTATTTTATCGTCTCGATCATTTCTACCTATGTACGTTGGTGCCACAATTATTCCCACTGCCTCCTCTTTTAGACATTCCGACCTATATTACTCCAGAAGTTTCAACCTTGAGTCAAATCTAAGGTCCTCCAGTGATACCCTGTTCAAATCACTCAATAAAGAGGTGACGCATTCCTTATGTTCGTACTTTTGTTTTACAAATCTGGCTGCTTTGCGCTGTACTCTTTCTAGTTGAATTATGTGGCCCTTCTCATACGGATCCCATATGCTCGCTGCGTATTCCACTTGCGGCCTTACCAGTGATAAATAGCATGTTTCACGTCCTTTATCTGTAGTGATCCGTACTATTCTACCCATGAATGCCAGGTTCTTGTTGGCCGCGCCTATAACTCGACGAATGTGCATATCCCACGAAAGATCTCGACAAATGGTTACTCCTAAATATTTTACATACTCAGCTTGTCGAATGATCATTTCATCTATTTTATATTCGAAACCTAAATATTTGTTCTTACTTTTCTAGAAAGTGACTGCGGCACATTTAGTATAATTAATTTCAATTTGCCATTCTTTGCACCACGCTGAAATGGCTCTTAAGTCTTCAAGCAGTGACTGATGATCCTCCTGGTTTTTTATTTCATTATATAGAACGGTGTATCCCTGTCAAAACGTCAAAATAGGTACTTGGAACGTCAGAACATTACTAAAAATAGGTAAATTAGAAGAAATAAAGAAAGAAATGGAGAAAAATGATATTGATATCTTAGGTTTATGTGAAACAAGGTGGCAAGAGAAAGGAGATTTTTACAGTGATAAATTTAGAATAATTCATAGTGGAGGTGAAAAGAGAGGAAGGAATGGAATAGCAGTCATTATTAGTAAGAAATGGGCAAACAGTGTTTGCAATACATATCACATAAATGATAGGTTGTTGATGGTAAGAATGAGCACCGTGCCAACGGATACAGTGATAATACAAGCGTATTTCCCAACAAGTAGTGCAGAAGAAGGAGAAGTAGAAAAGGTGTATGAAGAAATAGAAGAACTTATAAAGATGACAAAAGATACAGATAATGTAATAATAATGGGAGACTTTAATGCTGTGATTGGATCTAGTCGAAATAGCAGAATGGTAAGAAAATTTGGTTCAGGTGAAACAAATGAAAGGGGAGAAAGATTAATTGAGTTTTGTGAACAGAATGAGATGATGGTATCAAACACTTTCTTTGAAGTTCCCAAAAGAAGAAGATACACATGGGAGGCGCCAGACATAAGAAGGTTTCAAATAGATTATATCTTAGTAAAAAGAAGATATAAGAACCAGGTAAAATCGTGTTATAGTTACCCAGGTCCAGATGTAGACAGTGACCACAAGCTAGTCATGGCAAAATGCAATATTAGGTTTAAGAAAATAAAGAGAACAGTTAAAAAGAACTGGCATCTACAGGGACTGAAAGAGTTACTAACGGCTAAGAATTACCAAGAAAAAACAAATGAGTTGATGAGAAATTATGAAGGACAACTTAGTTGGGAGGAATTTAAAAAAGGTGTTATTAAAGCTACAGAGGAAGTTATTGGAAAGAGAAAATTGGAGGCTAGAAAACCTTGGATGACTGAGGAGATACTGATTTTAATTGAAGAAAGGAACAAGTTGAGGAAGAATGGAAATGATGAAACTTATAAAAAAGTTAAGAATGAGATTATTAACAAATGCAGAGAAGAAAAAGAGAGATGGACCAAAGAGATAGTGAAGGAAATTGAGGAAGATACAAAGGGAGGAAGGCAAGACAAAGCATACTTCAAAATTAAAACTCTCCAGTACAAACCAAGAACTAAATCGGCAATAGTTAAGGATAAGGAAGGAAATATGTTATGGGAAAATGAAAAAGTATGTGCTCGGTGGAAAGAATACATAGAAGAATTATATAGTGGAAGAGATGTTGGAGATGGATGTAGATTTATTGAAAATGAAGAGGAAATAAGAAATGACGAGCTAGGCCCAACAATAACCAAAGAAGAGTTTTATAAAGCTATTAATAATCTTAATTCAGGCAAGGCAACAGGTGTCGATGGTATATCTGCAGAACTTTTGAAGAACTTAGGGGAGGAAGGAAAAGAACATTTCTTTAAAATTATAAAAGATTGTTACGAAAAAGGAAAATTACCTGATGACTTTATAAAAAGTAAAACTATAAGTTTACCAAAGAAGGGGAATGCAGTGGAGTGTAGTAACTACAGAACAATTTCACTACTTTTGCACGCCTCAAAAGTTTTAATTTATATCGTGAAAAACAGAATAAAAAGGAAAATAGAACATTATATTAGTGAAGATCAATTTGGATTTAGAAGTGGGAGAGGAACGAGAGAAGCTGTATTAGCCCTCAGGGTGATAATGGAAAGATGTTTAGAAATGAACAGGACATTATATTTATCGTTTATTGATTTGGAGAAGGCCTTTGATACCGTTAATTGGGAACTGTTGTTTAAGACTATGAAAAAAATAGGTATTGATTGGAGGGACAGAAGATTAATTTTTAAGCTTTATCAAAATCAAACTACAAGAATAAATATAAATGGATTAGAGAGTGAAGCAAAGATAAGGAAAGGAGTAAGACAAGGATGTCCGCTATCTCCATATTTGTTTAATATGTTCATTGAAGAAAGTATAGAAGTTATGAAGGAAAAGACAAAAGGCATAAAAATAAATGGAGTTAGAATACACTGCATTAGATTTGCAGATGACATTGTAATATTCAGCGATTCAAAAAGAGAAATGAATAAAATGCTGAAAGTATTATCGGACACGTTAAAACAGTGGGAATTAAAGATAAATATCAAGAAAACCAAATTGATGGTTATAGGCAAAAGTAATGCAGGGACAATATCAAAGATCAAAATAGACAATCAGGAAATTGAGCAGGTGAAGCAGTTTTGCTACCTAGGTAGTACAATTACTGAAGATAATAGATGCGTGCAGGAAGTGAAAAGAAGAATAGCACTTGCAAAGCAAGCTTTTCAATGCAAAATGAATCTACTGACAAGCAGTCATATGAATTTGGAAGTAAGGAAATCCTTTGCAAAAGCTTTTGTCTGGAGTACCTTACTTTATGGTAGTGAAAGTTGGACGTTAGGAAAGAGGGAGAGGTCCCGTCTGGAAGCGACAGAAATGTGGATATGGAGAAGATTGATAAAGACAAGTTGGACATAGAGAAAGACAAACCTTGAAGTTTTGGAAGAAGTAAAAGAAGAAAGGAAACTGATCAAAGGAATGGAAGAAAGGAAGGCAAAATTTTCAGGCCATATGATTAGACATAATGGATTAATTGTGAACATCTTGGAGGGGAAACTTTTAGGGAAGAAAGGAAGAGGCAGACCAATAAAGAAATACCTAGATGACGTGGAGTCAGTGATGGGAGTTGAGAAATACGAGATGTTGAAGAGAATGGCAGAGGACAGGAGTTCATGGTTGCAGCGACAATGCTTAGCCTTTAGATGAAGAAGAAGAACGGTGTCATCGGCGAAAAGCCTAATTTTACTACGGAAAACCGAGCAGATATCATTTACATAGATTAAGAAGAGCAGAGGGCCCAATACACTTCCCTGAGGAACACCCGAAGCAACCTTAACGGGGGACGAGTATTTCCCATCGATGACAACTATCTGTTCCCTATTCGAGAGGAAGTCTCTCACCCAACCGACAACTTTCGGATTGATACCACATTGTCTTAACTTCGCAATTAATTTCCTATGAAAAACTTTATCGAACACCTTCCTGAAATCAATGAATATGGCATCAAGGCCCAAGTTCCCTTCATATGTAATGGACGAACTGGCCAAAAGTGAAGGACATGAAGTGGTTCGTCTTCTTCCCTATCACTGTCACTTCAACCCCATCGAATTGATATGGGCACAGGTTAAAGGTCATGTAGCCAGAGAAAATAAATCATTCACTCTAAAAGAAGTGGAAACACTGCTAAACGAATGTCTTCATAAAGTGACTCTAGGAGACTGGAAAAAGGCTGTTGACCACGTGAAGAAAGAAGTAGAAGACGCTTGGGAAAAAGAAGGTACTTGGGGCGCAGCTGTTGATGAACTTATCATTCGATTGGATGAAGAATGTTCTACTGAATGTGAAGAAAGTGAAGTGACTTCTGATGAACATAGTGATCGTGATGAGTTTATGGAAGGTGTTGAACTTTTTAAATAGCGTAGAACAATGTGTAAAAAGTTATTTGTGTAAATTTTGCTACTTATAATTAATCACTACAATAAAAACGTGTTATTAATATTTATTCTATGCTTGTATACCAAACAAAAAATCACACCAAAATTCTGTCTGAAAGTTCCAATAATATTTTTTTCAATAATTTCAATGTTTTTAAAAGCATTATTACTGGAATTTCACGCAGCAGCTGACGAGTTTTAACCCTCCAGTACTCCGCGTGGGGGGCTGTGGACACCTCAGGCATACGTTTTCTTTTGGAGTTTTATGACCCCGACCCTTCAGTAGCTGGAATGACGTGTTTGGAACCTATTCTGCTAAACATTTCAGTTTTCTGTGATATTCCTTTGAGTTTGGATGTTTTTTCTACCAATGAGAGAGTGCTGCACTGGAAATAAGCGCTTTTTTCTTTGTGTGGATTTTGTTCATATTTTATTCTAAAATTATTGTTATTATCTATAGAACTTTTTTATTTCACATAATTTGAGATTGTCTCTGAATAGTTTCTTCACTGATCGACATCATAAAATGTGTTATTTCCCGTAATTGGAGATCGCATCTCAACAATTGCTTCACTGACTCTGATCCTACAAGGTTTGTAGATTTTTATTATTTCAGTGTTCGGTTTTTGTTTTGAAACTCCCAGTCAACTGTTTCCAATTAACATTTGTCAGAACTGTTACAGATATTATAGTGAATTACACTTATATTTAAATTGAAAAGTAAAGACAATACAGCTTTCAAGGTCATGATGCTAAAAACAGGGTTTCCTCTCGTGTACAATTTATATTTCTGTTCTATTGTGGTATTGCACATTTATTGAATTGAACTGAAGATATTATAAGTATATTCCTAAAAACTGTCAACTGCGTCATAGATTGACCTCCGAAAATATTCATGTAAGTGTACCTTAATACTTTTTCTTTTCGAAATAGATTAATAATTACAAAATCATTTGAAATTCTCAAAATTATTAACGTATAAATGACTATGAATAGAACAAAATAAAGAATCAACTGAATAATAGCGATATTGCTTTTATACGCGAGTACTGGCGGTTGAAAAATTAACGCGAGTACCGGAGGATGAAATTTTAACGTTGTTTCTGAATGTGTGGTTACGATTCCCTGAAAATATAAGATTTCTTGCATTGCCAGCTTCCAAAATAATTTGAGAATAGAACACGAGCCGTTCGGTCTGTCCGAGAACACCTGCGCGGTGGGCGAAATACAGTGAAGGGGATGTAGTGGAAATGCGGTGGAGGGGGAATCGGCAGAAGTATTCTAAGCTCCGCCTCCACAAATCCCAACTCTCGTTAATTGAAGTATAGAAACTGGCTCACATAGGTAGAATAGTACGGAAAACTACAGAAAAAGTACGCGAAACATGTTACTTATCACTGGTTAAACCACAAGTGGAATACGCCTCATGCATATGGGATCCGTACGAGAAGGGACATATAATTCAAATAGAAAGAGTGCAGCGCAGAGCAGCCAGATTCGTAAAACAAAAGTACGAACATAAGGAAAGCGTCACCCCATTATTGAGGGATTTGAACTGGGTACCACTGGAGGATGGTAGATTGAACTCAAGGTTGCGGCTTCTGGAGAAATATAGATCGGAATGTCTAAAAGACGAGGTTGTAGGAATAATTGAAGCACCAACGTATATATGTAGAAGCGACCATGACGATGGGATGCGCGAGATCGATTGTAGGACAGAGCGTTATCTAGGCTTGTTCTTTCCGAAGATAATTCGAGATCACAATAGAAAGTTGCAACCTGCGATAAACAATCCTTAGGTAGGTTTTGGTGCATTGTACCCCCTGCCACCCACCAATTAGGTGAATTGCTGGAAATGGATGTGTTGCAAAAAACATGGTGCTTGTTGCAAATCGACTTTAAAATAAACGTGAATGCAGTTTTACAGTCCATATTATTACTAATATTCTAGTTGTGTCTATAACATCCATAGCAATTTCATTGCTAAACGCCTTGCATAGTAATTGGAATGATGGCAGAAAATAATCGTTAGAGAAAGATTTCCCACTCCCCTCCACCCTCCCTAGCAGCAAGTGGCCCCGCTTGTACGGAGGGGTCGATGCCCTTCTGGGGTCATTGAACTCAAACAGAGTCAGTTCCGCATTAGCAGCAGTGTAGGAAATGCGACGGGGCCAACCACCTTCCGGTTGGATATCATATCAAACTTCAGAGGAGGCATCAAGACTTTGGCCCTGGGCCTAAGTAGAGGGGAGGGCCTCGATGGCGACCGGGGCAGCAGCAACCGATGCCTTGTTGGCGCACAACGCCATGTACTCGGCCGGTGTGGTTCGTCCAAAGGAGGAGGAGTCGCTCGAGAGCGACGACGACCGCGAGAAAGAGGAAACGAGTTGGAGGTTCCCTTCATCAAGGGCAACCGACTCTGATCACCTGCCATGGATGAAAATTTACCATCCCCTCGATGGGCTGAAATCTGGGACCTTTTTAGGGCAAAGAAAAAAGAAAGTCTCGATTTATATTGAACACATTTCTTGTTATCTAATAATTTTTTCACTTCTCTTATCAGAAAAGCTAATAACTTACCTGCTACTATAATATGCGAGTTGTCGATTAATGAACATTTAGTCACCTAATTAGAAAGGACGTCCGTTAATAATATTTGAAGTTACCCTCACCTCAACATTAGAAGAGGATGAGGCAGAACGAAGAGTTAATCCTAGCGATTTCTCTGAAGATTGGCTTCAGTATATCTCCAGTTATTTTCATCGCTTATCGCGGAATAAAGGACACAAGCAGTTTTTTTTAGATTGTGCTTAAGATGTTGAGTGTAACATCCTCATACAGTGTGTAATTTTGTGGAAATAAAAGATTTCTTGTTAACTTTGTAAATATGTTATTTAAACCACATCTTCATCGAATAAGGATGCTCTTCTCACCGAAGCTTGAGCATTTCACAAGTCTTATGAGTATTATTTTTCTAATATTTAAAAAATAATATTAGTTATATGTCAGTTTCTAAGTATATTATAATCGGCGGTGAAACATTTACGGATAAATTCTTAACATCTGCCTAGGGAATGCTCAAATCACTTAAATACAATTTTTACCTTCATAATTTATGAAATGCGCATAATACCTCTTATCTTAGGCTCCTAATTGTAACAAATAATCAATATACAGATCTTTGCTATTTCATTTCATAACGACCTCCTTTTCAACATATGAGTGCAAGACATCTGGCGAACCGAGTGATGGGGGAGAAGGGCGTTCACGTGACTTGGGTAACTTATGCATCTTTCCACTCTCTCACATTACCTTAGAACAACAGCGCGAGGAGTGGGAAATCTTTCTCTAGCGATTTTTTCTGCAATCATTCCAATTACTATGTAAAGTGTTTAGCAATGAAATTGCTATGGATGTTCTAGACACAACTAGAATATTAGTAATAATATTGACTGTAAAACTGCATTGACGTTTATTTTAAAGTCGATTTGCAACAAGCACCATGTTTTTGCAACACATCCATTTCCTGTGTAAAAAGCAATATTATACAAATATTACGTGAAGAATATAATGTTTCAAATAAACGCAGACTTAAATTTTGACTATAATATAACAGTAATTATAGATTTTGTAAAATATTTATAATAATATAAATTCATAATTAGTTATTAATATCTATATAATAATTTTTAATGCCTCTCCCGTAACGCTTCAAAACATAGGACATAAAACCTAAGGTGATTATAGGAGTGTCACAGAGCTGCAATATGGAAGGAAGATAGGCCATGAGGTACCACCACTGGGAGAAGTCCGAAACTCCAGGAAAACTTATATTAAAGGGGTCTTTTCTTAACTCCATAATAATACCATTTGAAACGGCGCTGAGCTTTATAAAAATGGTTTTTTATTATTTGCAATTATGATACAAAAATTGTTATGTAGTTGAAAGAATGAAGTTCATATATATATATATATATATATATATATATATATATATATATATATATATATTATAAGAAGCGTCTATATATAATAGATATTTAAGAAAATTAGAATACAAAACGAATAGCACAAACTTCAGTTTTTAATGACATGAAACTTATTTTGTGGCTTACGACAAAGAAAAAAGCTAACTACCAAGGAGACGAGCTCAATGGTTTCAAATAGATCTTTCCTATAAAGCGTCCATTGAATGAATGCCATTCATGCCAATCAATGGCGTAAAGAATCTGAATAACATTGTACACGTTCCGTGCGTTCGAAATCACGACAAGCGAAACTACCTTATCTGGAACATTAATTTTATGAAATGCTACCCAAATACTAAAGGCATGGTACCGAGCGACAGCAGTTTAAAGCCTATTTTGTCATTTGCAATTGACCGGTGAAATACGAAAATAGTGAAATACGAAAATAGTGAAATTCTCAAAGCGTGATTTGAAAGACATTTTCAATAAATAAAATCAACAGCGCATAATGTTAAAAACAACTATAGGTTTTAAATACCGGTAACAGCAATTTTTTATGTGTTTTTAAGTATACAAGAGTAGCTGTGCCACGGGATGCTAGTTGTATATTAAAATATAATAGTTGAATCTGAAGGTTAAAACTGCGTATCGTATGTAGGGGTGGTAAGGACTGCCGGAGGAGAGGTAACGACAGAGAGGAAAAAAAGAATGGGATGTGGTAAGAAGGGAATGGAGGGTAGGTAATGCTATAAGATACAAAAGTGGAATGGGGGCCCAAATGCCTTTTTTCTACCCTACTAAGCACATCTTTTTAATTTTAATTCATTTTTATTATTACTTAATTCTACTATACCTTAAACTTTTCATAAAAAATTTGCAAATTACGCGACAAAAATACCAATCCTACAAAATACATGAATTTTAAGCCCCGATATACGCGGAATTCGATATACGCGTCATCTTCAGGAACGCATCCTTCGCGTGTATAGGAGTATTAATGCAATCGCTAATGAACTATTCCATTCTTTTATCTATTTATCTCTACCCCTTCTCAGTAAAAATTCTTTCCTTGCTCACTTTATTCTCCTATCCCACTTCCTTCCCTCTCTCCTCCTGCTGGCCTTTCTATAATCACCTCCATCGTAATGTTCTATCCCTTTCTTCCTTCGCTTCTCGTCTTACGTTCCTCCTCTTTTCTCCTCCTCCCCTCCCTCTTTCATATCTTCCCCCTCCATTCCCTCCCACCTCTTCCCCATCACTTTCCTTCCTCCTTAAACTCTCCCCTTCTCATACGCCTCCGCCCTAACTTTTGCCTCGCAAGACGTCATCCGGTCTCTTCTTCCCTTCCGGTCGCTAATCGGGGACTGCGATACCCTTGCCTTTCGATAATGAGGGAGGATTGAAGGGGCTGGGGATCGTCGAGTGATCTGTTTTTCCAATCTTCCCCACAGCGACCCCTCTTCCTCTCCAATTCCAATTCATCGCCCCGAGGCATATCCGTCTTGCCGTCAATCATCGATGCTGTATCGTCTCTCCGAATTATTATTGAGACACCGCCATCTTAAAACTGTGAATGATTTCAGGCCCATATGAAAACTTTATGGAAAAATTATAATTCTCTCGTTCTTATCAATGTTTATTCGTTACAGGTAGACAGTGACAGAGGTACAGATTTCATGTGGTATATACTAATGTTTATTATAAAAAGACCTCTTTCTCTCAAGAAAACTATTTAAAAGCAATATCCTACCACTTTGTGTTCAAAAGAATATCATCGAATGCAAATTTACATATTTATAATAGAATTCTGCAAAAAAAACCGTTTTCCGTGGAATAAAATATCTCATTATACAACAACTTCACTTTCAACACTCGACACTCGATTTACTGTGAATCTGATCTCAGACTCGACAATCGCAACTTCCTCCCCAAAAAATTCTTTTCTCGATCGTGGGAAGAGGGAGAGAGTCAAGGTCATCCTACGCACACACACACACAAGCGCACGCAGCGAGTACCGAGGATGAGAAATCGCCCTCAAAGTGCCTCACGGAGTTGCACTTATTATGCGGCGTCTCCTTCGCTCCTATCTCCACTCTCCTGACACTTCGCCCTAATACCCTTCTTTGCCCCTCCCTTCGACCCTCACTTTCCCCCTCACTCCCCTCCTTTCGACCCTTACCCCCCCTCCCCTCATCTCTGATCCACTTGTCGTGCTTCTGCCAACTATATTAGAGAATTTTGGAAGGCGAAGAACTGGCTAAGTAAAGCACAGCACGGTTTTCGTAGAGAATACTCGTGTGACAGCCAGACGACCGCACTAGTACAGGATATTGCAGAGACGCTAGATAAGGGGAAACAGATAGATGCAATTCTCATAGATTTTTCCAAGGCCTTTGACAGAGTAAACCATAGGTTACTTATGGATAAAATATCTGGAATGGGAATGGACAAAAGAGTGGTTAGATGGATTGGGGAATTTTTATCAAAACGTAAGCAAAAGGTTCGAGTAGGCGGTGAACTTTCGAATGATGCGGATATCACTTCGGGCGTTCCTCAGGGAAGTGTCCTCGGAGCGTTGTTGTTTTTGATATTCATAAACGACCTAACTGAGTCTTTGGGGTGTAACGTTAGGTTATTTGCGGATGACTGTTTAATTTACAGATTAATCGAGAGTACTGAAGATTGCGGATCATTACAAAATAACTTAGATGAACTTGTACGTTGGGCAGAAGTAAATAAAATGAAAATAAATGCAGAAAAAACACAACTAATACGTTTCTGTAGAGGAAGAAGTGCATTTAACTGGGAGTACGTTTTAGAGGGTAGCGTCCTAACGGAGGACGATGAGTGTAAGTATCTAGGGGTAACTTTCACGAAGGACCTTCAGTGGGGACCGCAGATAGACAGAGTTGTAGCCAAAGCTTACGGAGCACTGCATTTTATAATTAGGGTCTTAGGAAAGAGTAGTCCCGCCACAAAGGAAATGGCTTATAAATCGTTAGTTAGGCCTATACTGGAATATGCTGCAATAGTGTGGGATCCTCACTCAGTGGGTCAGATAAAGCAGCTTGAGATGGTGCAGAGAACTGCAGCGCGCTATGTCTTAGGAGATTTTAGAAGAACCGAGAGCGTAACAGAAATGTTAAAAAAACTAGAGTGGGAATCGCTAGAACATAGAAGAAGCATAGCAAGGCTAGGGGGACTTTTTAATGCATATACGGAAAAGCCAGCTTGGGCAGATATTTGTGATAGGATTAAAAAACCTTCTTATCATGGACGCTGGGATCATGAGCACAAGATGGAACCTCCTCCACAAAAAACAAACTGGGGAAAATTCTCGTTTCTTAATAGAGGGATTGAGCATTGGAACGCATTACCTGCAGAGGCCTTCAAGCCATTCCCTTCCCGCGTAGGTCTCTTTAAAGCGAAGTTAAATACCATTTAAAATGCATAATAATTATGGGTAATTCTAAAGACGAGCTTTTGAGTGATATGTGATGTTTCCATTTGTGTACCCTTCCCTAGAAATGTTAAAACCTTTAAATCAAGAGTAAAAAATATCACTGGGAACGATTTTCATTACTTTTAGTTAATTTATTGTTAAATAATATTGTAAGATGAATTAATTAACGAAGGAGCTCGAACTCGAAGCTCCTGACAGGAAAATATATGAATAGAATATTGTATGTGGTATGTGAAAAATTGTAAACTGAATCTTCTGAATATGTTTTTATATGTTTTAAATGTTTTTTTTTATATGTTAATTTTGTAACCTTGCCACCGGGCCAGGCGCCCACTTGCATTGTATATTGAAATAATAATAATAACATCCACACCAATCTCCTCTCCTCATCCTCCTTTCCACGTCCTTTCCACCCTCTTCCTCCTTACTTCCTTTATCCCTCCCACTCCTTCTCTCACTCCCCTTATAGCTCGAGGTGCAAAGAGTGCGAGAGAGCGAGAGGATGAAGGTTGCCACGAGATTGTCGTTAAGGAACAGTGGATGATGGGAAAAATGCCGAGGGCTGTGTGAGGGGCTGAATGGCAGAGGGGTTCTTCGAGATTGAATGTTGGACGCGTCTTATGCAGGCGTCGCGAGGTGATGGATTCTCTAAAGATTTGACTCCACAATCTCTCGAAAGGATTACACGAGAATAGTCTGAAGTTTCTTTTGGGGATTTTTTTATAAAAGTTGTGAGTCTCCTCTAATTAATCGAGGTATATACTGTATACTGCCAAATACCTGTTTTACAGTTTTGTGCGCTCAAATGGATTCATCTCGATATCACTTAGGGCATGGAATGTTTGCGAGTTGTTCCCGCCCATCTTGTTTTTATTGCGAATCGTTTAATTATTAAAGGAAGCTTTTCTTTTGAAAATGTATGGGAAAGTAAAGCAAATGCGAGTGAGTAATAACCTTATACAGGGTGATTCAACAATATGTCGTCAACCTTCGGGGACGTGATCTACTGACTATAGGGATGAAAAAATTCTATATCAACATATGTATGTCCAAAAATGCTGACTTTCCGAACTACAACCGCTCTTCAGAGTGGCATCATAGAAGATTATCGAAATGGCCACCTTAAGCAGTAACACACGCCTCAGCACGTCTTCGCATTGACTGACGGACTCGATCAAGAATTCCGGGAGTGTTTCGAATGATCTGAAAACTATCAACGATACGATTCCGGAGGACTTCTGCAGTAGGAATTGGCGTTGCGTAGACAAGCGCTTTCAGATGACCCCACAAGAAGTAATCCAGGGGATTTAGATCCGAGTAACGTGCGGGCCAAGCAGTTGGCCCACCTCTACCTTATTAACCCACGGAACGTTTCAAAATGTTAGCAGAGCGTGGTTGCATCGTTTTAAGCAGCTCCATGAGCTGATGTGAAATGTTTCGTGGGTTAATAACTCATCATTCCGCTAATCTCGTTTAATAAAAAAGATATATAGAGTAATATAATAAATTTACAATACATACAAAATCCAACAAGCCATCCATTACAGTTCACAGTCCAATAAGTTTAGCGCAAAGCCTAAATGACACATTCACATTGAAGGTGAGTCTGAACCACCTTTTCTTAACCACCGAAAGGACTGATCTGGCCGCTGAAACGATCGCACGCCCGAGGATAACTCTCCCCCTCAACGACGAGCGTAATCCTCGTGTTTTCAGCTCCTCCCTCTCTGGATGTCATATCCTTGACCCTCCTGGCACCCTTTTCAAATGTGCCGTCATTTGTAATGCAATACGGTACATAACCTACCAAACCCGGTGAGGCCGAGTAAAATTTTCTTTCATGTTCAAATTTAGTTTAGTTGTGCACATTTACCAGGAAATGTACACATTTACCGGACTACGCACATTTACCGTACTTCTAAACTGCAACAGATGTTCGCGATGCCGCAATAATGTGACCTGTATTGCGACGTTAATCCACATTTACCAGTGTCTCTAGGTAAATGTGTACATTTCCCCTATCCAATCGATATAAGTATGTTATACTTACATTCACCGAACTTGGTGGTAAATGTACACATTTACCGGACTACGCACATTTACCGTGGCATATACAGTATATAAACGTTCGTTGAAAATGGATAATATCAGAAAGCTGATTCTTACTTCGTATCGCTTCCTCTTGTAGCAAGGAAATGGACGTAGAGTTATACCCCGATTTACGCGTTTTCGAATATACGCGATTTTGTTTTTAGGGCCATATTTACGAGTCGCATATTCGGTTTAACGCTATTTTATTCTTACGCCACATTTTTACAACCATTTTCCGATTTAGGTACGCTGGGCGTATTCGGTTTAACGCGATTTTATACTTACGGTCATTTATCAATATACATGTCGCGTATTTGCATTTATGCGGTTCGTTATGCGCACAGTACGTACTCTTAATAGTTTATTATTTATTAAATATTTCATAGATTCCTGCTCGGCTACTATTTACCTTTATCGTCCCTGCATTGATACCATTCATTGCATCGTACGACATAGCAGGGCTCCCCGGTACGACAGTAGAATCTCTTTTATTATTCTCCTCCTTACGCAAATAGCGCACTTGAACCAACTTTTTTGTGCAAAAATATTCATAGTTGTGTGAAGAGAATATATTTGTATAAGAAGTTCATTGATCGAAGGAGCTTCGATAACTCTGTGATACATGGCAGAAACTTAACGGTTAAATAAATTTAGGAATTGTAAAAGTGGACGCTGCACAGGACGCCGTATCACGTCAAAAATAATTATAGGCTTAAAACACTTATTACATCAAATTTAAAGACATTTATAAGTGGAAGATATCTGCTCAGTAACGTAAACAACGCCTATAACACTATTTTCAATAGGAAAAATATTTTCGATTTGCGCGTTTACGCTTTACGCGACGATTTCCAGGAACACAACTCTCACGTAAATCGGAAGATAGTACATCCGATAGAATATAGAAATGGCAATGTAGAATCAACAATAAATGAGTCTTCTTTCTTTTGTTTCTCCATTTGCTTTTTCCACCCACTGCGGAGCCTCCCTGCCTCCCCCCTCCCTCCCTCCAGCTCCTCCCCCCCTTCTGCCCTCCAGCTCCTCCTCTCCTCCCTCCCTCCAGCTCCTCCTCCCTCACTTCCTCCAGCTCCTCCTCCCTCACTCCCACCAGCTCCTCCCCCCACCCTCCCTCCAGCTCCTCCCCCCTTCTGCCCTCCAGCTCTTCCTCCCCTCCCTCTCTCCAGCTCCTCCTCCCTCACTCCCTCCAGCTCCTCCCCCTCCCTCTCTCCAGCTCCTCCCCCTCCCTCTCTCCAGCTCCTCCCCCCTCCCTCCATCCAGCTCCTCCCCCTCTCTCCCTCCACATATTCCTACCCACACCTCTCCCTCTCACTATCCCTCCCTCAACCCCGATCTCCCTTTCACTCCACCCCCCGCCTCTCACTCCCCCGATTCCACTATCCCTCCCTCTGCGTCCACTGCTCTCCTCCTTTCCTCAGATATTGCCTCTACCAACGCCTAAGACCCCGCCATCTGCTTTCTTAGCCACCATGATAATAAATGACTTCTCCCGGGCGCATATGCCCCTTCCAAGTGCCTGCTTCCTTGCTCCTTGGCTCCCCACCGCAACCATCTTGTGGCTGGAGAGGCTATGATGCTCTTCTGTTTGACCTTGGTGATCCAAGGGTAGATACTCGAGTAACTAATGAAAAAATACTACCTTCCTAACAAGCTAGAGAGAGAAATGAAGTTAAGAACCGCAGTTGCGCAGTGCGCCTTTCGGATTTCGTCGTCGTCAGCGCCAGTTAGTTGCACTATAAGCACCTAATTTTGGGGACAGCTTTAATTGCGGGTGTTATGGCAATGCTAAATTAACCAAATTAAATTATGCCCGTAATGAAATAGCCAAACGCTTACCTCGATGTAACCGAAATTTTTCTTTATTCAGCATTAATATTGGTAATTTCTCATCGAAAATTTCAAATGAGAAATAAAGTTTGATTTAAATTATATTTGTACATCTAAATAGTTATTTCAAAACAAGAAAAAGTTATATAAAATCGTTATTTCCGGCAGTGCATATGGTTGGTATAGAAATACTGTCAGTTGTTTTTATTTTATTATTTGCTTCCTCCCATAGATTGCTGCTTTTTTCACTTGAAAATAACTTCGCTTGAATCTCGCTTCATACTTCTGCTTTAATCCGGGACCCATAGCACGCCATTTATTTGCGAACTTATCTTCGCATTCACCACCTGTCTCTCTTTTCCTTTTCGCTTCCTGAAATTCCTTTATTTATTCCCTTATCGGATGCAGGAATAAAGGGAGCAGTGATTCGAAATACAAACACACGGAACAATAATGGGAGTGGCACTTGAATCGGCCCTTGTTTCTCGCAGACTTTTGTCGTATATCACACCCTCTCTTTGGAGCCGTCTTTTCATTTTGTTATTCACAGGCGTCCTTTTTTTATAGGTAACCAAACGTAATAATACGTTTGCAAATATATGTTACATGTAGATTTATTTTGCCAATTATTTAAGAATTCCACGAACTGGAATCAGAAACATATCAATATTATTCGTAAGTCCTAAATATTTTTCATCTTTCGAACTTTTGTTGCGGTAATTGTATGTGCTGATTACCCATATACCATGAGTTTTTCTTTTAACTAGAAATAAAGCCGTTTTCCACTCCATTCTTTCACTGTGTAGTTAATCGGGAAGCACTTTATTTCATCTTATTTTCAATCAACATCACTAATCCTTTGATGATGCTTAAACACAAAATTAGTGGCTTTTAACCAAGTGGAAGAATATTACAAACTGATTAAAATTTACACACACAAGTATTAGCTATATTTTTTTAAACATTTGTTTAGGGCCTATTATGCGATAACTTTTCTGGATTCGTTGCTATCTCTCAGCTACACACACGAGTTGTTTGCATATTTTTAGTACATGCCGCATAATAGAGTTGTCTACCGCTGCTATTTTAAAATAGGAATTTTCAATCATAGAGTTACTAGTATCCACTAGACACTAGTGGCACTACTGGCGCTAGTGTCTATGCGAGTTTTAGCTCGAGTCTGTAGCAAATTTAATATTCATTTGTTTCGCAGCTCTTTGACAGAAGGTAGGACTCAGGAGGTGTCTTTGCCTTAATGACACAACAAAATACTCGAATATCTGTATCAATAAAATGACAACTTTCAGTTGCAGCATAGTAATCGTACTACTAAATTGTACTACTATTATCAGAATGTTAAATGCAGCGTTTAAAGCGAAATAACATGATAAAACAAGAAGGCCACACCAGGACTAATGCAGGCTGATCGCGCAGTTGAGTTACTTAAATTTGGTATAAAAGCATTACGATAGGTAATTTCGAGAGAAAACTCTTGACCTTCAATAATAAATGAAACCTCATACATAGAACTCTCTCTCTGTTACACGTAGACGTTTCAAAATATCTCGTAACCTGATAAATTCCATTCTCATTTCCCGTAAATGTGGAAAATGTTTTCGGCATTTCGGCATTGCATGGATATTTTCGAACCTATTTATTTACTTATGTTAGTAATTAGAAGCTGAACTATCGTGAATTTAATTCCATACTGTCACTATTACACAGCTATGTCATCCATTTAATCGCAAAATAATTAAGACGAAAACGTTGGCATTGGAAGGAAAATAAAAATTCTATTAAAATAATTCTCCACTCAACAAATTTTATATTCTCTAGGATGTGGTTCCTATATTTTTAAATCATACTTACCTAGAGAAACTAACGATTTTCGTAAAATTGAAAACTATGCATTGAGCATTTGCCTTGGGTTCGGGGGTCCAAAATTAAATAGACTCTAAAAAATATGTATTTAAGAGCTAACACTTTAAAAATATGCCCGAATATAATGTGGTATTATACTATGATTCTATGACTAAGCCATGATTGTTACCTACAGAATTATAAGCATACTTTTAACACAAATTGTTATTATTTTTAATAAAAATGACACCTAAGAAAATTAACATTTGTATTACGGCATAAATTTTAAGTTAAAACTAAGAAATAAACAACATAAGAAATGTCAGCAGACAGCTTTCCACAAAATTCAACTTTTCGTTCAGAAAGACAGAATAGAAATATCACTCTTTAGCACACTAAATAAGTTTAAGCACAGGCATTGTGATTTTAGGATTCCCGAAAAAGACACCGCTGCACAATAACACTCCTTTTCCAGATACTGACAATGCCAAATTGCTACAAACTGTCAAACAGTAACACGGCGCCTACGCGTTCAATTTTCAACGCGATTACAGTCCTCGTGGTGCCTCTAATGAATACTAGTAACTATGTTTTCAATTGAAAAATCTGATATTTTCTTCTCTAAATTACCCAATACTGTAAGTATACTGGTTAGTTTAATTATTATAAACACTAAAGATCATATCAAAGTTTGTACAGGCGGATATTTCACCATACCTCCGACGACTCTTCGGCGTATTCGTCTTACATTAATCGTCTGTAAACGAGAATTCGTTTCAAAAAAGACAAAGAGAGATGGAGAGGGGGAGAGAAATAGAGAGGGAGAGAGAGATAGAGAGAGACGGAGAGATAGAGAGGGAGAGATAGATACAGAGATTGATTGATGTGGTCTTTATTTGGGGCGAGAATGAAACTAAAAATTCCCATCTTCCTCCTAACCACTCGTCATGAAACATATACAATAATACATAGCACTTTATGTAAATATAAGTAATAATAAAAATACAAGAATTGGAAACGAAAAGATGTAATTTTGTGGGGAAAAAATAAGGACTGCTGAATAATGAAATCCATTTAAAAAACCTACAGCAAGAAAACACCCACACAAGAAGGGGAGTGTGAAAAACCTGCGAAACCTAGTGAGATTCACTAAAGACATAAATAACTGATATTTAGAACAAAAGATGAATACAAAATGAATAGATAATAACATTGTTATGACTAAACAAAAAATAGAGGAGAAAAAATAAATAAATTAATAAAATAAAAAAGTATAAATCATGCACAATGAGTATTGTTTTGTCAAAATCAAGATTGAGAAACATTGAAGCATTAAGTGTGTTTAACTGTTCCTTTGAAAGGATAAGAGAGATAGATAGCAGTGTCGTCTGGATGATGAGAGCAAGTGCAAATTATTTATTGTTTGGGGAAGTTCGTTCCATAGTCGTCAAGCAGTTACAATGAAGGACTTGTTGAATATTACCGTCCTCTGTTGAGGAATAAGGAGTTTACGGCACCCTCTGATATTACGGTTGAGTACAGTGTCTATAATCCTGAATTCCGTTCGGGACTCCAAATTTAGCCAGTTTAGATTGGCGAGTGAATCTGAAATATGGTTTGATTTCTTCAGGTTAAAAATGTATCTAATGCACGCGTTATGATTTCTCTGAATCTTCAACGACAACTCTTGAGATAAATCTAGGTACGCTATATCAACATAGTCAAAATTCGAATTAATGAGTGCAGTTACCAGATGCTTTTTTAGAGAAACTGGAGTGCTACTACTTAACTTCCTAAGTGGGTGAAGAGATGAGTTTACTGTTCTACACACATTTATAACATGTGGGGTCTAAGAGAGGGTTTCATCTATGAGCAATCCAAGAGGGATAAAGAGGGAGAGAGAGAGATCTACATCTACATGATACCCTGAAAGTCATCTTTTGCTGGATGCCAGGGGGCGCAGTGCACCAAGTGTCCATAATTTTCTTATGTTATTTTTTCTTACATTGTTTTCTTATTGTGATAGGGAAAAACGATTCTCTATATCGCTCCGTTTTACAATCGATCTCGCAAATATTATGCTCAGTGTCCTGCCTTTCGAGGTACGTCGGGCTTCTGATAAGTCCTACTACCACATTCGCTAGTCCCTTCGACATAAATTTTTCCAGTAGTTTAGATCTAGCATGCAGCCTACGTTCCTCTAACGATGTCCGCTTCAGATTTTCTATCAATGATGTTACGCTTTGTTTACTATTGTAATTCCTCTACAAATCTAGCTGCCCTGCGCTGAACCTTTTCTATCTCGTTAGTGAGTCCCTTTTCGTACGGATCCCACACAACTGAAGCATATTTTACCCAGGGTCAATACAAGGATAAATAACATAATTCTTTCACTTTTCGGAGCTGTTTCGAACTATTTTCCCTATAAAGGCCAGCTTTTTGTTAGCGGCACCTATCAATCGCGAATGTGGGTGTCCCACGAGAGATCACGATGGATCGTGACTCCGAGATATTTAATCGAGTCTGAAACTGGAATCTCTACTCCGTCCAACGAATAATTAACATCCAACGTGATACTCTTGGTTCTCCAGAAATTGATTACGCAGCTTTTCTTTTGGTTGATCTCTAACTGCCATTCTTTACACCATGCAGAAATAGCTTCTAGATCAGGGATGGCGAATACACGGCACGCGTGCCAATGTTGGCACGCCATGGAATTTTTCTGGCACGCGAGCCATTTTCCACTACTGAACTATTATTATTGTAATAATCCAGGTACATTTTTGAGTTACCAATATGTTCACTTTAATATCGGTCGGCGATCTTGAAAAACGCGGCGTTTTTATTCTTCTACAGAGTTATGTGACACACTAAGCGTCTATTACGCCCTACTTCCGTGAAGGGATTGTTTTCTTCTGCGGGCTCGAATTCGTCACAGTGTGTCACTCTGGATTTGGGCACAATAAAAGTGCCACGCAGAAAGCTACACTACTCAAAGATTACATTGTTTTGTTTTATCAGAAGAGGAAACATGATCGCTCGCTCGTGTGTCGTGTCACCAGTACGTATGAAACGGGGTTAGAATGAAATCACTATAACAGTTTTGTCTCTGCTGGTATAGTGTTAACACCTTTCAAGGGATCGTGTATTCAAAACAAATCAACTTTATTCGAAGTGGCTTAACAGGTTAGCAGTAATTTTTATGTATTATTGTTATTTATTTTGATCTTATTTATTCAATTCTATTTCTCAAAAAATTGTTGAGTTTATTTTTTAATGCTGATTTTCTGTATTTTAATTTTGGTTCCCAACGCTGATGATCAGTCGATTTGTCATCATTTCCAATTACCAAACAAAGTTCTTATGCAATAGTTTTCTTGTATTACCAGGTCTATGGTTTCTTTTCGAAATAACTTACTTACAAAGGACCTAATTATACAATGTTACTGTTCTGTTTACTGTTTGCGTAAACTTTTAAAATTACTTATTCTAGGTAGCTTTCAGCATATCGACATCCATTTTGGCATTTGGAATTGAGTTTGGCATTCAGTATGGAAATGAAGCAAGTATGAGGCATAGGTGTGTTTAAGTATATACGACATCGGATATGTAGTACATTTCATTCAAAGCTTAAAAGATCGTGTTAGTCATGTGAGTAACATCAAAATCTTTTGCTCTTATTCATTTAGTTTCGATACTGTAATTCAAATTAATTTCTGTTTTTAACTTCCGTATTTAAAAAATGTCGGTTTTAATTTTATTTTATTTATACTTTATCTTTTACTAAAGGAAAATGTCAGCCGCTAAGAAATTTAAGAAAGATAGAAAAGAAGATGTCCGTAGTTTTCAGACGACTTAGACCAATGAATACGGTTTTATAAAACAAAATGATAAACCTTGCTGCGCTATATGTTCTGAGACAGTCGTGTGCAGAACATCATCAGTGAAACGTCATTTTGAAAGCATTCACAAAACAATTGCCATAAGAAGTGCAAATGAACGGAAGGAAATAATATCTAGATATGTAAAAAGCAGCCAATTACCGACTTCTTCTTTGGTTAATTTTGTAAAATCTGCAAATAATATAACAAGCTAGTTTTGAAATCTCAAATGTAATAGCAAAACATGCCAAACCATTTAGTGATGGTGAATATGTAAAAACAATTATGCTGGCAGCAGCACCGCTTTTGTTTCATGATTTTGAAAACAAAGGAAAGATTATTCAGCGTATTCATGAAATTCAACTTAGCAAAAACACTGTCAAAGATAGAATTTTTAAGATGAGTAGTAATTTTGCATATCAACTTTAAAATGACATTAATTCCTGTTGCGCTTTTTCAATTTGTCTTGATGTAAGCACTGATTTTACATCATCAGCTCGCTTGGCCATTATAGCTCGTTATGCAAAAGACGATGAAATGCATTACAGTACTAAAGATTATGTGCTCAAGTATCTTGCACGATAATAAAGTTCGGAAAATTGGCCTATAATTTTCGGGGTTCTCTTTGTCGCCACCCTTATGGTTGAAGTTGGAGCGCGATACCATTTTCGGAAAATATCAAATCTTTCATCAAGTCACCCTGATGCATAGAAATAGTGGTTTCACATTCATCGACATTAGGGGTAAAAGCTTTCTGAAAGTGTTGATTTAAAAGGTTTGCTCTCTCCACAATATCGTCAACTACATTTCCCGTTTCCGATCTCAGTGACGCAGTGACTTCTCTGGAATAAGACCAAAATGCTTTCGGGTTCTCTTTGAAATCATCCTGTAAAACCTTTATGTAATTGTTAAACGCATTGACACTCTGGCTATGGAGCGCGCCTCCTTATATTGCTGCCTTAACGTTGCAATCTGTTCGACCGTAGCTGTTGAGGATGTGTTATTTACGCGAAAGTGTAGTTTTCATTGCCGCCGGAAGCGCTCCTAACTTCCTGGTTGGACCATCTAGGTTCTGCATTTTTACGTTCATTTTGCTTGGAATAAATTTATCTGTACACTCTCGCATCATATCTCTTAACATGCACCAGGATTCTTCCACGTCTGCAATATCTTTTACCTCACAGAAATTAGTATATTTATTTCGCAGAAAAGACCTAAATCTAATGAAATCGGCATTGGCGAATACATAAAGCTTTCTTTTAGCCTTAACCTGTTTCTCAATGTTTAGCTGAAACTCCACGTACATTGCCATGTTATCGCTTATTCCTTTCAGCAACATATACCCTATTCATACCCTCAGGAAGATTAGTAGCCAATAAATTATAAAATCTCGTGGGAAATCACACTCACTCACTCTCACCGATACAATGAGTGTTTGCCAAAAGTTTCAAGTACAGCCTCGAACGATACACGCTCTCTGCCACCGGGGTAAAAGCAATTATGGCTCCAATCAATTGACGGAAGATTGAAATCGCCCCCGATTGTAATGGCTTTATCTTTATTAGACGAATTTAGCGTCGCCACTTGTTTCTCCAGAGAATGAATAGTTTCCAAGCTCGCATTTGGGGGTCTATAAAAAGCGCATACATTTATAGTTTTGAGTCGCTCCCTTTCACACTACACCAAACACTTTTGACTTCGTCGTCATTAATCTGTATTGGATAACTTTTTTATTTATTGCTAACTGCTATAAAGACTCCACCTCCTGACCGGCTACATCGATCTTTTCTAAAAACGCTCCTGTCACTAGGATAGATCTTCTGACTGGCTATGTCAATCGTTAGCCAACTTTCTGTACCTATGACTATGTCAGCACGCAGACTACAAATAAGATGTTCAAGTTAGGCCTCCTTCCTGCGAATGCTGCGACAGTTAAACATGATGATTTTTAGTTTATTGCTATTACTACGTAACGATGCCTCGCGCGCTACTGAATTATTATCATTATATACTGTCTCCTTGTCCTCCCTACTGCGTCGACTATTTCTACGCTTAGAATATATTCTACTGTTTATTATTATCACGTTTATAGTGGTATGACGGTCGGACGTATTACTACTTTTGGCGTGCATCTCATCGCTTGATGAATAATTACAATTCCCTAAATCTAACATAAAAAAGCCCTAGCATGCTCAAACAACCTACGCGCTACCGCCTCCGCAGCCTCGGCAGTGTAGTGCACACCAGAACCGTTTAGGGATGCCCTACATGAGTCCAGGACCGGCCTCAGGTCAACGAAGTCCACTCCATTGCCCCTACAGTAGTCCCGCAGCCTACGGTTCAGACCGACCGCTCGGCTCTAAACCATAGCACACAAGTCAGTCTGAGGAACAATGCTACAGATAGTAAACCGCACATCAGCACCCGACTACCCTCGAACACGAGCAACCTCAGTGGCCAAGTCCTTAAAAGAACTTAAAACCTCCCCGGACCCGCGCTTCAAAGAGTCGTTAGTGCCAACATGGGCCACCACCCGCAGCGAGGAGCAACCCGTGCACAATACCGACGCTCTGAACTCCTTCGTCACCTAGGGCACCGTACCTCCTGGTATGTATCTGGAGAACACCCGCGAGAGGGGGCCGCGAGAGGGGCCGCGAGCCTAGTCGATGCAAGCAGTTTTTCGGCGCAGGAACTCTTAAGTATGGTTGCGGGTGCTGAGAGATGGAAGTTGAGATTTAGCGGGACTCTGGGGAAGAGTTCCATGGGGTTCTTGAAAAGATTGAATAGATTTTGCGCGTATTATGAGCTAGGGGTATACCTTCAGTTCAAATTGGTCCCAGAAATATTGTCTAGAAGAGCGAGAGAATGGTTTTGGGCGAATAACTTTCGAGAGTTTGCTACTATTGTTCGGTAATTTCATGAAACGTTCGCTCCACCAAATTATGACCTGCGATTAAAAATAGATTTATTGAACCGGACTCAGGGGCCGTTGGAAATGATTGGTGACTTTGTCACAGTAATGAAAAGGATGAGTGATAGGTTGGAAAACCCCATTAACGAACCAGATCTGCTGTCAATAATATGTGGACATTTGAATTCCAATTATTTATGGCAGCTGGTTACGCATCCGAGATCGCTGGAGGAACTAGTGAAATGAGGCGACAATATGAAACAAGACGGGACCTGGCGGACTCTTACAAGGTTCCGGCCAGGGCAGGAAGCGTGGTAGATAGCGATTTCGGTTATAGGATGGAGAGGATTCCATTAAGCGTTGGACAGCCACCTATCGTGCGGTGACGAACCGACCCAGGGCGGTCACCGCCGCGGGAATACACACGCTAGGCGGGAAAATGGGGAACGTCGCGAATGCGTGTATTAATATGGCATTGTTGGACTCGGGTGCTGGGCGTTCGTGCGTAGCCGAAGCCGTACTTGCTACCTTGAGAATATTACCGGAAAGGGTGAAGGAGGCTGACGTGGAATGCCGTGGTGAAAATTCCGAAATAGTGGTAATCCGGAAAAATGCAATTCTCCAGTGGAGATTATGTTGAAGATAGATTTCATGAAAAAACCGGGATGGGTTTGGACTTCATAGATAGGACCTAGTGGTTTAATTTTAAACCAACTATAATCGTACCCCTGTCCTACAGCGACCAGGATGAAGAGGATCTTGATGGTCCTGAAAGTGGTCCCACCCTCTCACACCTCCCGGCAGAACAGCAGGAAAGAGTAACCTATTGGAGAGTTTTAGTGAAGTGATTACTAGGAAATTAGGAACTACCAATCTCATAGAGTATGAGTTATCCCCGAGTGATTCGATACCAGTTAGATCAGCCCCCTTTCAGTATAGTCCCCCTAAGCTTGCGGAAATGAAAACATGAATAGAGGAACTACTCGAAAAGGGATCCATCCGGGAGTCTAATTCACCTTACGCAAGCTCAGCATTTGTAATACCGAAGAGCGGTTGGTACAAATCGCGACTTGTAGTCGACTTTCGGAAATTGAATTAAAAAATAAGATTTGACGCGTTTCCGTTGCCTACGGTGGAAAACGCATTCTTTCATTTCGGTAATGCTAAATACTTTACGGTACTCGATTTAAATTCTGCATATCACCAAATACCTTTAACACAACATAACAAGCGTTATAGGGTTTACGTGCCGCGGGTAGACCGTCCGATGATAATGTATATCTTCCACGATTCGGTTATCGGGGCTCATCTACGTTACGCTAAGACTATCGAAAGGATGAGTAGAGAATTTTACTGGCCCAGAATGCATCACGAAGTAAGGCAGTATGTGCGTACTTGCACTGAATGTCAAAAACACGCGAGTAGCGTTTCATGCGGCAGAAATTAGTACCAAACCATGGGAAGTGATTTACGTGAATTTCGTTGGCCCTATGACCCGTACACGCTCAGGGAGCAAGAGCCTGATGGTAATAATTGATGGGTTCACTAAATTCGTCTTGATTCTGCCCATGAGGAATAAGACGGCGGCAAGCACGGTCAAGTCTTTAAATGAGAAGGTTTTCGCATTTTTCGGGTTCCCAAAATGTTTAGTGTCCGATAATGCGACGGCATTCACCTCGGGAACGTATAAAGAAATGTGCTTCGTTTGGGGGATAAAACATGTGAGTAAGTCTGCTTACTACCCCCAAGCATCCCAGGTCGAAAGAGTCGACAGAAACCTTATGGCATCGCTTACAATATTTCATCATGACAACCAAGCGAGGTGGGATGAACAATGTTACACCTTAATGCTCAAGTCAGCATTTCACGAGAGTATCCGATGTTCTCCAGCCACCCTTTTATAGGGCCGTGAATTGAATCCACCACTAGGAATCCACTGCGGGATTGATGACGCACTACAAAATCTAAGGTAGGAGAATAATGCTGTAGCGGCGAGGTATAATGCGGGCCACAACCTTACGCAGTCGGTGAAAAGGTGGTTTTCCGGCTCCACCCAGTTAGCTCTGCCCCAAATAAAGTTTCCGTTAAATTATTGCCAAGATGGTCGGAACCCTACGTCATCACAAGTTTCGTAGGCACCGTAACGGTCGAATTAAGCGACCCATTAACGGGAACACTCGCTCGCCGCTGTCATGTGTCACAGATGAAGCCCTTCTTTACCAGATAGACGCACGTAGAAACTCCTCCTCACCAAACCTCCTCCCCCTCCAAACCAAATATAACTCCCATCCCTCTGTCCTGTTTTGTCAGGAGAGATGGAGGATCGGACAACCGGGCGGTAAGGGACGGGAAGCTACCGCACCTTTAGAGGTGTAATAATCTAACGACCCGAGAGTGTTCGTTTTGGGGTGACCCTTTTGGGGTGAACACCGTAAACTTGGAACAGTAAAATTAGAGTGGCAAATAGGCGTGTGTGAGGGACAAGAGCCGTTGCCCGTCACCCCGATGTGTACTCGTTGGGCTCTGGCAAAGCTACAATGGGTTCCCCAATTGATAAAAAAGGGGGTAAGATTTTAAGCCTGATAAATAAGGACTATTTGGGGTAGTGTTACCTGGTATGTTCACCTATGGGATTTTGTTCTATAGTTTGTGGCCTAATTAGGGAACAAAGACTAATTATGTTTAACACTCTAGAGGGATCGCCTTCCAAGACATTCGGGATTTTACCGCGTGTTGTTTCTTCTAGTGACGACTGTTTCGCCTCCATTCCAGGTAGTCTCTTCAGGTCTGATCGTTCGCAGAAATACTGCCGTTATTTATACCCACGTCGGTCGGGTGAGGTGTGTTGTGATTGGCTGTTCCATTGTTGACTTCCATTGGCTGCTGGAACAATCCTCTTCCATGTGTTAGAGAGAATGTATCCATCCTCTCTATTGAAGTTGATTGTCTGTTTGAAAATCTAAATTGATTAACGTATTATCCTGGGAAAATATCGGCCCTCTCTAAGGATGACCTTGGTGTTGTCAAAATCAATGCTGTGTCCTGGCTCGGACCACACATCATCGATGCTACGCCATCTATATCTACACCCATTGGATGATTAGCGAGCCTATAGCTAGATACGGTTCATACCCTCCACGTCGCGGATCATTCTTTTACTATTAATTTTTTAATTACTAACGTGGGAGTCCGTCTGCCTGGTGCGGGAAAACCCCCTCACGGGGAGAAGTACGTGAGTCGCTCCGGGACTCCCCAGGGTTTTCAGGGACACGGCCAGGTACCATCAGGAAGTTGGCAGCACGCCCTGCTGCGAGCGGGTCAATTCCGGGTGGCCGCCACTGCACGGTTGGCCCCATTTCTTATGCGGGGGGTGGCTAACTTGTCCCACCTCACCCGCTCGATCTCTCTACTATTCGCATAGGTGAAGGACCAACCCCTCCCCCAGAATGATCCGCCCACCTCCCCAAAAAAGGGACGAAGCTCCAGTGAGCGGAACAGGCACCTCTGTAGACAGAATACCGATCCCTGCTAGCATAAGGGCAGTTTTATTCAAAAAGAAACCGGAGAACAGGAAAGTCCAGATTACAAACGCGGTTGACGCGGCGCCAGCAGAAACAAAAGAAAGCGACGTAGTCCTTGAACCTGTCGATAATTTTATAGAAAATGACGCGGCCATTTTCACGACTGTGGAGAGGGCCAAGAAAAAGAGAAAGCGCTATGAGCCGCTGGTATTCAAGCCTACAACCACCGAAACAGCTAATCGTTACGATCCACTGGTGCACGTCCCCGGAGATGCCCCCAGGAATACCAACAACAACCAGGAAAAGAGACCGCCGGCAATAGTCGTCTATGACATCTTAAACAACGCAGCTTTCGTCAAAACAATCCGGCAGAAAACCGGTAATAACGATTTTTCCATCACAAAAACAAAAGACGGGTCAAGGCTACAGCTGACACTAAAGCCGAATACGACGAGGTGAAAAAATACCTAACAGAGGCTAGCGCCCAGATGCATACCTGGGCCGGAAGTAACAATACAACGCTCAGGTACCTAATTAAGGGGATGGACGAGGGGATGGACCTGGGCTTCATAAAGGAAGAACTTGAAGGAGCAGGAGTCCCGTGCGTAGCTGTACGTATACTGGCACCTACGAGGAAAGACCTGTATGTCGCTATCATAGAGAAAAACGAGGGCTTCAGAGTCACCACTCTGTCAGGTTTAAACAAACTATGCAACCACAGAGTGACTCTGGAGCCATACAAATATCAGCGACCACAAATGTGCTTCCGTTGCAACAGGTACGGACACGGGTCCCGAAACTGCACAGCGTCACCAAGATGTTACAAGTGCGCCGGAATCCACGAATGCAGAGACTGCACGAACGACAAAACCACAACGAAAGCTAAATGTTGCAACTGCAACGGAGAGCACGTGTCTTTCTCTCGAAATTGTCCAGTATACGCGAAACATGAAGAAGCGCTCAAAACTAAAGACAAAAAGAATGACAACACGCATAGTCCAACCCAGGTCCCTCCCCCACCACCATCAGTCTGGACTCTCCCAGGAAAAATCGACAAAGGGATCGAGGCAAAAGAATTTCCGCCGCTATCAGAAAAGGAAAAAGAACCAAAGGAACAGCCCAAAAGGGGAGAAAATTTTAATAACGACTCCGATATAAAAACGTTAGTAGCGACTATGGCCCAGTTTACGGCGACAATGCAGCAACAAATGACGACCATGATGACGCTGATCCAGACCCTAGTAGCCGCCATAACAGACCAAAACGGTAATGGACGCTAGGGTCTCAAAAACGACTGCGATCATCATGGCTCACTGGAATGTAAACGGGGCCGTAAGGAATAAGACACCGGAACTCATCGAGTTCCTAAGGAAATACTCAGTAAATATTATTTTATTACAAGACACGCACCTACTTCCTAATGAGATCTGGGCTGTTCCTGGTTTCAAGGTATTTAGGAGGGATCGAAAAAGCACGACTCGAGGGGGCGGAGTGGCGATTCTCATCCGTGAAGGGATTGCATGCACAGAAATTTAAGACAGAAGCTCTGGCTCAGTAGAAGTGGTAGTAGTCAGAGCCGAGGGGGCAATAACATTTATAAGCACCTATATCCCACCAAAGAAAGAACTACGCATGTAAGACCTTAACGGGCTCTTCGGCATGAAAAGCGAACTGATAATAGCGGGGGATTTTAATGCATTACATTGGGCGTGGAACTGCAGAAAAGATTGCAGGCGTGGAACTCTTCTAAAAAAATGGGCGCAAAACAGTCAACTGAGGGTAGTGGCTCCGGTAACAATGACGCGACCAGGACCAAGGAACACAGGAAGTGTCCTTGACTTTGCACTGGTCAAGAACTTAGATCGACGGACGGTGTCAAAAACGATCCCTGAATTGACAAGTGATCATCATCCAGTCATTCTAAGGATCGGGACACAAGTAACATTTTATCATCAAGACAACCTCCGCATGTGTTACTTACTTGCGGATTGGGCTAATTTTAGAAAACTAATCACGGAGACACTACCCAACGAGGCGCCCATAATATCCACCAGGGAAGGAATAGACGAGGCTGCAGAATTGTTGGGGAACGCTATCACTAACGCAGCGGAAAATGCAATTCCGCGCAGAGTAACGAAAACCAAGGAAAACCTGGAGATCCTTGATGATATAAAAAACCTCATTAAAACGAGAAATCGAATAAGAAGGCAGTACTACCGATTCGGAACTGCTGAACTAAAAAGGGATCTCCGGGTTCTGAATAAAGAAATAAGGGACAAGCAGAGGCAACTGCAGAGATACCGCTGGTCGATCGAACTGGCCAACCTTAAAACAGAAGATAATTCCATATGGAAATACACGCGTTCCCTGACCAATTCTGCCAGGAACGACCCCCTGGTGGAAAGCCCAAGGGGCCAACTCACCCAACAAGAGAAATATTTCTGTTGGAGTAGCTTTTGATATTAGCAAAGCCTTCGACAAAGTATGGCATTTAGGCCTACTGCAAAAACTACTGGTAGCAAAATTCCCCTGCTGGCAGGTGGAATTTATCAAGTCTTATCTTAGCGACAGGCCATTCACTGTCAAATGGAAGGGTGCCGAAAGTTCTACAAGAAAGACAGCAGCTGGTGTCCCACAAGGGAGTGTCCTAGGGCCACTTTTATTTTCGATATATACGGGTGACATCCCGACAAACGAGGGGGACTGGAACTCCACCGTTGCCCTATACGCGGACGACTGCGCAATAACGACGCGTAGCTTTCAGCCGGAAATGGCCGTGCGATATGCCCAGAGGCTAACGGAAACACTAATCAAATACTACAAACAGTGGAGGATCGAGATAAACCCTAACAAAACACAAGCGATCCTCTTCAAAAAGAAGGATGCCAAAACGCCAAAGAATCTCGTAATTGAAGGTGTGGAAATTCCTTGGGCGAAACATATCAAATACCTAGGCATAACTATAGACGAAAAGTTGACCTTTCACGAACATGTAAAGAAGGTAAACCTTACGGCAGCGGGTAAAAGAGTCAGACACTTTCCCCTTTTTAACTCAATTGACGTGTCCAGAAAAATAAAAACCCACTTGTATAAAACAATGATCAGACCGACACTTTTGTACGCATCGCCTGTATGGTCCGGAATTTTAACACAAAAGTCATGGTGAGTACTTGAGATCGCGGAGAGAAAAGTTTTAAGACGAATAACCAGGGCATGGGGTTCGAAATATAGACCTCCATGATACCCTGAAGACAAAACCTATTAGGGAAGTCGCCAGAGACTTAGCCATTAAGTACAAGAACACACTAGAGGCCAAAACGAATGACGTTCTCCGCGATCTCGCAACAAACAAAGTGTCGGTCTGGGATAGGTACAAACGAGCATTGGCATCCACAGGCGAAGAGGATTGGGTGCCTCCTAATAAGCTGCGAAAATGGTTTTACCACTGACTAATATGTTTTACCACACAGGTGAGTTGCCTGTATAACACATTCCTTTTCAAACTACGGCGTTGAGTAAAGCCACTCTGGAGGCAACTCAGAGAGAGAACTCTCTCTGTAGCTGAAGAAGGAGTAGTTCCGAAAGCTTTACGTTTGTGATGTTTCTGTGTTTTTGTGTTATTTTACGTGTGTCGCTTCGACATCCCCGGGGCCTCGCCAACCTGAAGTCGTCTGATTGGTGAGTGCTCACTGGGTTTCCTCATCCCAACACCTTGTTGACATCCATATATTCATTTTACCTTTCCTTTTCCGTAAGTGGGTATATATATATATATATATATATATATATATATATATATATATATATATATATATGTATAGTTTTTTGGAAGGGCATAAAAATCTATTTCGCTCAATGTTTGATCTCATCGTTGGGGGGAGTGGGAGTGGGAGTGGTAGGGGCAGATTTAGTGTTCTCGCCTCGAGGATGACGGCCGTCTTACGAAACTCCTTCCCCCTCGCGCCTAAACGAAGCGCCGCAAGATGTAGAACAATCAAGTACTCGAATTTTGTGATGCAAATGCCTGTATCGCATTTGACACGTTTGGATCGAAGCACGCTAGGAGCGACATACACCGGAAAAGCCAGAAACATTTAACACTTTCAAGAAAAATTAGGATGATGAGTGAAAAGGCTGTGAATAAATTTAAAATTTGCTTTTAGACTACTATTGATAAAATTGTTTCCCCACAATTTCCATCTGATAGAAACAAGTCTGTTTACCCAACGCCATAACAGACCAATTCTTTTAAAATATTTAGAAATAGTTATGGTCATATTCCTGTTTACTTAGTTTTTAAGAAAAGGACGTGCAAAATTCAGACCGCTTGCCGCCAGTGATTCTCGAAAATATTTTATGCAGCTCGCGTGGCTATGATAAGAATTGATCCGTGTAATTTATTACGGACGATGTAGCATATGCTAACTAAATTCAATATATAAGATGTATATGTACTTTAGCAATCTGGACCGGTTTTATTATGATAAAATTCATATGTACTTTAATTGATTTTTTATGATATCAAAACGAATTGCTTGTAATTTATATGCCTGAATTTTTTATCTTTTGATTTGGGAAGAATTATGCACCATTGCACTCAATTTTTAAGGTAGATTTTTAAAAAAACAAAAGCGTCTTATGCACGTGTGTTTACGGTGTTTTTTAAATCGACTCATACGCCGAAGTTATGACGTAATTGCGGTGCAAGTGGGTAATTTCAATTAGGATAGAGCGGGAGGATATTTTTCGCGTTAGAAATCACTGATGCCGCGCCTCGACATCCCAAAGACGATGGATGGAAAAGAGGGCGTTACTTTGAGAGTTTTGTTCTCGCTCGCTGCAATTATTTCTTCCACCTCCTCCACTGCCCCTATCTACCCCCCTTCACTTCTCTTCCTTCCATCCACCTCCATCCATCCCCACATTCAGCGCCCCTCGAGGTGAACCGCGAGTGGGAGGAGCTTAATTACGCCACTCCGCTAAGTAGTAGAGTGGAGGGAGGAAGGAGGGAAGGGAGAGAGGCAGGTGGGAGGCAGGGAGGGAGAAAGGGAGGGAGGAGGAGAGGGAGAGAGGAAGTGAGGGAGACACAAAGATCACTCCCTTTCTTGTACAAATCCGCTACCGACTTCCTCATCCTTTGTAACTGATTGTGTCTGTTCTATGAACGCATATTCGCGAACCTCTTCTTTATTTTCCTCACCTTAGATTTATAGGTGCTCCAAATCCAACAAAGCGCCATCGTCTAATCGCATCGCCTCTCTACTTTTCGTCTGCCTCTTATTTCTCCGACCTATTTCTATGCGTTATTCTTATTCCGCTCTTCTCGAAATCAGTCGATATTCCATAATCCTCACGTTATACATCTCTAATCCCGTTTTCGTCCCATTTCTGGCGATTCTTACAATTCCACCTTGATTCTTCGCACTTCTGTTTTGCGAACAAACTTGGCGACTTAGTGTTTTCGCACCAACGCCGCAGCCATATTTCCACAACGATTTAAATTTTACGTTGTGTTGGAGACGTAATTGTTCCAAAGAATTCATGATCAAAATAAATTCCACGACAATGGAAGTAAACACGACTTTCAGCTGCAAAAATGCTTTTTCGAGTGCCACTTAACCGATCTTAGTTTACAAGCCGTATGTGTTGCAATGGCCATCAGTTGTATTCACAGTGAGATCGATAATTCTTTTTGAACCCTCTTAACGACACCATTCCACGCCTTTGTTTATTTTTTAACATATACTAAATATTAATTATTGATTTATTCGTTGCACTGATTTATAATCTTTCGATTTCTTTCTTAAAATGCAAGTTTTTCTCTTAGCCGTTCCACCAGTACGACTTCATAACATACGATTTTTTTCTGATTCAGGTGTGTATGCCGTTTCTGACTTCCACTTAAAACCGGTGTGGTGTGTCGCCCTGTAAGTATTTTACATTTTTAACACTTCAGCATCTTTCGACAATAATGAAATGCAAGTATCATTATATATGAAAGATACAATCAAATATTCTACTTTTTTATTTTATATTTGTTTAATGAATTTTTTATTTGCTTAATGAGTTTTAATGTTTATTTTATGCATTTTTATAATAAATTTTCAAATTTTTTAAATCATTTTGTATATTTATTAAATGCGTCTTTCTATTTGCGTAATTCAATTATATATTTTTAAATGAATTTTTGTTTAATTGATAGTAGCTCAATAACTTTGGCCAAAACTAACAAAAGTGGAATACTCCTTTAGCCAAAACAACTAGAGGGCTGCAAAACCCAATGCAATGAGAAAACATAACTTTAATAAAACTGTCCAATGCCACTTCCCTTAAATTAGACACCAAAAAAGAGGACAAATTTGTAAAATTGCCTTATTTTCCACCATTAAACAGAGGCTTGAACAAAATTTTTAAACATAAGAATTATACCATAACATATACAAATCCTTTTAATTTGAAAAATTTACTGGGCAGTACAAAAGACAGAACAGAATCTTTGAACAAGTCCGGTATTTATAAAATACAATGCTCACACTGCGACAAAAAGTACATAGGACAAACAAGAAGGAAACTAATAACACGCTTCAAGGAACACATGGCTCACTATAAATATAATCGTTTTGAAAAATCAAGCGTTGCCAACCACATCTTTGAAACAGGTCATAGTATACACGTAAACGATTTAACACTGATAACTTCAGCCAATAACTCACTAAACTCGTTAGAAAACCTTCACATTTACAAAAACCGCGATACACTTATGAACACAGACACAGATTTCAACAAGACCCTATACAAATTGACAGATTTAAGCGACACACACGCCGAAAAATCTTTCCGCGTTTCGCTTGTTTCTCGGTCGTCTTCTTAATACTTTCCGTTTCAACCTGGCAGTTGGCTTCCAGTCACTGGTGAAACAGGTTCTACCCCTGACGATGCCCACCTTGTGGGCGAAATGCATTGGGTTTTGCAGCCCTCTAGTTGTTTTGGCTAAAGGAGTATTCCACTTTTGTTTGTTTTGTGAATTTTTGTTTGATTAATCAATTTTTGTATTTGCTCAATGACACGGTTACTCGGTATTAATTATATAAGTAAATCGCAATATACATGTAAAAAATCTAACAACTAATAGTAATGATGCAGCTACTTACCTTTTTACATTCCAGAGAATAAGAATGTCATTGTAATATATGATAAGGGAGGGTTGCGAAACACGGTGATACAAATCAATAGTAAATTAACAAAAACTCCTCCGTAAAAAAGGAAGAGAATACTCACACTCACGCTGCAAGTTGCTGGTAAACACCGTCGCAAGACATAAGTCAAAAGGCGACACACAGACACACACGCAGAAACATACAAAAGCCACTCGCGCAGTAAACTCTTACCAAAAATTAAAACTAGACACAAATGTTTCGACAGCTAAGCTGTCATCTTCAGTAGTGTGAGGTGTGGGAGGGAGAAGGGGGTATATATACAAGGAGTGACCGTTGGGGAGAGGGGGAAAAAATGAAAGGATTTAAAATGGTTAACTGAGTAACTGAAAAAGGGGGGAGTGGGGGATAGGACCAAAGACTTTGTTCATAACCGTGTTTTTGTTTTTATGCATGTACATGCTTTCGTATGCATCGAGTTTATTGTATTGGTCGATTGATTTGAATAAGGATATGTTTTGCGAGGTGATAGGATATTGAGTGTCAAAAATATGAGTTGCAATGCTTGATTTGTTTATTCTCTTGTTTTTGTAGTGTGCTATGTTTTCTTTAAACCAGGTTTCCAGTTTGCGTCTAGATTGTCCTATGAAAATTTTGTCACACATATTGCATTTGACTTGGTAACTGCCTAATTTGTGGTGATTGGTAATTTTATATTTCGGGTTTGTCAGTAGGTTGGATAGTTTATTTTCGTTGACAAAAACCGGGTGAAGATAAAATTTTGAAAGCATGCATTGATGATTATCTGTTAGTTTCGATGCATATGGAAGTTGTATGTATTTTTTCTTTGTGTTTGAGTTCGTAAGTGTGGTGCATGATTTAATTTGAATATTGTGCTTGTGTTTTTGAGTCATTTTGTCGATGGTTTGTGAGTCGAGTCCGTGGTGTGAAGCGCAGTTTTTAATAAGTATAATTTTTATGTAAAAATCTGTTTTCGATAGAGGTGTATTAGTAGTCTGTGAATCAGGGATTGGAAGGGAGCCAATTTATGTGAGATACGTAATAGCTAACATCGAATTCTCTATTAAATATATCCCAGAAAATACTAAAAAGCTTATAAGGAATTCGGCATTAACCAAAATACAACAAAACATTACCAACACAGCACGACCCACACCTACTCACCAGGAACAATATCAAGTCGTGAAATCATTAAATTCCAAAAACTTTTTTACATTAAAGCCGATAAGGGAAATACTGTTGTTATAATGCTCAAGAATCAGTATTACCAAAAAGTGAATCAACTTCTCCAAGAAGGCCCCTACACCAAAATCCCAAAAAAAAACCCTTTGAACCAAATGATAACTAAAACAAAAAATACTCTGGAAGCATGCGCCACTTTAATAGATAAACGACTCAATCTTCAATTAAATATCTCCAATCCGGTTGTCTCCAGTATGTACTGCCTTCCAAAATTACAAAAATCAGACATACCTATGAGAACGAAAGTTTCAGGGATTAACTCTCCTACATACAAATTATCTCAGTGCTTAGACTATCAATTCAAACTAATACAACTAGATTGTGACTCTCCCATCAAAAAAAAACAAGACTTCATCAACAATAAAAAACACCGCAATTGCAGATAATGAAATCTTAGTTTCCTTCGATGTCACCTCCTTATTCCCAAGTGTACCTATCAAAGAAACCACAGAATTCCTACAGACCTGGTTATTAGAAAAGAATATTCCTCAGGAAACAACAGAAGAATACGTTCGTTTAACCTCCCTGTGCATGCAATAAAGCTTTTTAAATCAACAACACCTTCTATCAGCAAAAAAACGGTACCACTATGGGTAACTCCCTTTCTCCTTTCATAGCTGATCTCTTCGTGACTAATTTTGAGGAGTCTTGTAAATCTTCCTTTCCATATTTTCCAGAAACTTGGCTCCGTTAAGTAGATGGCATTTTTGCAATTATTGACACAGCAAAAGAAAGCAACCATAATTTCATACAACGCCTCAACCAACAATTCGACACGATAAAATTTACACACGAAATAGAAAACAATAAATTTTTACCTTTCTTAGATTTCCTCATCACAAGAAAACATAACAAACTGCAATTCAAGATTTACAGAAAACCTACACACACCAACACATATATTCATAGGGACTCTCACCACCATATCTCACATAAATTGGCTCCCTTCCACTCCATGATTCACAGACTACTAAATACATCTCTATCGAAAACAGATTTTTACATAGAAATTATATTTATTAAAAACTGCGCTTCACACAACGGGCTCGACTCACAAATCATCGACAAAATGACTCAAAAACACAAGCACAATATTCAAATTAAATCATGCACCACACTCACGAACCCAAGCACAAAGAAAAAATACAAAAAACTACCGTATTCACCGAAACTAACAAATAATCTTCAACGCATGCTTTCAAAATTTGATCTTCACCCGGTTTTTGTCAATGAAAATAAACTATCCAACCTACTGACAAACCCGAAAGATAAAATTCCCGTCCACCACAAATCAGGCATTTACCAAGTCAAATGCAATATGTGTGACAAAATTTTCATAGGACAATCTAGACGCAAACTGGAAACCCGGTTTAAAGAACACATAGCACACTACAAAAACAACAGAATAAACAAATCAAGCATTGCAACTCATATTTTTGACACTCACCATCCTATCACCTCACAAAACTTATCCTTATTCAAATCAATCGACCAATGCATACGAAAGCATCTACATGCATAAAAACAAAAACACGGTTATGATCAACGACTAAGGTCCTATCCCCCACTCCCCCTTTTTTCAGTTACTCGGTTCACCGTTTCAAATTTCTTTACTTTTTTCGCCTCTCCCCAACGGTCACTCTTTGTATATACACCCCCTTCCCCCTTCTCCCTCCTACACCCCACACTACTGAAGATGACAGCTTAGCTGTCGAAACATCGATGTCTTGTTTTCATTTCTGGTTAGTGTTAGTGGCATTTGTATGTTTCTGCGTGTGTGTGTGTGTGTGTCGCCTTTTGACTTATGTCTTGCGACGGTGTTTACCAGCAACCTGCAGCCCGATTGTGAGTAATCTCTTCCTTTTTACGGTGAAAGATTCTTTGTTTATTTACTAATGTCTTTGTGGAAAAGATTCCTCTTTAACCGTAAATTATTATATTTAGAGAATCACAAATATGGAAGAAGGGCACATAATAAAGAATATGTAGCATATGCACATAGGGAAAATATGAAAGTGATGAACATTTTTAATATTAAAAATCAAAACATTTTCAGGCTTACTTGATAATTATTTCTCGCCTGGGTCCCGATTAGAGCCCTGCATACCCGCAGTTTACCCGACCCGACCCGCGGGTACCCGCAGCTAAAGTTGCGGGTCGGGTATAGAGTGCTTCCATGCGGGTACGGGTCGGGTTCGGGCACAAAAGGCACCGGTGCGGGTAAAGAGCGGGTACGAAAACTATTTTTAATTCCAATTCAATTTGCTTCGCCAATGTAGGCACAGGAACTCTTCACATGCCTTTTACTCCTAGTAAAGCACACCCTCGCGGTCAGAAGTAGCGTTGTATAGGAAGATACAAATTTGCAATTTATGCAGGTCGGCAGATCGCAGGCTTTGTGCATCATGTGTCAAGAAAAGTGTCTGACGAAGAAACGATTCCTTTTATTATATAAATAGATACAAAGTTGCAATTGACAAACGATAGTCAATTACGTTTAGTAGAAGAGAATCTAAGGAGGGGGTGAGAAAGAGTGAATAGGGGAATTATGTAGTACAATGTAATTATGACGGATTGGTTTGTGTGAGAGCTCTCCCTTTTAACCAGTTGGTTTTGCCCATTCATGCAAGTAACATATATCTTTGTGAATTCACTTTTGAAGAGACGTGGTTAAATATAAGAGTGCCTATCAGCATTCTTTATATGTTATTTAACGTTCAAATATATAGTATTTTTTCGTCAAATAATCGGGTGTGAGTTGTATTATTTTATACATTGTTTGCGAGAGAAAGGAACGACAGTTATTTTATAAAATTCCAATGGTGCGTTATATGTGATCTCGGCTTTTGTGACAGAATATCAATCTACCACATTCTTATAAGGAAAAAATACCAGCTGATTGAACGGTATAATTTTTAAGTTATAAGTTAATGCATCATTCAATTATAAATCAAAATTTCAATCGAAATATTACTTTTATCTGCCCTTCAGATTTGAACAATGAATACTGATCAGATAAGAAGGAAACTTTTGAGTTTAGAGTACACTCTAAGAAGAAAAGAAAATACATAATCAAAATTTTGGGAAACGTTCTGTAAAATTTTAGATGAAAAGGGAGAACTGATTTCGAAGATAATCGATTACAGTATTTATAAAATATTTACCGTTATGATAATAAGAAGCTGGGAACATCAAGTTTATTGCGACACAAGTGTGAATATAACAATGAAGGCGTCCCTAAAATTACAAATATTCTTGTGCCGAAAAAATGCGATTTACCAAAATTATCAGCTGAAAAGAAAAAAAAAGTTTTAGATGGCTGTGTCGAACTTGTAGTTAGAGATTTGAGACCTTTTGAGATAGTGTCAGGAGATGGGCTTAAAAATTTATAAAATTTCTGTTTTTCTTCACCCCTTCTAAAAAGTGTGTAAATGTTAATAACTGAAGGAAAGTATGAAATCCATGAGAAAGTTAAAGTATTGATGACATTAAATATAATCATTGACACTAAATCCGTGTACGCTCGTAGAGCAACCGATAAAAAGATATAAAATGTTAGACACCTTAGTTCAGTTTATGGATACAGACACAGTACATGATCATATTTATCCAGACAAATTGACTGCATATATTGACTTAAAACTATCTGACGACATTACTAATAATTTTGATTTGATGAAATGGTGGGATAAGCAAAAGAATTGTTTGCCAAATTTAAGTATTTTAGCGAATCGTATTTTTGCAATACCAGCGACCAGTGCTCCATCAGAGAAGTGATTTTGATTGGCGGGACATGTTGTTAGTGAAAGAAGAAACAGTTTAGGTCCCGCAGACGTGGATAATGTCCTATTTTTAAATAGTCATTTTAAATCTCAGGGTAGGTACAATTAATTAATGTTTCCATTTTTCAATTAAACTATTTTGTAAAATTTGTAATTTTTGTAAAAATAAATCTTAGATACTTGAAATACATTTTTTCGATCTTAAAAATGAATGTTAATGTACAATTGCATTTCATTTTAATTTATACAAAATAAATGACTGACTCAGAAATATTTCTATTTTTTCACGATTTCTTGCTACGTATTTGTCTCGTGGACCAGACAGTTAAAAAATATGGGTTGGGTGGGACAAGTAGGCCTTCTGTGCGGGTGCGAGCCTGCGGGTACGGGTCGGGTGCGGGTTAATATTCTGCGGGTACGGGTCGGGTACTGGTGAGTAGTCTGCGGGTAGGGGTCGGGTACGGGTTAGTAGTCTGCGGGTACGGGTCGGGTACGGGTGGAAAATATCATACCCGTGCAGGGCTCTAGTCCCGATGTCATTAAAACTCGTTTTTGAAGGAATTTGTGTATTCTCAGACAGCTACAGGAACATTCTATGAAGGAAGAATTACATCTAGATATGCGGGAAATTATCGTTTGCTTTTAGATAGATAGATCACAGTGTGTTGCTATCTAGTAGCTCCCTGTCGGAAAACACACGACACTTCTAAACAATTGTGTGTGGTATTTGGTCCTTGGCCCTGAATAAATACCGTTACGTTAAATATTATTTTTCCTTTTCATTTGTATATGATTTTGTGGTTAAGCGTGTGACTGTTGTTACTTAGTAGGTCCCTGTCGCGGGCAACAGACACACAAAACATCTAATCTTCTGCAAGAATTCCGAGTCCCTGCAGCGGAATAATTTATCGTAAACATAGATTACACTTCCTTCAATCTTAAGCATTTAGTTTCGTGTTTGAACGAGTTATTGTGTATCTAGGAAGACGCTCTCGCAAGACACACAAACTCCTAGATACGAATCTGAACGACAATAGGTCTCTGGCGTGGAATAATTAACCCGTAATACTAAAAAAAATATTTTTCCCCTTTTGTACCTGTTTTTTATTCTCTCTCCTTCCATCTCCTTTTTGTTTCTCTAAATATAGTAATTTATGCTTGAGGAGAGATTATTTCCATATTTGAGCTTCGCTGTAGCCTCTAAAGTAAGACTTTTTATTACGAACATCATTAAATAAGTAAATATGGAGACTACGGCGAAATTGATGCTAAAAAGAAATTAACTCCTTAACCGTAAAATTCAAAATTTGAGACACACAATGAAAAAGGGAGAAGAAAAGAAGGAAAAGGCAAAAGACAATAAAAATTATAAACTTACAGGTTTAGGTGTTGTTACTCCACGCCAGGGACCTAATTTCACTCACACATTCACTCAGACCTTTCTATTTGGGACCTCTACATGAACAAAATACGTAAAGTCATACAACAAAAAGTCCACAATAAAACGGTAAAATTTCGTAGAAATCTTGACGCCCTAATCAACTCAAAAACACGAAACGGAAAAAATAACACCAAACCACCCAACAGTAATATAATCAACCTTCCGGAAAAAAATTTCACAAAAGAGGAACTCACAATTTTGGAAAAAGGTCTCAAGAAACCTCCAACAGGAGACCTCATTGCAGACATTTAATCCACAGTTAAATCAATATCCGAAAACACAAAAAATATCATTAGAATCTCATCCTTACTACAAATCAAGCAGAATCTCTCCAAAACCCGAAATACAAAACACTTTTGCCACCGAGAATACAATACCATTAAACAACTAAATAACACGGACTGCTTTTATTTGAAGGCAGATAAAGGGAACTCGGTGGTCATAATAGAAAAACATAAATACTATGAAAAGGTCAACACTATGTTAAAAGAAAGATCCTACACAAAAATCCCTAAGAACCCCCTAAACAAAAGGATCACAGACAAAAAAACACCTTAAAAACTTGTACCACAATAATCACGAAAAAACTTCAAACCCAACTTCACATATCAAACCCTATAATCCCTAGAATGTGCAGCCTCCCAAAAATACATAAAAAAGACATTCTCCTCAGACCTATTGTCTCTGCCATCAACTCTCCTACATACAAAATATCTCAATGGCTAAATGAACTGTTCAAACAATGGCCTCTTACTCAAGAGTCGCTTATTAAAAATAACACCCATTTCATTAATGAAGTTAAAAACTTAACCCTTAAAAACACTGAAATTCTAGTTTCGTTCGATGGTGTGTCCCTTTTTCCCAGCGTACCAATTGAAGTAACGCTAAATTTTCAAGAACAAAACTTACTACAAATATTAGTCGATGAATACGTCCTAATAACACGCCTTTGCATGAAACAAAATTTCTTCCAAATAAACAATAACATATACCAGCAAAAACAGGGTACAACAATGGAAAATTCTGTCACCATTCCTTTCAAATTTATTCATGATTAATTTCGAAAAACACTGCAAAACCACATTCACATACTTCCGTAAAACATGGTTTAGATACGTTGACGACATATTCGCGGTTTTTGACACATCAAAATACAACATCACTAACATCAAGAACTAAACGAAAAATATGACTCGATTAAATTCACACTCGAAAAAGAAAAGGAAAACACTCTACCCTTCTTAAGACTTATGATTAATAAGACACAACAATAAGTTAAAATTCAATATTTACCGAAAACCAACGCACACCATCCCCATCTCCTACCCCATCCCCTTCCCCTACTCCTCTCCCCTTCCCACTACCACGCTCCCCTTCCCCCTCCTGCGGGTGTTTGTAATGGAAATGTATTAAACATTGATAACTTGCGCGTTTCTCCCTTTTGGAAGTAATACCCCGCAAAAGCCGATAAATTACCTCTAACCTTCTGAAGACCTTTTATTTTTTAATTTAAACACGTGCTGAAGTTAATAAAAAATAAACATTTCCTTATGTGAAAGGCGCACGTGAAATCAAATTAAGAGATAATCTCCGCATTAACGAACGTTTCACATTTCTGAATCTCTCATTTCTACCACAATTGTTCTTTTGCCTTGAATATAAATTTTTACCTTCCCATATTTTGTTACGCGTTAAAAAATTTCGCTTTCATATCAGAATAAATTCTTAAGGATGAAATGTTCTTTTTATTTATAAGAATTTTTTGCGAGTTATATTTCAGGAATCACGTATATTTTCAATGCACGTGAATTAATCCTCGCGAATCCAACATTCATCGCTTTAGCTTTTATCTCGTGTGCATTAAACTCTGATACATTTAAAACACTTCATATATCTTGGTAATTCTTCGTTGTTTAGGTAATTTATGGCGAACATTAAGAGATTACGCAATTCATTTGCTAAAGGGCACCCCGCTGCATCAGTTAATTTATTCATAGGTATTTAATTCATTTTGATAAATTGCGCCTGTATTTATTTGCATATAGGAACTCTCTGAACAGCCAAAAAAAATCGTCAGCCAGAGTCCATGAAATATTCGGATTACATCCTACAACTCGCTGCACATCTCTTTGTGGAAATATCTCAGTAATTTAATTTAGATATTTAAACTTAACGCGTTGCCAACTCTTACTTTAACTTAGTTTTTAAAAAGCTTTTAAAAATTAAATATGCGTCCCTGTTTTATAATCTCTTGCGGAGGAAACTATTTTGGGACTGATTGAATGCTGGCAAATAAAAAATATCATTGAAAACTGTAATACAATATTTATAGAAAAGCGAAACTCTTTCAAAGATATTATTACATTAAATCTACGCTGATTCATAATAATTCCGTCAAGGAAAATGATCATTTTGCCGCTTCTTCACTCTTCCTAATTCGAATGATTCCACATCATTCTTCGCCGCAAGCTTAAAGGTTCCTCTCCTTTTGCATAACATTATTAATCCGACTCTCTCTCTCCCTCCCCATCTCTCTCTCTCCCCCCCCTCTCTCTCCCTCCCCCTCTCTCCCCCTCTCTCTAATTTGTATATATTTTACTGTAATTTTTATGTAACTAAATATCTTTTAATATGTAAATATTGTAATTACTTATATGACGAAAGGGTTAAATGTAAAAAGGGACTATATAGTCTCAATTTCGCCCTAAATTAAGTCGTCTGTCAGTCTGTCTCTCCCACCCCCTCTCTCTCCCTCCCCACTTCCCCTCCCTCCCCCTCTCTCACTCCCACTCTCTCTCCCCCGTTCTCTCTCCCCCTTCTCTCTCCCCCTTCTCTCTCCCCCTTCTCCCTCCCTCCCCCCCTTCCTCCTTCCACTCTGGCACTTTCATTTACATACACTTCATTTTTCTGTTTTTTATCTTCATATTTATTATTTTTATTTCCATTTATAATTGCATTCCATTCTTGTCCTTTGCTTGGTTTCCATTTGCATTTATTCTTCACTTAAAATATATAAATCTCTCCGCGTGCGTGTTTGATATTACCTTCTCCTTTTCATCTTTATTCTTTCCTTTCCCTCCTCTGACCCTCTTAACTTCGTATCATACAATTTGCCTAATCTTTTCCTTCTCTTTCTCGTTTCCATTCTCTCCCATTACGGCTCTCCCTCTTCATTTGTCTCGGGCGCCCGAATCCCATTTATTCGCTCCACAGTTGTTATCGTTTTTAGGTTTCTGGCGCAGCGATAGTGGCGCCACATTTCGGTGGAACTTTGAAGTCAAGATAAACAAAATACGATCGTAATGACGTCATATCAAAAGACAATCGTAATGCGCAATGTTAGGTTGGTATCTTGGAAGGCGAGAAATTTTAATCCAGTTAAAATTTTGCTTTTGGTATCTTGGATGGCGGCGGATGGCGGTATCGAATTAAACCTTCTGGGTAGGTATCTATTACGGCTGCGGATTCGTATAGAATTAAAATTTCTGGGTTTGTATCTTGGATGGCGACGGATAAGAATCGAATTAAACTTAATGTGTTGGTATGTATCTGTTACGGCTGCGGATTTATATGCGTCAAAATGAAACGAAATATTGAGCAAGTTGAACAAATTTTTATTTCCAATGAAATACAAAAATTATCATGTTATAAATACAACACAAATAGCAATATTTTTTCAAAGAACGTTGCCCATCGAAATCAATAACTCCTTTATTGTAGTGTTCAAGGCATGGCTGATATCGTTCCCTCCGATACCAATCTTCTAATTCAGGAAATTTAGCAGCTATCTGATGCATATCACGTGGATGATACAATTCAATATAATCAAAAGGTATACATTTCAGATCCTCCAATTTCATACTCTTCCAACCATGTTCATGATATGTCCGAATAGCCGACCCAACTGTATGTATAATTGCAAGTTGTTTTAAGTCCATAACTGAAAAGTAGTTATTTTCAAATCAATAAATGCTTAGATTTATAATATATTAATAATATTTAATATTAATTATATCCATTACCTTTGGAGAGCGTACTGATGCGTAGAATATCTGGAAGAGTTTTTCCTTGAGAAACTCACATTATTCAAAATCATTATCTGTATCATCTAAATCAGTGTGTCTCGGAACCATCTTCTTGTTTTTCTTCATTACGAAAGACTTCACGTAGACCAAAGGATAATTTCACTTCTGCTTCTGGATATGGAACTTTAAAGTTGAAACTTTCGAGTCCTTCTTCGTAACAATGCAACCGGTATTCTTTTATAAGTTCCCCGTTCTTTATAATGCGCACACGAACTACGAAATCCATGTCCATGATACGTCCGTCCTATACCGAGTCTCAAATCGGAATGAAATATTCTAACTGCAAGATTGCAAAAATGCTCAAGTTGCGCGTCCACTCCCCAGCCAGACTCGTCGTAGCGATCTTGAGTCAGCGAAGAACCGAACGTGAGCAGCTGCAAAATTACAAAATGCTGAGGTTGTGCATACACCGAATGTGAGCTGTAGAGTGGGGGTTAATGCAAAAGTATCACATCAACACTTTACCAACTTGTGGTATTTCTGAATCGAGTTAAAATTTTGTGGCCGGCGGTGATTTTAAATACGTCAAAATGAAGAAAATATCCTATCTCTTCAGGGCATGATTTAACAGGTACTTGTCGAAGGTTGAATGGAAGAATGAGATGAAATAAAAGTCGTTTTTTTAAATTAGTATTTCTTTATTTCCATTTAAAAATGTCTTAATCGAATTAATTTCTTTTTATTAAAGGACAAGTTATCATAAATCGATCATGTTTTTTTTCCCACTCATACATTTACAACGCATTTAATGCAAATAGTCATGTCCATATATCCAGAATAAATAAATCCAACAGAAGCCATTTTATATACATCGAAAAAAAATATTTTTAGGGAAGCAATTGAATGAAATAAGTTTATCAGATTCATTTTTTGGTCAATATTTTGCCGAAATCAGTTCTTAATTTTGTGACAATTATCCACAGCACACTAAAATTTCCATTTTCCTATGTTTAGAGAGCATACATCTTTTGCCCAATGAGGGTAATTGTGAAATCGGAGGGCAGGCAAAACGAATAAATCGTTGACTTTATGTGCTATTATATCGGATAAGAATTTACATTTTTCTAAACCTTTTACGAAAAAATATGAAAACCTAAGGCATATTTCAACATTACCTTTTCAAAATTTTCATGGGTGTTGTCACCTTCTATCTCACTTCCGTGATAGTATTTGATAAACCATGAAGTTTCTTATTTACAAATTAATTCACGTGGTGATAAAAAAAATCATGATTGGCTATAATCATTGTCAACATCGCAAATAGCCAATTCTTTGACTGCGAATTCATTATTTTGAATGCAAAACACTTGAAAATCTACCATACATTTTCTCAATTGAAATTTTTCTAATTGAGTTTGGTTTACAGGAGTATTAGCTCTGTCGCCAGGGACTGACTCCATCATTCACTCACAGATTAGCAGTTTACAGGAGTTTTAATTCCACGTCAGTGACTGAAGTCTTCTCACATACGCTGTAATAAAAATTCTCCGATTGAGCAATGTATCGGAATTTCCAAATTAAATCTTTCAAAATCGATTTTGCTACCTGACGGTTCAGGTATGTTGGTAACCTTATGCATACCGATTACGCAACATTCATGAAACTTTCATAATGTTCTTTTACGTTTGAAGATTCTTTAATTAAGTTTTCAAAGGTTTAGATTAACCAATAGCATATTCCACTCCTCATTTACGGTGAATGAAGAAAGATCACTTTTGATTATTAAATGTTTAGCTACGAAATACTTTACAGATCAATGATTGGTTTGCTATTAGAATTAAAATAGTTAGAAATTTTTCTTTTTGTTGGAATAAATTAAGCCATTTATCATTTCTCTGATTGCCTGCCCCTTTAGCGATTTAAGTAAATTGCACACACAATTCAAGATTTTCAAAATGATTAAATCCAACACTAACACTATATAGATTTTCTCAAATGAACGATGACTACATTTTCATTAATGATCGTTTGGTCGAGGAATTTTGATTTGGATATTAGTTTATCCAATCGTTTTTCATTGGAAACCAATTCCAAATTTATCCTCTTTCGAACATTCTCCATAGTTTTGCCAAAAACGGAATTATTCATTAACTTGTTAAAATCCTTTTCAAAATCATTTTCTGCAATTTTATTACGTTCAGTGTTTAAATCGATATATGATTTCAACCATGAAATTTTTTTAGTCTTAGTCCAAGAGATAGAGCATGTTTTTTGTTAACGTAGTGAATAACATACTTTATCTTATCGTCTAGGGTCGTCAACAGTTTTGTATGCTTACCACCTGGAGAAATTTTATTTTCAGGACATAACGGTAGATTGTTGTGTTTGTGGTGGATATCAGTCGGATATTCTAAATCGACTTCTAAAATGTAACCTATCGAATGATCATCTGAAATGAAAATTACATTAAAACTTTGAATTTACTCCTGATCAAGTCAACGAAACCCACTAAGGGGCAGGTAGTTACTCATTACCCAGCCATCTAAATAATCAATATAGCGAGTCAATTTCTGGATTAAAGTTATATAGATACCTGTTATTGGCCTCAGAATACCTTTTCAAGCACTGACATTCCACCACGAATACCTTTCTCTACCATTAAAATTCATTCATCAGTTCAAGGTTAATTTTATTGTATTTCAACATGGCATTGAAAGCAAGACCTGGTGTGGCGAAGTACCATGCTGGGTCTAATTTGTATGTTTTCAAACATATTTCCCTAAAATTTTCAAAAATGTCAGCTAAAAACAAAACGTCAGTCTTCGGGCAAAGATCACTATATTCACCTAGAGTCCAACAATTAAAATCGTTCCAAATTTTCTTTGCATAGTCATAGTCCTCGTCTTTGATGTGTTCCTGAATCAACTGACTATAAAATTCCCCTTTGGGTGGTAAGCACACGTCATTCAATTTGTCCCAGCAGTTGACGTATTCATACAGGAAAACACCTTTAAGAGTGACCAACTCCAGTTTTTCTCCAAAAATCTTTGTAATTTGGTAGAAATTATCTCGGAGGAGATTTTCAACTAATTTTGAGATGGAAGAAGCCATGAATCGAAATGTATCGAGGAACCTGATGGAAAAGTTCTCACTCAACTTCTTTGAAAAGGAAATATATTTTTCCTCCGAATTGGGGATGCATTGTATTTTCTTTTCATCGTAACCTAAATGAGGAATGATCAGGTGGGAGTCGTAATCGGATAGGTTGTTGATGAAAACGGGGAGAAAATTTGGCATTCAGAAATTTAAATTGCAATTTGAATGAGCAGGTCCTCGATACATACCTGTTAGATGATAGTGATCTCTCACTCGATCATTACCTAATTCCTCCCCACAAATGTGACAAACGGTCGCCGTTTTGAATGCCTCCTGTTCCTCCGGGGTCATCGCAACCACGTTTTTGTACACTCCCCATATGAGTCCACTTTAAAATGTTTAACGAACACCTCGGTGGCATCCGCACCACGATTGAGAACGGGATCGAAAATCTCTCCCGAGGAGGATACCAAAATAAAACAAAAAGACATGACATCATGTTTTTGGATGGATATCGAATAAGAATTATTGAGGGCTACTGAAACTGGAAAATTTTGGAAGGATGCATTCGAAATCTGCATAGACCACGAAAGGAACTTTCATCACGTAACCAAAATTTCTGAATTTTAACCACTTGTGGGGAGCAGGATTTTCAAGGGAGCATTGGTGTTGCTGTCCCGTTTATGTTCATTCATCGTGATAATGCGTAAAATATCTTTTTCAAATGAACGTTTTGCGTTTACATTAATTATTTGTTTTCCAACTAATCTCTCGAAATTTCTTATATAACAATAATGGCTCTTGGATCTTTCCGTGGTCATCAAGTTCCTCATCAACAACTTTGATAGGGTAGGCATTATTTTTATCGAGACCGAAAACATTAATCAAAATATTGTTGGTTTTTGAAATTTTGGAATTTGTGATAGCTCCAAGGGATAACTGATGTAATCCTAATCGTAACATTTTCGACATTTCTTGTTGTTGTATATGGAGACGCGTTGAGGATCTTTTTGAACATTTTTTGCCCAAATCACGTAATTAAAACTAGTGATGGTATAGTCGAATATCCAAATCGAATTATTCGATTATATCATTCGAATTATTCAATTATATCCGAGTGATGGTATAATCGAATACCCATAATCGATTATTCATTCGTAACATTTTCTCAACGAATAAACACACGTATTTGGCTCTCAACGAATAATCACCTGTATTCGTCTCTCAACTAATAATCACTCGTATTCGTTTCTTAACGAATATTCAAATAATCAATCGTAAATTTTTCTCAACGAGTAATCAAATAATCACTCGTGTTCAGCGAAAGGCAGCCAGGTTTTTTATGGGTCGTTTTGGAAGAGAGGATAGTGTAACAGATATGTTAAAGGAGCTTGGGTGGGAAACTTTAGAAAAGAGGGGGAAAGTGAAAAGGTTAGTTTGTTTCTATCGAATGTATACCGGTAAACCGGCCTGGAAAGAACTAAAACTTAAGATTAAAACCCCGACATTTAAAGGTAAAAATGATCACTCGTGTAAAGATCGTACATACGTTCGAAGAAAAGATGTTGGTAAATATTCATTCTTCAATAGAACAGCATTGGACTGGAATGAATTACCCGAAGAACTTCTTATGCCCTTTCCTCAAACCGAGAAAGCATTTAAAAGTAAAATTGTTAAAAACTTTAGTATTTAATATGAGTTTTTGTAGGTTAGTATTTTATTTAGTTTTTTTATAGGACTTGCGCCACCAAGCGTCGTTAATTATTGTAAATAAACATTGTTGGGTTATAATTTAATCACAATACTCCAAATAACTATCTAATGTCAAATTATGGTCGATTTTTTTTTAATGAAGAAGATTATTTACTTATTCTAAATTTTTGTAGTTGTATGGGCAAATAACAAATGAAACATGTTGTAGTTTGTAGCTAAACTGTTGTGACGAGAGTTCCTATGACTTGAAGTCAAGAAGTTGTATATTGTGTATAGGAACTACTATCAAAAAAGGTCATATTTTTGTATTAAGTACATTCAATTGTTATTATGTAATTTGGGCATTATGTATTGAGTGATACCTAAGCTGTTGTGATGGGAGTTCCTGTGACTTGAAGTTAAGAAGTAGTATATAGTGTATAGGAAATGGTATCAAAAAGATTATATTTTTGTTTTAAGTAAACCCAATTTTTATCATGTAATTTGGGTATTATGCATTGAGTTGTGATGGGGGCCCGCTGCCACCAGGACCTGCTCCCAATTGTAGCGTTTATGTGAATAATAATAATAATAATAATAATAATAATAATAATAATAATAATAATAATAATAATAATAATTCGTTTCTCAACGAATAATGGAATAATCACTCGTATTCGTTTCTCAGCGAGTTATCGCTCGTATTCGTTTCACGACGAATAATCACTCGTATTCGTTTCACAACGAATAATTAAATAATCAATCGTATTCGTTTCTCAACGAATAATCACTCGTATTCATTTCTCAACGAATAATCACACGTATTCCTTTCTCAACGAATATTCGTTTCTCAGTGAATAATCGCTCATAATCGTGTCTCAACGGATAACCGTTCATATTCGTACTGAGTAAGTGATAGCTCATAGTTGTTTCTTGACGAATATTCGCTCATATTTTTCTGAACGAATTGTAGCTTTTATGGGAACGCTTTATGAATTATTAATAGCTAATATTGTTAGTTATGTACTGACAACGATTTAGCCAACCCTTGACAGGGCAGGGCCGGCTGGACGTCTGTGTACATAGGAAATGAAAATCTCGGAAAAATTCATTGAAAGGATATGTTTTAGTGATGACTGACAGAATTAAAATGTAGAGAGCAGATAAGTATTATCATACACGGGGTTCATTTTCTCCTCATAAAGACTAAAAGAACAAGGAACTAATAAGGGTCCAGACGCTCAGCAAGGAGGGAGGAGTAACTCGTGAGTTACACTGCTGCCTTTCCATTTCAACACAGTGGAAATCACCGAACACTGCGCTCCGGGTGTGTGTGTCAGTCTGTCAGGAAGGACTACTGATCGCACCGTTCAACCGAGGGACTTAAAATTTGGCATGTTTAAGTTTGTTAGTGGCTCAACGACAGGAAAAATATGGTAAAGTTTATAAACAAATAATTGACGGAAATTTGTTGAAAATGGTGGGAGATTAAAAACTCAACATTTTGTAAAAATTACATGTTGGATATCAAATAAAAGGCCATAATCTCATGATTATAAATAGTGTTTTATTTTTTTAATTTTTTAAAAATAGTGGCCTTAGGAAAGAAAAAAGTGTCAATTCAGGTTGTCCTCCTTTTATCTCGAAAGCTATTTGAGATATAAAGCTGAAAAACGTCAAAAAGACACCCTACTATATTGAGAGGAATCGTATAAAATTTCACTTAAATTAATACAAAATATTTTGAGAAAATAATGAATTTGTAAAAAATAGTTATCACAGGTTGCGTGTTGTGCGGGTGGCTAACCCATCCGGATAACACATCATTATAACTACTTTACCTACAAAACCCTTAATGGTGTTATCAGAATCACACTTAACTAGGATTTTTGTGTATTATTTCTAATGATAGCTGATTTTTATGTTTAGAAATTTTTCATTTTAATGTTGCTTTATTCTTGTGGGAGAAATTGATGAGGCAAAATACGTAAGTACTTCGGAGATTGCCCACCCCACAACCCGCACACCCTCCTTGCACCCACATTTGCTCCCTTCGCTCGCCAGAAATTCGTTCCTCTCTTATTTTAAGGATATCGGGAACGGAGTTGGGAACGTAGCTTTGTCATTCTTTTTTTTAGCTATTTAGAGTTTTTCTTGTCCCATGATAAGCTACTTAAAGCTTGTCAACAGAAAATGACCGGAAAATCCGGGACCGATCACAACAATCCATGCCCGAGGTAGGATTCGAACCCGCGACATTTGGGTTGGCATTCCAGAACACTACCATACACTGACCAACTCCCCCCCCCCCCCGCTCTGACCGAAATTATTCGAATAATTATCGATTATCACTGTCACTCGATTACACTTATTCGATTATTGAAATAATACATTATACCCATCACTGCTTAAAACAAAAAAAATCGCTATTCTTGATATTTATTACCGAAAGTGTTTTTTTTTATTTTTGGTGGCAACTTAATAAAAGAGGACCCTCTCAAAGATCTATATTTATTGATCCTCAATTCCAACTCAAGAATCTTGGATAGCAACCTACCGGAACCTTTTGCCTGCTGCTCAGACATTTCCTTCAAATTTTTTCTAAAACGTTTATTTAAAATTTCATCAATATCATTAGCCTGAAGGACTCTAGCATTTTTCGTTTTGAACACTCCCACTTGATTCATTCTCCTTTTAAACAGATTTTAAAATTATATTATTTTTCAGAGCCGTATTTACCAACTGTTTGCTAATTTTACCTATCAAAATTTCCATAATACTGTCTAAAAACGTAATAATGTCTCTATTCACTCCATCTCCTCTCATCCAAAATGTCTTTAGACGATTTCTCACTGCCGATTCTATTTGTAAAATTCGGTTTCCTCCTTTCTGTATCAAGTGTTACATATAAACGTCGTTCATTTCATGCGCTACGCGATAACGTTGGTAAAAATATACGAAACACACCTCACTAATTGTTTCCATCCCAACCGTTTCAAAAAAAATGAAAGAAATTTAAAAAATGAAGAATGTATATATATATATATATATATATATATATATATATATATATATATATATATATATACAGGTTAGGAAAAAGGAGGTTAAATTTATATGCTTACATATGTAGTATCTGAAAAAATAAAAATATCAATTTCAATACTCATACAATTACATTCCCCATTCCTATATCAGTTACATAATCTCACAGAGAGATTACATTTTGTCCTCATCAAACACATTTTTAAAGGATGTGATGATTTTCAAAACTTAAGAAAAAAGCTCAATTTTAAAAGAATTATTCCACAAAGATAAAGTAATTTGAATGGAAATATGCTTACCATGACGTAGAAAAGTTTCAGAGTTTGTTGATTTCAAATCGATGGTGAGGATATTCTTTGGAACTGTTCTTGCTTGTGAATACTGCAGCAGCAAAATATATGACACGAGGTCCGATGCTGAGAAAATGTCACATCAAGGCAAAGACTCAAAGCGGTATGGCGTGGCACTTAACTCATTCTTCAAATCACAAGATGAAAAAGTGTTGACGTGATACATTTGTGTTAACCCCCACTATGCATGCAGCTTACATCTGGTGTATGCACAACCTCAGCAATTTGTAATTATGGTTCTTACTTCGCTGACTCAAGATCACTACGCAGAGTCTCGCTGGGGGGGGGTGGACGCGCAACTTCAGCATTTCTGCAATAATGAAGTTAAAATGTTTCATTCAGATTTGAGACTCGGCAGAGGGCGGACGTGTGCAAAAAGTGAGTTTATCAAACAAAAACGCATCCAGATATTCTACGCTTCAAAACGCTCTCCAAGGGTATTGGTTATAATTTATATTTAAAATTATTAGTATAATATAAATTCAAACAATTATAGATTTAAAAAGAATTACTTTTCAGTTATGGACTTAAAACAAATTTCAATTATACATAAAGTTAGGTCAGCTATTCGGAACTATCATGAACATGGTTGGAAGAGTATGTAATTGGAGGATCTGAAATGTATACTATTGATTATATTGGATTGTATCATCCACATGATATGCATCAGATAGCTGCTAAATTTCCTGAATTAGAAGATTGGTATCGGAGGAAACGATATCAGCCATGCCTTGAACACTACAATAAAGGAGTTATTCATTTCGATGGACAACCTCCTTTGAAAAAATATTGCTAGTTGTGTTTTAGGGAATTTATAACGTGATAATGAATGTACAGGGTGTTTCGAAAAATTGTTAACTCTTGTGTACTTCAAAAGAAGTTTAACACTTGGGTGCTTCAAAAAAATGTGAATTAACACATATATAATACAGCCATAAATCACAGGGCGTGAGATCTGGCTTATGAGAATTTTTTTCTTTCCCTTGCAGTTGAACGGCTCCGTTGCTGATAATTGCAAAGGGAACAGCGATCGACCACTAACAAGTCGATCTCCTGCAAACATAGCTGTTGCACAAGTAGCTTTCTTGCGTAGCCCAGCGAAATCAACCAGACGATTCAGCGCAGAATCTGGTCTTCTCCGGGCTACGGTGTGGAGAATCTTGAAGGTCGTAGGAATGCGATCATATCACTTGCAGATTGTGCAAGCCTTATGTTCTGCAGATAAACCCGCCCGTGTTGTTGCTTGCAACATTTTCTTAGAGATGGAGAATTTGGAACCTAGCATTCACAGTCTAGTGGCATCCAGCGACGAAGCTACCTTTCACATAAGCGGACACGTGAACAAATACAACTGTGTCCCCTGGGGTACTGAGAATTCTCGTTTTGTGCGTGAGCATGAGCGAGATAGTCCCAAGGTGAATGCCTGGTGTGCAGTCACTGGAGAACACCACTATCAACAGTGGCGACTTCTTACACATGATGTAGAATTATGCAGAGGACAACTTGTCACTACAAATCCGTCTTACCGGATACTTTCAGTTGGATGGTGCTCCACCCCACTTTGCTTTGAATGTTCGCGTTCATCTTAACGAAACATTTGACCGGAGATGAATTGGCAGAGTAGGTCCTCTGAAATGGCCAGCACGTTCGCCAGATCTTACGCCTTGTGATTTATGGCTGTGAGGTATGGTAAAAGAACGTGTTTATGCTACCAAGCCACGTTATGTGCGAGACCTCCGACAGAATATTAAAAATGTGATTGCAACCATACCAAACTAAATGTGACTCCGGGCTTTGGAGTCCACCTGGAGAAGATTCCAGGCAGTGTTGACAATGGTGGCGAACAAGCGGAGATTCTTTGACTTTTTGAAGCTATTGACATACATATGTTATCATGTTACAGTGTATTATCCGTTTTGTTTCCATTATAAAGGATAGTTCCATATAAGTGTTAACATTTTTTGATGCACCCAAGTGTTAACATTCTCTGAAGCGTACTGTATTTTATTGGAAATAAAAATTTGATCAGCCTGCTCAATATTTCGTTTCATTTTAACGTATTTAAATTCGCAGACGTACGAGATACCAACCCAGAAAGTTAAATTCGATTCGAATCCGCCACCATCCAAGATACCAACAGGAAAATTTAAACTCGACTCAAATTTCCCGCCTTCCAAGATACAAAACTAACATTGCGCATTACGATCGTCTATTGTTATAACGTCATTACGATCTCATTTTGTTTATCTTTAGTTCACAGTTCTACCGACAGGTGGCGCAACTATCGCTGCGCCAGAAACCTTAAAGCTGCGAGCCACGCGTCTCTTCTTAATCCCAAAAACCCATCCTTTAAACCAATACATACCACCTAACTTAAAAACATCACGCCCTGGTGCCTCGAGGAGTGGCCGAAGAGGCCGTTGCCGCATCCGCTAGCATATATTTATGCTTGATAGGATTTTATTTAAATCGATAAACGTCGATTGTTTAAACATTTCCAAGTCGACGAAAATGAATTGACGTCCATAAGCGTCGATTTTCCAACAAGATGGAAAAGTATACGTCCAATAACCTACTCTGAATTATAATATTTAAGTAATTCCTGTTTATTTTTTTCGCAGTATTATTTTCTACCTACGATTTCGTTTCTTTTCTGGGTTTGCATTAACAGGGGGACTGAAAGAAACGTATTTTCTTATACTCAAACCAGCGTCTTTTTGAAAAGCTCACGCTTCTAATCTGGACAATCAGGCAACCGCAAGGCCCTAGTGTAGTTTTGAGAACACGTTTTTCTTAGTCCTTTTGAGGTTTTTGAGATTATATTGGCCGAACTAATGGTGGAGTATTCACCGAGCTTTTCTTTGCAGATAAGGTCATGGATATGCCCTGCTGAGAATGGCTCGACCCCTGTTAATAGACCAGTCAAATTAGACATTTTAGTGGAAATAATTCCTAAAGTTTTGAAACTTGGCGCATTTGTGCGTTAAAGAAACCTAAATAACATCAAAAGTTGAAATGACTGGCGTGTACTCGTCGGCCGTTTTGGCTACAAAATGGCCGCCGGAGCACAACTCGCGACTGGCCATTCGCGAATAACTTTGAAACGGTCAAATCTACGACAACAATACATAAACAAACGTGTAGCGAATAAGAATTCCTACAAGAAAGGTTCTTTGCAGTTTTTGCTGCTGCGATGGTATAGCAGAAAATGAGTGCTTTTTTCGAAACGCAGGTCTCGCGCTCTCTTAAATCAAGTGCTCGTTATTACTTATGTTAAGTAATTGAAATAAACAGTGGATTAGTGCCTAAATGGGACCTCACTATAAAAAAATGCTTCTGGAGCTCTACCACAGCTGGTGGTGTGGAAGCGAGCTCACAACTCTTGACTTTAAGACAGCGCGCGGCCTGCGTTCCGCAAAAAGCACTCATTTTCTGCTATACCATCGCAGCAGCAAAAAATCTGCAAAGAACCTTTCTTGTAGGAACCTTTTTTCTGTACACGTTTCTCTGCGCACAATTTCGCCGTAGATTTGACCGTTTGCGAGTTATTTGAGAAAGGCCAGTCGCGGGTCGTGCACCATAGCGGCCGACGCGTACACCACAGACCTGTCAACTTTTGATATGTTAGTTAGGTTGCCCTAACGGAAAAATGTGGCAAGTTTCATAACTTAATGAATTATTTCCCTTAAGAGCCAAAAAAGTGTCTCATTTGACTAGTCTTTCTACCCCTGCCACTCATCAACCCCGTGGAGTGTATTCCGGGAACAAATGATTCTCGATCATTTCTAGGGTTTTTCCTATAGATGACCTTGTTGTACATATGGACTTTCGCCCGTTTTCCCTAAGTACAACCCAATCTTTAGGTAGTCTTTCTGTATACGTTATCCTTCATGTTTTGCCACTGTTATTAAATTTCAATTTATATATAATTGTTTAAAAAGGTGCATATAACTTAGCAATCGTTACTAAAATTGAAGAGGGATTAAATATTAATATTTATTTGTAATATGTTGTAAAATATTTTCCCGATTAGAAAAACATATTTTAATTAGGATTTGAGGTAAGACAGTTGATCAAGTGCTCAATAATAGTCTAATTTTTCTCAATATATATTTTATGTAAAATAAAGAGAATATGCAGTGCATTGATAAAAGCATACATAAATTTCCAACCTCCCCCCCATTCTCCCCCTCCATTCATTCCCTCTATTTAACTTTCGCCATTCACTCTCTCCACTCATCTCCTTCCCTCTCCGACGCCCTCTAGAGCGAATGACCCCTTCTCCTCTATTCTTTTTCATCGCCTTCTCTCTCTCTCTCCCTCTCTCTCTCTCTCCCTCTCACTCTCCCTCTCTCCCTCTCCCTGTTTTTCTCTCCCTCTCTCTCCCTCTCCCTCTCTCTCTTCCTCTCTATCCCTCTTTTCTCTCCCCCCTCCTTTACACAAAAAGGGAAGTAGGGTGTTTTCATCCCCTCCCACCCTCTAGTGCTTCGATGCTTGAGGCTTAACCCACAAACCCAATACATTCAAATGTAGTCGAGAGGAGACATTCTCCCTCACCATGTTCAACCTCTCCTTCCACTGCTTTCAAAACATCTCTCACTCTCCTTATCCCTTATCTTCCTTCTCTAACCCACACAACTCATTTCCTCTCCCTCCCTCTCATCTCCCTCCCTCCCCCTCATCTCAGTCTCTCCTTCTCCTCTCTCTCCCTCCCTCTCTCTCCCTCTAATCTCCCTCCATCTATTTCCGTCCCTCTTCCTCCTTCCCGCACCCTCCCTGTCCTCTTCCTCCCTCCCTCCCTTTCCCTCCTTCACCGCTTCCTCCCTCTCCTCTCCCTCCCTCACTCACCCTCCTTATCCTCTTCCTCCCTCTTCTCTTCCTCCCTCTTCTCTCCCTCCCTCCCTATCCTTCCTTCTCCTATCCCTCCATCTCCTCTCCCTCCATCTCCTCTCCCTCCATCTCCTGCCCCTTCCTCTCTTCCCCCTCCCTCTTCTTCCTTCCCTCTCCCTCCCTCTCCTTCCTTCCCTCTCCTCTCCATACCTCTCCTTCCTTCCCTCTCCTCTCCCTCCATCTCCTCTCCCACTTCCTTCCTCCCTCTTACTCCCACTTCCTCCCTATCCTTCCCTCTTCTTACCGTCTCCCTCACCCTCTCTCCCTCCGTCCCTCTACCTCCCGCTCCTCTCCTTCCCTATCCTCTTCTTCCCTCTCCTCTCCCTCCCTCTTCTCTCCCTCCCTCCTCTCCCTCTCATCTACCTCCCCCTCTCCCTCTCATCTACCTTCCCCCTCTCCCTCTCATCTCCCTCCCCCCTCTCACTTTCATCTCCCTCCCTCCTCTCACTCTCACCTCTCTCTCTCCATTTCCTCTCCCGCCATCTCCTTTACCACCATCTCCTCTCCCTGCCTCTCCTCCCTTCCCTTTTCGCTCCCTTCATCTCCTCTTCCTCCCTATCCCTCCCTCTCCTCTCCCCCCTCTCCCACAGTTCCTCTCTCTCGCTCTCCTCTCATTCCCTCTCCCTTCCTTCCCTCCCCCTCTATTCCTCTCCCTCCATCCCTCTCCTCTCTCCATCATCCTTACCTCCTCTACCTCCTTCTCCCTCCCTCCCTCTCCCTCTCGTCTACCTCACCATCTATTCCTCCGTCCCTCTGCTTCCCTCTCCTCTCCTTCCCTCTCCTCTACTTTCCTCTTCTCTTCTTCCCTCTTCTCTCCCTCTCTCCTCTCCCTCTCATCTGCCTCCCCCTCCGATCTCCCTCTCCTCTCTCTATTTCCTCTTCCTTCCCTCTCCTCTCCCTCCCCGCATCTCCCTCCCTCCCTCTCATCTCCCTCCCCCTTCTCCGTCCTCTCTTCTTCTCTCTCCACTCCTTCCCTCTCCTCTCCTTCCCTCTCCTCTCCCTCCCTCTCCTCTCCCTCCCTCTCCTCTCCCTATCTCTCCTCTCCCTCTCTCTCCTTCCTTCTCTTTCCGCTCCCTCCATCTCCTCTTTCTCCCTATCCCTCCCTCTCCTCTCCTTCCCTCTCCTCTCCTTCCCTCTCCTTTGCATCCCTCTCCTCTCCATCCCTTTCCTCTCCCTCAATCTCCTCTCTCTCCATCTCCTCTCTCTCCATCTCCTCTCCCACCATCTCCTATCCCACCATCTCCTCTCCCTCCATATCCTCTCCCTCCATACCCTCTCCCTCCATATCCTCTCTTTCCATATCCTCTCCCTCCAAATCCTCTCCCTCCATATTCTCTCCCTTCATATCCTCTCCCTCCATATCCTCTCCCTCCATATCCTCTCCCTCCATATCCTCTCTCTCCATCTCCTCTCTCTCCATCTCCTCTCCCACCATCTCCTATCCCACCATCTCCTCTCCCTCCATATCCTCTCCCTCCATACCCTCTCCCTCCATATCCTCTCTTTCCATATCCTCTCCCTCCAAATCCTCTCCCTCCATATTCTCTCCCTTCATATCCTCTCCCTCCATATCCTCTCCCTCCATATCCTCTCCCTCCATATCCTCCCCCTCCATATCCTCTCCCTCCATATCCTCTCCCTCCATATCCTCTCCCTCCATATCCTCTCCCTCCATCTCCACCCTGTCTCCCGCGTCCTGCACCACAAACAGGATAGGAATGAATCTAAAAATTGTTATTAACGAGAATGTATACAGATAAATTATAGAACATTTTTTTCTTCAAATAATGCAGTTTCAAACAGAGTTATAACTTACATTCAAATCGATGACGTTTCGCATTGAGATATTGAAATTTGCAGGCAAGATACACGTAATTCAAAATAATCCGGAATAAAACTATTATTTTCGTTGATCACTTTCCCCATACTTAATTTACAATGAAGAAGGGCGGCTTGAAATTAACATCATGGAACTATTTTCCAATATTCTTTAATGCGATAGTGTATTTCTATTATGTTGGGAAATGGCTGCCTGCTAGAACTAGGACACATTCTTTCAAGGCGTTAAAAGTCTACGATATATACGTAGTGCTAAGGGTCTCAGTTTTTTCTAGGAATTTAGTAACACTTTACATCGTTTTTCTTGAAAACGTTTCAGTGCCGACGGGAGCATTGCCTGTCAGCTGAGACATGATTGGGTCTGCTGTCGATAGAGAAGGATTATGCCAGCAAAGTGACGAACGTCACTGTTCAAATCGAAAGATGTTTAACACGATTGCGATATAACTTACTCTCGAAAATTTTTATTGTTGCCTTAAAAGCTTTGTAATTTTGTTTAATACGATACAATTCAATTTAAATTCAACTTAATGAATCGCGGTGGAACGCTAATGTTTCGATTCTTAAGTTTAAACATCTGAAACTTTGTTTTTGTTTATTTGTTAAACATCCAAAAACAGCCAAAAAGGCCTTATTCACTGGAAGGCAACATATAAATAATATAATGAGAACAACAAGAACAATACCGAATATTAAAACTCATCCGTGACTCGGGAGATGTTTGTAACTATTGTTATAACTTATTATAACTATTTGAACACGCACGCACATACACGAGAACTGATCCAAAAGTAACAGGACTTAGGGGAAAACTTAACTAAAACAACTTCCTATTATATAATTTATTTATTTTCCTTCAAATAATCACCTTCCGCTGTAATAAACTTGTCACATCTTGTTTTCCAATTACCATAGACATGAAAACCATTACCCCGTCTTTCCCCACGTGTGAGTACCCCGTCTCAGGGCGACAGTTTACATTGTCTTTAACTTAGCTCGTGCAATGAAACTGTAATTTGATTAAGTTGCATATGGACTTACTAAATAAAAACATCTCTACAAGTATAAAATATAGACATTACAGTATCATTTATGAAACTCACCTGAATCATTGTAAAATATATACTAAAATAACATCGAACGGTAGCAAAATCAACATTCCTTTGTCACATCTACAAAATGAATGTCTCATGGCTCCTCTGCTGTCTAACCTCGCTGAAGGACACCTAAAATTTCCGGCAAGTAGTACCACTTGTCAGGAAACTAGACTACCCACCCCATCATAATCCCGTCTTACCCCACCTTCCCCTACATATAGGCAACTTTCGTTCAACGAACGACATGCGTTCCTGACAGGCGTCCGTACAACTGAAATTCGTTGAACGATCGTGAATTTTTCCGTTGACTTCCCCGTTAAAACTCCAGATGCGTTCCAGACAAAATATTTCTTATTCTTGAATTTATAATTCTTATTTATTAAAATGTCTGTCAAAGCAACTACAATATTGGATCAACTACAAAACCGAAGCAACAACAATCGAACATAGAAATATGTACAATGCCATCTATTGTATGATACGAAAAAATTAAACTTTTGAATGAAAACAGTACTTCCCACTACCGACAATAAAGAATTAAAAATTCTTTGATTTAAACGTCTCCAGGAAAATAATTAACAAAAATTTGAAGTTATGAGAAAAGTACGATGAATATGGCCACGGCAATGGCTTGAAAACAAATCCTTGTAATATAACGATTATGTATGAACCGCAAGAAACCGAACGTAGTCAATCCAAGACACAGACTGAAGTATAGAATGACTGTCTAAAAGATTGGGTGTTGCACTTCCTTCTTATCGCTACACAAGAGGTCCTTCAAGTCTAGGTCGATATTTGTAAATATATTTTGAGTAATGAGGTCATATTTAAGTATCTCAAGAAATGCAGGCGATGGGAGAAATGCGTGGTAAAGTGGAGACACGAAGAATCCATGGGTAAACAAGATGGTCTTTGCAACTCCAAGAGCTTTTGTAAACATCCGAGTTTCTTCGATCTAAGTTGGATACATGTTATTTAGTTCGTTAAAGTGAGCAGAATTTTCGACGAAAAGTACATCTATAAAATTCAATTCATTCGTTAAAGCGAACATTCGTTCAACGAGAGCTATATATATATATATATATATATATATATATATATATATATATATATATATATATATATATAAAGAGAGAGAAATTTAATTGGAAAAGAGGATGTGTCATGGAGAGGATGATGCCTGTGAGTGTTGTGTGCGTCTGCGGTATACGGAATATTCCTCCGAAATGAGAAAAATGTTCGCATTCTGGAGGGAAATATGAATTGGAATTGAGTGGGAGTAACTAGTGTGTGTTAGTGATGGAGAGAGAGACGTGAATACTCTGGGAGTGTTAGTTTCGGGATTGGACGCCTAGGGGGATAATGTAGAGCGACGAGATGTGCGGGAAGGAGGAGGAAACATGACAGTTGAACGATGAATAGGCGAAAGGGGAGAGGATGGAGGGGGGAGAGAGAGGAGGGAAGGAAGGAGGAGGGATATCAATTGATCCCAATCGGAGGCCGAAATGGAGTAGGTTCGGTGACCCACGTTTCCGTCCGATAAAGGCTTAAATATATGAGCGTCGTTAGATTGATAGTTAGAGGCCCTCCGCGTGGACCCAATTAGACCCGTTTTATCTCCGCCCCCCAGTAGAGAGGATCCCGCGGATCGTAATCTCTTCGTTTGAATCGTTTCTTTGCGATTACTTTTCTGCAACTACGCTCAATTTCTAGTCTCTTTCACGATTTAATATTCATCGAGGAAACATTTGTGGCACTTAATGGATGAGAAAAGCACTTCCCCTCATTCTAATTAATTCCGTTTGAAATGAACTTCCGAATCCGTGTACTCTCGCGGTTTAATTCTCAATAAATTTCCATGTTTTTCTCGTGTTCATTTCTCATAAGAGATTCGTTTTTAATCCGAAATACTTTTTCTCCTTCCTCGCCCAAATGTCGCCCTTTAAGTTCGATTATCCTTTCGACTCCCACATATACACTCTTCTTTCAATTTCAACATTGAAACCATATTTCCAAAGACATAACTAGCAAGGCGTCCTTATATCTCAAGCGCCTTCCTTTTTAAAACATTTTTTCATCTTTTTTTAAAACCTCTTCATCTTTATTCTCATATTTCTATTCCACTTTTCGTTCAGTTCTTCTTATATGTTGGACGCTTCAAGTGTGCATGACGCATCGGTCAAGTGTGATCTCGTTGTTCCAGGAAATAAAATGAGGTTCAAACTCATCCTCCTTGTGAAGGCCTTGTATAATGAGTGCCTTAACCTCGTGCTGCAAAAAACTAGAGAGCAGACTGAGGCGGAAGATCGGCAAATGGGATTAGAAGCCATAGAAACGTATTTAAATTCATTTGAGGGAATTCGGCTGCCGTGAAAAATGGCAGTGCCATTATGAGGCGGGCGTTAAAAATTTTATATTACTTTGTGAGAGAGGAGATGAAAGCGAGAGGTTTGAAGGAATGAGTGAGGGAGGGTGGAAGGGGACCATCTGTAGGAGAGGAAAACAAAAGAACAAAGAAATGAAAGTGGCTCCGAGTATTCCTGGAGATACTGAAATCTTTGAGCCCTGTAAGATCTTAAGAGGTGATGACATGTATATATATATATCATCATCATAGGTAGTCTGTCCGTAGACAGGTCCGTGATTATTCATGGTTAAACCTGGTTCTCCATATACTCCTATTTTCCGCTGTCCTCTTCATATCTTGATAACTCTCTTTCCCTTTCAAATCGTCTATCAGCTGATACCTTTTCCTACCTCTTTCCCTTTTCCCATCTAGTTTTCCTTCTAACACATCTTTAATCATACTCTCTCTCCTCATGTAATGTCCAACCCAGTTAGCCTTCCTCTTTCTGATAGTCTGTATAATCATTCGCTTCTCTCCTATTCTTCGTAGCACTTCATCGTTTTTCATCCTATCTGTCCATTTTATCTTCAGCATTCTCCTCCAAGTCCACATTTCAAAGCTTTCCAAGTATTTGATGTCATTTTTCCTTAGCGTCCATGTTTCTGCCCCATACAATGCTATACTCCATACGTAGCATTTTATCAACTTCTTGCGGATATCTTCCCTTATATTCCCTGTAAGTAGTTGTTTCTTTCTCCTGAAAGCCGCTTTTGCTTTTCCTATTCTAGTTTTGATCTCATCCGTACATTTTGCCTCTCGTGTTATGATACTTCCAAGGTATTTATATTCTGAAACTTGTTCTAATGGCTTTCCCCCAATAGTTATGTTCAGATTCTCTTCTTTACCCGATATTCGAATGACCTTGGATTTTTCTGTATTTATTTCCATACCGTATTTTCTACCTGTTATCACTAGTCTATTTATCATTTTTTGTAGATCCTCTTCCTTTCTTGCTAGAAGTACATGATCATCTGCGTATTTTACTGTTCTTATAATCCTTCCTCCAATTTTGAAATCCCCTGTGCCTTCTAAAGCTTCTTGCATTAGACTTTCTCCATATATATTGAATAGGGTTGGCGATAGGCAGCAGCCTTGTCTTACTCCTCTACCGATATTTATTCCGCAGGTGTCCACATTCTCAAACCTAACCTTTACAACTTGATTCTCATATAGATTCCTAATCAATCTCCTGTCTTTCCAGTCTACACCTATATCCTTTAATATCTTCATCAACTTTACCCAATTTACTCTATCAAAGGCCTTCTGCCAGTCTACGAAACATGCGCAGATATCTTGACTGTATTCTATTGCCCTTTCTGATATGATTCTAACTACTCCTATAGCATCTCTAGTTCCTCGTCCTTTTCTGAAACCGAATTGATCTTCCCCTATTATTTCTTCTGCCTTTTTCTCCAGCCTTTTATTAAGAATCCTCGTGATGATCTTGGATGTGTGTGACAGAAGGCTTATAGTTCTGTAATCTTTACACTGCATTGCCTTTGGCTTCTTCTTTAGAGGGATCATTGTTACTTCTAGGAAATCCTGAGGCCATTCTCCCGTGTCGTAAATCTTATTAATTAATTTCGTGATCGCTTTTAGTCCTTCTGATCCTATGACTTTAAGTATCTCAGCCGGTATTCCATCGCTGCCCGTGGCTTTCCCCTTCTTTAGTTCCACTATCGCCTTTTCTACTTCGCTCTCCATAATACTTGGTCCTAAGTTGTCTTCTTCAATGTTTTTCTCATTTTCCAGTTCTATTTTCCCCTCTCCTGCCTGTTTGCCGTATAATTCCTTAATGTATTCTTCCCATACCTGTGCTACATCCTTTGTTTCTGAGACTATCTTCCCATCCGTATTCATAATTCCTTTACCACAAATTCCATTAGCCTTCTTATCTTCTAATTCCAGTGCCCTAGCGTACATCATATCGTACCGTCCTAACTTCTCCATTTGTTCTATTTCATCACATTTTCCTTTTATCCAGTTTTCTCTAGCTTTATCTGTTACCCTTCTCAACTCATTGTTTATACGCCTATAGTTGGCTCTACCTTCTTCACTGTTAACGTTTTTCCATTTTCGTCTCTCATCCATTTTGTCCAGCATTTCCTTCGTGATCCATGGTTTTCTGATTTTCTTCTCTTGTTTTCCAATCTCTTTATCCAAGGTATCCTTGATACTGGTTTTAATTTCATCCCATTCTATATCAACGGTCTTCGGTTTGTTTTCCAACTTCCTTAGGTTATCTTCCAACTTCATGCTGACTACATCCTGCCTTTCTTTCAGTTTTTCTAGGTCCCAGGTCTGTCTTTCTCTTCTCGTTTTTCTTATTTGTTTGAGCTTTGTACTCACGTCAACTATTAGAAGGCTGTGATCTGAATCAATGTCCGCTCCTTGCAATGCCTTGGCATTCTTTATGCTGTTCCTGAATCTTTGTTTTACAAGGATGTAATCTATATGGCATCTCATTCTATCTCCTGGGCTTTTCCATGTGTATAACCTTCGTTTATGGATTTGAACCATGTATTAGTCACTACAAGGTCATTATTGATGCAGAATTCTACGAGTTTCTCCCCTCCTCGATTTCTCTTTCCAAGTCCGTATTGCCCGATAACATTTTCTTCCTGTCCTTCTCCGACTATGCTGTTCCAATCTCCCATTATTATGCAGTTTACCTTTCCTCTTCCGTCTTCTTCGTAAATTTCATTAATTTGCTCATAGATCTCATCTATTTCTTCATCGTCATGAGCTGACTTTGGCATATATACCTGGATTATCAGCATGTCCACTGGGACTGCTTTTAGCTTTATTGCCATCAGTCTATCGTTCGTTGCTATTATCTTTGTCACGCTTTTCATCATATCTTTCCTAAGTACCAGAGCTACTCCCCTTTCCCCACTATTTCCTCCAGAATAAACTACCGTGAATTCTTCCGAGTCGAACTGTCCTTCTCCCTCCCATCTAGTTTCGCTTAGCCCTATAATGTCAACTCTATTTCTTCTCATTTCTTCTTTCAAGTTCTCTAGCTTTCCTGCCTTTCTCATAGTTCTTACGTTCCAAGTCCCTATTCGTAATTTACTTTCGACAAATGTTTTCCTCAAGGCAGTCCCCGCCCGGAGATCCGATTGGGGGACTATTTTACCTCCGGATTGTTTTACCTCGAGAGAACTCATATTGTCCAACCATATAATCTTTACTAGGGATTGTAATGTGGTAGTTTCCCTCTTGCTTTCCACATCGCAGTACTGTAGCCGTTCAAATCGTCCTGATCACGCCTACAGCTGTATTGGATATAGACCCAACCAACATCATTTGTTTTCGGCTCTATACCATACTGACAGTACTGCTGCCTACTGCCAGGCACTGATGATAGTTTTTTTTTTTTTTTTTTTAAATAAAACCTCCATTCGAGGGGTTTGAACCCCCGAACTTTGCAATAGAAAGCCGACACGCTAACCACTACACCACCAGTGTATATATATATATATATATATATATATATGTTGGCTGGGTCTATATCCAATACAGCTGAGTGTGATCTGTACGATGTGAACGCCTACAGTACTGCGATGCAGAAATCAAGAGGGAAGCTACCACATTACATTCCGTAGTAATGATTATATGGTTGTAAAATATGAGTTCTCCGGAGGTAAAATGGTCCCGCAATCGGTTGTCCGGGCGTAGAATGCCTTCAGGATAACATTTCTCCAAAGTAATTTACGGAGAGGCACTTGGCACGTAAGAACTATGAGAAAGGAAGAAAAGCTAGAGAACTTGAAAGAAGAAAGAAGAAGAAATAGAGTTGACATTATAGGACTGAGCGAAACTAGATGGTAAGTAGAAGGACAGTTCGACTCGGAAGACTTCAGGGTAGTTTACTCTGGAGGAAATAGTGGGGAAACGGGAGTAGCTCTGGTACTTAGGAAAGATATGATGAAAAGCGAGACAAAGATAATAGCAACGAACGATAGACTGATGTCAATAAAGCTAAAAGCAGTCCCAGTGGACATGCTGATAATCCAGGTATATATGCCAACGTCAGCTCATGAAGATGTAGAAATCGAGGAGATTAATGAGAAAATTAATGACATTTACGGAGAAGAAGGAAGAGGAAAGGTAAACTGCATAATAATGGGATATTGGAACAGCATAGTCGGAGAAGGACAGGAAGAAAATGTTGTCAGGCAATACGGACTTGGGAAGAGAAACCTAGTAGGGGAAAAACTGGTAGAATTCTGCAACAATGATGGCCTTGTAGCGATTAATACATGGTTCAAAAACCATAAACCAAGGTTATACACATGGAAAAGCCCAGGAGATAGTATGAGATGCAAATAGATTACATCCTTGTAAAACAAAGATTCAGGAACAGCATAAAGAATGCCAAGGCATTACCAGGAGCAGTCTTTGATACAGATCACAGCCTTCTAATAGTTGACGTAAGTACAAAGCAAGAACAAATAAGAAAAACTAGAAGATAAAAACAGACTTGGGACTTTGAAAAACTAAAAGAAAGGCAGGATGTAGTTAGCATGAAGTTTGAATTTCATCTAAGAAATTTGGAAAACAAACCAAAGACCGTGGATATAGAATGGGAAGAAATTAAAACCAATAACAAGGATAAAGAGATTGGAAAACAAGAGAAGAAAATCAGAAAAACATGGATCACTTAGGAAATGCTAGAGAAAATGAATGAGAGACGAAAATGGAAAAAGTTACACTGAAGAAGGTAGAGCCAACTATTGGCGTATAAACAATGAATTGGGAAGGGTTAACAGATAAAGCTAGAAAAATTGTATAAAAGCAGAATGTGATGAATACAACAAATGGAAAAGTTAGGACGGTACGACATGTACGCTAGGGTACTGGAATTAGAAGATGAAGTCGAATGGAATTCATGGTAAAATAATTATGAATACGGATGGGAAGATAGTCACAGAAACAAAGGATGTAGCATAGGTATGGGAAGAATACATTAAGGAACTATACGGCAAGCAGGAAGGATCGGCAAAAATAGAACTGTAAGATGAGAAAAACATTAAAGAAGATAACTTAGGACCAAGTATTATGGAGAGCGAAGTAGAAAAAGCGACAGTGGAACTAAGGGAAGGGAAAGCCACACGCAGCGTTGGAATACCGGCTGAGGTACTTAAAGTCATGGAATCAGAAGGACTAAAGCGATCACGAAATTAGTTAATAGGATTTACGACACGGGAGAGTGACCTCGTGATGTCCTAGAAGTAATAATGTTCCCTCTAAAGAAGAAGCGAAAGGCAATGTAGCGTAAAGATTACAGAACGATAAGATAAGCCTTCTGTCACACACATCAAAGATCACTATGAGGATTCTTAATAAAAGACTCTAGAAAATGGCAGAAGAAATTCTAGGGGAAGATCAATTCGGTTTCAGAAAAGGACGAAGAACTAGAGATGCGATAGGGGTAGTTATAATCATATCAGAAACGGCAATAGAGTACAGTCAGGATATCTGCGTATGTTTCGTAGACTAACAGAAGGCCTATGATAGAGTAAATTGGGTAATATTGATGAAGATATTAAAGGATATAGGTGTACACTGGAAAGACAGGAGACTGATCAGGAATCTATATGTGAATCCAGTTGTAATGGTCAGGTTGGAGAATGTGGAAACCTGCGAAGTTAATATCGGTAGAGGAGGCGATAGGCAGCAACCCTGTCAATATATTTCAGCAGCACTATACAATATATATGGAGAAAGTCTAATACAAGAAACTTTAGAAGGCACAGGAGATTTCAAATTTTCAGGAAGGATTATAAGAACAGTAAAATTCGCAGATGATTAAGTATTTCTAGCAAAAAGGAAGAGAAACTCCAGAAAATTACAAATAGACTAGTAATAAGAGGTAGAAAATACGGTTTGGAAATCAGAAAAATCCAAGGTCATTCGAAGATCAGGCAAAGAAGAGAATCTGAACATAAGCATTGGAGGAAATCCTTGAGAACAAGTTTCAGACGATAAATACCTTGAAAACATCATAACAAGAGAAGCAAAATGTACGGATGAGATCTAGACTAGAATATGAAAAGCAAAAGCGGCTTTGAGAAGAAAGAAAAAACCAACTTACGGGAAATATAAGGGAATATATCCGCAATATGTTCATAAAATCCTATGTATGTAGTACGGGGCAGAAAAATGGAGGAGAATGCTAAAGGCAAAATAGACTGATAGGATGAAAAACGATGAAGTGCTACGAAGAGTAGGTGAGAAGTTAATGATTATACAGACTATTAGAAAGAGGAAGGCAAACTGGGTTGGAAATTACCTTAGGAGAGAGAGTACGATTAGAATGGTTAGGATGTCTACAAGTTACGTGCATGGTAGTCATTCGACTCTCAGACTACCTATATATATTTTGTCAGAGCCTGACTATATTCCATAATTTTTATTTTTATGTTCATCCTTCAACTCTAGGAGAAACGTAAATATGAAAATTTGCTTGAAATTTTGCATTTATTAGTTACAATAATTACGAGTTTACAATATTTACAGACTTCATCGATCACAATCTTTAAGGTCTAAAACTAGTGCCATTTACATGTTTAGGGAAATTATATTATTTTTCTTTATAGGACAATCATAGTGTAATAAAATAAAAGTGGTTTCGTGAACTTATAACATTTCTGCACATGGTAGGCAGGATAAAGAAGAATTCTCGCCACATATGGCTACTTTACACCTGACGCATGAGAAGCGTTTCAACCTCCTTTTCTTGTAAGAGTAAAATTTGCATATTGACCTTTGAAATGTGCTTGGTGTGGGCCTATTTGATTCAGGAACCTGTAAAATACAAACCTGTATAAATAATATAAATATATATATCCAGCGTCAGGCGATTACCCTAAATAAGGTGCTGCGTTCACCATGTACTTTGTGCCAACGTCAGAGATCATTACAATTTTTATTCCATATTTCTTGGGCTTTGGCCGGATGAACATCCGAAAGCTACAACGCCCTCTAAATCCCACTAGTTGTTCATAAATATTTACACATGGATCAGGTTTATAATTTTCCCTACAAACTAAAATGAATTCGTCCCATATTTCCCTAATAGTAGCAAACTTATCATCCTTTTTTCGCTTCTGCCTCGTTAATGTATCATCGAAACGAAGGCAAAGTAAGAAATAATCAAATCTCTTTCTGCTCATCACAGAAACAAACAAATTTCAGCATGAGTTAGAGTCGAATAGTTCAGCAGTGGTCAAGTGGTTATTTTCCATTGCGGCCATATATATTAGGATAACAGAAAGGGCTTAGAGTTCGTTCATGGTAGCCTGGGAAACAGTCACATTGTGACTTGCGTAACTTACAGCTCTCTTTGCCTTTTCAGCATTAGTGTATAACAACCTCTTCTCCATGATAGACGAAATGAAAAAAAGGGGAAAACAATCCATCGCCGATGATGCTTCCTTGGCATTACCTTGTGGACTGCGAACAGCATGTATAATATTTCTTAAACCTCATCTGACGGATGGCACTGATGACCATTTGTGACCATCCTTTTTCCACAATATGGTTTTTTGAGGTTAGTCTATATACCATACTGCAAAAATGGAAGAGCGGAGAAAGTGGAAGAACATAAACAATGAAGAAGGCCAAAGAAAGTACAAGGAGTTAAATAATGCTTTATGAAGGGAAACAGATAAAGCAAGAGAACAGTGGATAAATGAAAAATGCAAGGAGATTGTCGAATGTGAAAGAATTTTTAGAACAGACCTCATGTACAGCAAAGCAAGGGAATTATTCAAGAAAAAGGCAAGAAAGATTGGACGTAAAGGAACCATGAACAAAAGTGTTGAAATAGTATCGGAGCCAGACAATGTAACGAATGTCTGGAAAGAATACATTGAGGTTCTGTATGACAAAGAAGGAAAGCCAAGAAATATTGAATTAAATGAAAAAGAGGATGTGGAAAAAGATCAGCTAGGAACAAGTATTCTCGAATCTGAAGTTAAAAGAGCAATTGATGACATGAAAAGAAGGAAGGCTGCTGGGAGTGATGATATGCCCGTGGACGTTCTTAAGGTTTTGGGTTCTAAAGCAGTTAAGCAACTAACAAACTTTTTTAACCAAGTATATGATACTAGCATATGGCCTGAATATTTTTTAGATGTTGTTATGGTACCACTGAAGGAAAGAACAATGCAAAATGTTGTAAGGATTACAGAACTATTAGTTTAATTTCTCATACAGCTAAAGTTCTAACCAGAATAATAGCCAAAAGAATTGAATGTAAAATAGAAAAGGAGCTGCAAGGTAATCAGTTTCGTTTCAGAAGAGGAAGAGGGGCTATAGGATGTATGAAGATGATGATAAAAGAGCGCTAGAAGTCAATAAAGGTATGTATTTTTGTTTTGTAGATTGGGAGAAAGTTTTTGACCGAGTGAAATGGGATAAAATGCTGGGCATTTTAAAAATAATTAGAATAGATTGAAAAGATAAATGACTACTTAAAAAGTTTTACTTTTATCAAAAGATTAGAGTCAGGGTTGAAGGATAAGAAACAGAAAGTACTTCAATAGGGAGGGGAGTGAGGCAAGGATGTCCTATTTCACCAGCGATATTTAATATTTATGCAGAAACAATAACAGAAGAAGCGTTGATGAGAGAGAAAGGATTTAAGATAGAAGGTGAAAGTATTACCACCATTAAATACGCAGATGATCAGGGCTTAATAGCAGAAGGCGAGATAGAGCTTCAGAGGATGACAGACAGACTAGTGGAGGTTGGCCAGCAATATGGAATGAAGATCAATGCAGAAAAAACGAAAGTCATGGTGGTTTCAAAGAAACATAAAGAACTAAATATAATGGTAAATGGCCAGAAATTGGAACAGGTAAGTAGTTTCAAATATCATGGCAGTATTTTAGCGCAGGATGGAAGTAGTACACAGGACATCCGAAGTAGAATTGCATTGGCAAAAGCAGCATTTAACGAGAATAAAGAGCTTCTCACAAGCAAGAAAATAAATTTAGAAACAAGGAAGAAATTAGCAAAATGCTACATATGGAGCATAGCTCTTTAAGGCGCAAAATCGTGGACGGTAAGGATAAAGGAGGAAAATATTTAGAAAGTTTTGAGATGTGGGTATGAAGGAGAATGATGAAAGTGAAATGGACAGAGAGGAAGAGAAATGAAGAAGTAGTATAAATGGTGGGAGAAGAAAGGATGCTAATAAAATCAATCAGGAAAAGAAAAGCAAATTGGATAGGGCACATATTGAGAAGTCAGTGTTTGCAAAGGACAATCTTAGAAGGAAAAATTAGTGGAAGAAGAAGAAAATATATATTTCTATTAGAAAAACTATTAATGTTCAAAATATATCACATACATTTCCACAGAATGTATTTTTCACAGTAATATAATAATGATTGTCATTTGCGAAGTAAATTGAATTGCAGTGGAACGTAAACATTTTCTCAAATAGGCAAAAAACCTTCCAAATTTATCACCTCTTATATGAATTATGTTCAAACTAGAAATATCAATAATAGTTCAAATCTCACTCGTATATGTGTTTGACGCTGTAATCTCATGAACTAGTATCCGACACTTCATGATGTTGATCACAGAAATGCGTTGTTTTGGCGTGCTTCTTATGCTCATACTGTGCATTTTGTAAATAAATATCACCGACGTATTTCTTTCGGAGCATAAAGAACAAGAGAAACTAAAAAGAAATATATCGTATCGGCCCTGATTTGGCGTAACTCAATATGAATGAAACAATTTGATGAATACACACTTTGTTTTATTTCGCAAATGTATTGGGTAAAATGACGTGTTTGGACTTTACAAAATAAATTTCAAAGAAACTGCGGGAAATGCCTCTACAGTACCTAACTATAATGCAGTCAGGCCTTTGCATTACAAATTCATTTTCGGGGGTGAGCTTACATTTCATTGCAAGGGGAGATAGAGAGGAGTTGGTATAATTGCCAAGAATGACATTGTGATATCTAACTGCATTGTGTCATCAGATTAAATTGTGAAACAAGACAAAGCACACATTCATTTTATTTACAACTTATGTATAACCTAAAATAAGGCTAGTTACCTAAATTTCTGCACATAATGCGCATTTGTTTGGGAAATGTTGGCTAAATTGATGTGAAAAGACTAATATATGTACAATTAGGTTTAATGCTTAGCTTTGAATTTGAATCGACGCATCTAAATAGTTCATAATACATTCCGAGTATGACAGAAAATAAGACAATTTTACTTACACGACCGGGTGCTCGCCAAGAGTTGTCCTTCACACTTCAAATGGGCCTGAAAGAGCCAAATGTCGAAACAAAAACAAACAAACTGCTCAAATCACAGCCCAAAGGTACACTAAGGGAATAAAACTGGAACGCAATTCAATAACCAAACACGTGTTATCACTATTCCCTGTTTTGTAATTGCGGCTCACTCCGTGCGCCAGCGCGCCCGCTCGAAGGTAAATGTTGTGCGCACATTATGCACATACTGGATAAGTAATTTAGTGCACTCATACATAAAATGACTCATTGATTTAACTAAGATAATAGGCCATAAAGAAAATGAGCTTCGATACTTAATTTTGAAGAAGTAACAGAAACGGTAACCATTACTCTGACAGTTGAACACTGGGTTATTTTTATCCACCTACAAACTCAGAAGCCAAGGTCATACTGCCTAAGGTCTTGTGCCAAGACGAGAGGCTACTAAAATGCACGTTCTGCCGGACAGCTAGTGAATGATATCGAAAAATGAATTTATGGGTAGTCTGAGAGACGAATGTTTACCATTCTAGGATTAAACACATGTTAAAAAGAAAACAAGATGGAAGAAGGGAAAGAGATAGGAAAAGGTTTCAGCTGCTAGATGATTAGAAAGGGAAAGAGAGTTATCAAGATATGAAGAGGACAGCAGAAAATAGGAGTATACGGAGAACCAAGTTTAACCATGCATAATCACGGACCTGTCTATGAGCAGACAACCTATGATGATTATATTTATATGTGTATATATATATATATATATATATATATATATATATATATATATATATTAGGGTGTTCCTTATAATGGGGGGAAAACAAACGTTATATTTTGAATAGGGCACCAGCCTATCTTGTTCCAATATTTAAAAAAATATTATTTCCAAAATTTGGTAAATTTTAGATGAAATTTAGAGGTTGCTACCAAAGTTTGAAACATTAAGTTTTCTTTATGTTAAACAAAATGCAATACAGTACAAAGCATATAAAATTTAGAGTTGGTAATTTCCATGCTGCATTGTCAGATGATGAACATTAACAATACTGACACAGTGGTGTATTAATTGTTTGTGGCAAGTGTTCCCTTCGCAAAGTCTGGATATCTCCTCCGATGATCGCTGACAACCTGCAGAAGAAGTTGCTTTTGCTGTTCACCCTGGGTGTTTAAACGATTGTATTCCTCGATCAGGGCAACTCCGCGTTCTGCCATATCGTTAATGCAATTGATGGACCAGATGCACTTTTCTGTGGCAATGTAGTTCCCATCAGAAGCCCAGAGTTCGGGATCCAATTCTGTGAATTTCGAGTCAAGACAAAGTATCTCGAAAAACCTCAAAGTGTTGGCTGACACAAAATAGTCCAAATTTTTCACCAAGATGCTATCCAGATCGACAGTCACTCTCTTTGAGTGGTCCTCATTACCATCATTTTGGAGAGCTTGTATCAATTTGGCTTTTGTATCTATTGATACATTTTATCAAAGAAAGCAAGAGTAACCAGCTCTTCGCTGAGGTATCACAGATGACGAGCAAGCTTCTTCAGAGCAGCGTTGGCAACTATTGAGTTTGTAGTCTTGTACTGTTGGAGGCTCTTCAACAGCGTCAGGTCATTTAAAGGTGCAGCAGTAGGAAGTGCAGCTTGAAACCACGCCCTCAAATGAAATCTCACAACAAAAATTGCTATGTCCCTTATCCCAGCTTCCTCTTTTGTCTTTAATGGAAACTGTCCTTTGAACATCCACAGTTTGATAGCATAAATGGCTTTGGCCATCGAACGAGCCTTATGCATTGCACCAGGAGCAAGAAATCTAATTCCACGAGAAGGTTTACTTCCAAGAAATGTGATCGAGATTTCCAGGAGTTCTCTGTAATCATCACGAGGTTGCTGTTGGTTCAGTCGGTCTGTAGAAAAAGTGATTATTTCATCTTTAATATCGGCAACAGCACTGGCAGTGAACTCATCATCAAGTGCAGTTCTGCATTCGGACTTATCCAGTGACACCCAATGAGCTTGAAATTGCTTAAATATTAGTATTTCTGGACTAGCTGATGGACTTGCGATGGCAGAGAAGACAGCTTCCAGTACCAGCTCCAATATGTGGTCTCTCTCCACAGTTCCAATGTTTCAACAACAGCCTTGCCCATTTTCAATCCAGTTCCAGCCGCAATTTTTGGAACACCGTGCAGTTGTTCTACTCCATCACCTGTGACTATAATAGGAAGACGATCAACTACTTCCTTTTTAGTAAGATCTGGCAGCAGCTTGCCATCCCAATGCACAACTAGCGGAACTGTTGGATTAAATTGAGAGATTAATTGTTTAGCTGTTGCTTCCCTTTGATGAATGCAACTTACATGAATTTGAGAAGGATTTACGATTGTTTATGAATATTCATACAACATTCTGGACAGTTCTTAATTGTTCCAAAAGACCAGATATGGACTATTACATAACACAGAGAGTGCTCCTGCAAGTGGACTTACGCAGGATTTTTGAGGGTACATCTGAAAGGTTATATCTATTGCAGTATTGCGTTACATTGACCAATGGGTGCTGCATCACAATTTTCAATACTAAGTATCTACAATTCACAATTCAGTTCAAATAAGTTTAAAATTTAAACTAATTTAATATTGAGTGCACATATGTTATTATGATATATTGCGATTTTTCAGATCTTGGTAGCGACCCCTAAATATTATTCAAAACTAACCTAATTTTACCAAAATATTTTTTTCATAATGGAACAGATTCAAAACGTGCCCCCTCCAGTTTTCCAAAACTTAAAATAAGGACCACCCTAATATATATATCATCATCATCATGCTGCTGTCCGAAGACAGGTTTCAGCAGAATCGCTGCCTCCATCTCTCTCTCTCCATAGAAGCCTCTTTTATATCTCTATAAGTACTATATAGCCTGGCAGTAGGCAGCAGTACTGTCAGTATGGTATAGAGCCGAAAAGAAATAATGTTGGTTGGGTCTATATCCAATACAGCTGTAGGCGTGATCAGGACTATTTGAACGGCTACAGTACTGCGATGTGGAAAGCAAGAGGGAAACTACCACATTACAATCCCTAGTAAAGATTATATGGTTGGACAATATGAGTTCTCTCGAGGTAAAACAATCCGGAGGTCAAATAGTCCCCCAATCGGATCTTCGGGCGGGGACTGCCTTGAGGAAAACATTTGTCGAAAGTAAATTACGAATAGGGACTTGGAACGTAAGAACTATGAGAAAGGCAGGAAAGCTAGAGAACTTGAAAGAAGAAATGAGAAGAAATAGAGTTGACATTATAGGGCTAAGCGAAACTAGATGGGAGGGAGAAGGACAGTTCGACTCGGAAGAATTCACGGTAGTTTATTCTGGAGGAAATAGTGGGGAAAGGGGAGTAGCTCTGGTACTTAGGAAAGATATGATGAAAAGCGTAACAAAGATAATAGCAACGAACGATAGACTGATGGCAATAAAGCTAAAAGCAGTCCCAGAGGACATGCTGATAATCCAGGTATATATGCCAACGTCAGCTCATGACGATGAAGAAATAGATGAGATCTATGAGCAAATTAATGAAATTTACGAAGAAGACAGAAGAGGAAAGGTAAACTGCATAATAATGGGAGATTGGAAAAGCATAGTCGGAGAAGGACAGGAAGAAAATGTTGTCGGTCAATACGGACTTGGGAAGAGAAATCGAGGAGGGGAAAAACTCGTAGAATTCTCCATCAATAATGACCTTGTAGTGACTAATACATGGTTCAAAAACCATAAACGAAGGTTATACACATGGAATAGCCCAGGAGATAGAATGAGATGCCAAATAGATTACATCCTTGTAAAACAAAGATTCAGGAACAGCATAAAGAACGCCAAGGCATTGCAAGGAGCAGACATTGATTCAGATCACAGCCTTCTAATACTTGACATGAGTACAAAGCTCAAACAAATAAGAAATACGAGAAGAGAAAGACAGACCTGGGACCTAGAAAAACTGAAAGAAAGGCAGGATGTAGTCAGCATGAAGTTGGAAGATAATCTAAGAAAGTTGGAAAAAAAACCGAAGACCGTCGATACAGAATGGGATGAAATTAAAACCAGTATCAAGGAAACCTTGGATAAAGAGATTGGAAAACAAGAGAAGAAAATCAGAAAACCATGGATCACGAAGGAAATGCTGGAGAAAATGGATGAGAGACGAAAATGGAAAAACGTTATCAGTGAAGAAGGTAGAGCCAACTATAAGCGTATAAACAATGAGTTGAGAAGGGTAACAGATAAAGCTAGAGAAAATTGGATAAAAGGTAAATGTGATTAAATAGAACAGATGGAGAAGTTAGGACGGTACGATATGATGTACGCTAGGGCACTGGAATTAGAAGATAAGAAGTCTAATGGAATTTATGGTAAAGGAATTATGAATACGGATGGGAAGATAGTCTCAGAAACAAAGGATGTAGCACAGGTATGGGAAGAATACATTAAGGAATTATACAGCAAACAGGCAGGAGCCGTAAAAATACAACTGGAAAATGAGGAAAACATTGAAGAAGACAACTTAGGACCAAGTATTATGGAGAGCGAAGTAGAAAAAGCGATAGTGGAACTAAAGAAGGGGAAAGCCACGGGCAGCGATGGAATACCGGCTGAGATACTTAAAGTCATAGGATCAGAAGGACTAAAAGCGATCACAAAATTAATTAATAAGATTTACGACACGGGAGAGTGGCCTCAGGATTTCCTAGAAGTAACAACGATCCCTCTAAAGAAGAAGCCAAAGGCAATGCAGTGTAAAGATTACAGAACTATAAGCCTTCTGTCACACACATCGAAGATCATCACGAGGATTCTTAATAAAAGGCTGGAGAAAAAGGCAGACGAAATAATAGGGGAAGATCAATTCGGTTTCAGAAAAGGACGAGGAACTAGAGATGCTATAGGAGTAGTTAGAATCATATCAGAAAGGGCAATAGAATACAGTCAAGATATCTGCGCATGTTTCGTAGACTGGCAGAAGGCCTTTGATAGAGTAAATTGGGTAAAGTTGATGAAGATATTAAAGGATATAGGCGTAGACTGGAAAGACAGGAGACTGATTAGGAATCTATATGAGAATCAAGTTGTTAAGGTCACGTTTGAGAATGTGGACACCTGCGGAATAAATATCGGTAGAGGAGTAAGACAAGGCTGCTGCCTATCCTCAACCCTATTCAATATAAATGGAGAAAGTCTAATGCAAGAAGCTTTAGAAGGCATAGGGGATTTCAAAATTGGAGGAAGGATTATAAGAACAGTGAAATACGCAGATGATCAAGTACTTCTAGCAAGAAAGGAAGAGGATCTACAAAAAATGATAAATAGACTAGTGATAACAGGTAGAAAATACGGTATGGAAATAAATACAGAAAAATCCAAGGTCATTCGAATATCGGGTAAAGAAGAGAATCTTAACATAACTATTGGGGGAAAGCAATTAGAACAAGTTTCAGAATATAAATACCTTGGAAGTATCATAACACGAGAGGCAAAATGTACGGATGAGGTCAAAACTAGAATAGGAAAAGCAAAAGCGGCTTTCAGGAGAAAGAAACAACTACTTACAGGGAATATAAGGGAAGATATCCGCAAGAAGTTGATAAAATGCTACGTATGGAGTATAGCATTTTATGGGGCAGAAACATGGACGCTAAGGAAAAATGACATCAAATACTTGGAAAGCTTTGAAATGTGGACTTGGAGGAGAATGCTGAAGATAAAATGGACAGATAGGATGAAAAACGATGAAGTGCTACGAAGAATAGGAGAGAAGCGAATGATTATACAGACTATCAGAAAGAGGAAGGGTAACTGAGTTGGACATTACCTGAGGAGAGAGAGTATGATTAAAGACGTGTTAGAAGGAAAACTAGATGGGAAAAGGGAAAGAGGTAGGAAAAGGTTTCAGCTGATAGACGATTTGAAAGGGAAAGAGAGTTATCAAGATATGAAGAGGACAGCGGAAAATAGGAGTATATGGAGAACCAGGTTTAACCATGAATAATCACAGACCTGTCTACGGACAGACTACCTATGATGATGATGATGAAGTACTATAGTCCTGCTTTATATTCTCTAATATTCCTATTCTTTTTTCCCTCTTCTTCTTCTTCCACTAATTTTTCCTTCTAAGATTGTCCTTTGCAAACACTGACTTCTCAATATGTGCCCTATCCAATTTGCTTTTCTTTTCCTGATTGATTTTATTAGCATCCTTTCTTCTCCCACCATTTATACTACTTCTTCATTTCTCTTCCTCTCTGTCCATTTCACTTTCATCATTCTCCTTCATACCCACATCTCAAAACTTTCTAAATATTTTCCTCCTTTATCCTTACCGTCCACGATTTTGCGCCTTAAAGAGCTATGCTCCATATGTAGCATTTTGCTAATTTCTTCCTTGTTTCTAAATTTATTTTCTTGCTTGTGAGAAGCTCTTTATTCTCGTTAAATGCTGCTTTTGCCAATGCAATTCTACTTCGGATGTCCTGTGTACTACTTCCATCCTGCGCTAAAATACTGCCATGATATTTGAAACTACTTACCTGTTCCAATTTCTGGCCATTTACCATTATATTTAGTTCTTTATGTTTCTTTGAAACCACCATGACTTTCGTTTTTTCTGCATTGATCTTCATTCCATATTGCTGGCCAACCTCCACTAGTCTGTCTGTCATCCTCTGAAGCTCTATCTCGCCTTCTGCTATTAAGCCCTGATCATCTGCGTATTTAATGGTGGTAATACTTTCACCTTCTATCTTAAATCCTTTCTCTCTCATCAACGCTTCTTCTGTTATTGTTTCTGCATAAATATTAAATATCGCTGGTGAAATAGGACATCCTTGCCTCACTCCCCTCCCTATTGAAGTACTTTCTGTTTCTTATCCTTCAACCCTGACTCTAATCTTTTGATAAAAGTAAAACTTTTTAAGTAGTCATTTATCTTTTCAATCTATTCTAATTATTTTTAAAATGCCCAGCATTTTATCCCATTTCACTCGGTCAAAAACTTTCTCCCAATCTACAAAACAAAAATACATACCTTTATTGACTTCTAGCGCTCTTTTATCATCATCTTCATACATCCTATAGCCCCTCTTCCTCTTCTGAAACGAAACTGATTACCTTGCAGCTCCTTTTCTATTTTACATTCAATTCTTTTGGTTATTATTCTGGTTAGAACTTTAGCTGTATGAGAAATTAAACTAATAGTTCTGTAATCCTTACAACATTTTGCATTGTTCTTTCCTTCAGTGGTACCATAACAACATCTAAAAAATATTCAGGCCATATGCTAGTATCATATACTTGGTTAAAAAAGTTTGTTAGTTGCTTAACTGCTTTAGAACCCAAAACCTTAAGAACGTCCACTGGTATATCATCACTCCCAACAGCCTTCCTTCTTTTCTTGTCATCAATTGCTCTTTTAACTTCAGATTCGAGAATACTTGTTCCTAGCTGATATTTTTCCACATCCTCTTTTTCATTTAATTCAGTATTTCTTGGCTTTCCTTCTTTGTCATACAGCACCTCAATGTATTCTTTCCAGACATTCTTTACATTGTCTGGCTCCGAGACTATTTTACCGCTTTTGTTCATGATTCCTTGACGTCCTATCTTTCTTGCCTTTTTCTTGAATAGTTCCATTGCTTTGCTATACATGAGGTCTGTTCTACACATTTCTTCACACTCAACAATCTCCTCGCATTTCTCATTAATCCACTTTTTTGGCTTTATCTGTTTCCCTTCTTAAAGTATTATTTGACTCCTTGTACTTTCTTTGGTCTTCTTCAGTGTTTATGTTCTTTCACTTTCTCCTCTTCCATTTTTGCAGCATGGCTGCTGTGACCCAGGGTTTTTGGTTTCTTTCACCCATTATCTTTCCTGCCTTCTTTTCCATTGCATCTCTAATATTGCTATGGATGTATCTCAACTCCTCATCTACATTCTTCCTATTTTCTTCAGCTCTCTCCCCCAACCTATCCTCCAGCTCAGTCATGATAGCTTCCTTGTTTTTAAGGAGTTCCGCTAAGTTCCATTTCTTGTTAACACTTATGTTTCTCTTAACGCTCTTCAGTCTACATTGTGTATTTTCCACAAAAAGGATGTGGTCGGAATCGATATCTACCCTTGGTTGTGTTTTCACATGTTTAATGCTATTTCTAAATCTTTCATTGACTAGTATGTAATATATCTGGTATCATCTCTGGTCTCCTGGGCTTTTCCATGTGTAAAGCCTCCACTGGTGATGCTTAAACCATGTATTAGTTACAATCACTCTATTTCTATGGCAGAATTCCACAAGTTTCTCCCCTCTTTGATTTCTCTTCCCTAGTCCATATTTTCCCACTATGTTATCTTCCTATTCCTCTCCGACTACACTGTTCCAGTCTCCCATTACTATGGTGGTGATTCTTCCTTTTTCCTCTTCCTCCAATATCTCCGTAATCTGTTCATACATTTCATCTGCTTCGTCCTCACCAGAATTAGTTGTTGGCATATACACTTGTTATAAGCATTTCCACTGGCTCCATCTGAGGTTTTACGGCTATTAATCTATCTTTAGCTTTCTATACCTTGCTAATTTTTTCAGCTATCTCTTTTCTCATTATAATCCCCACTCCCCTTTCCTTTTTCTATCCTCCCGAGTAAATAGTCTTAAATTCGTCTGATGAACTTCACTAAGACCTACTATACGTACATTTTTCCTTCTCATTCCACTTTTTAAGTTCTCTAGTTTACCCCCTGAATTCATAGTCCTAACATTCCATGTGCCTATTCTTAATTTCTCACTACTTGCTTTCTTCTTATTAATGTGACATTTCCTCTGTGTTTCCCCTAGGGTAGTCCTCACCAGGAGTTCCGATTGGAGAACTATTTTACCTCTGGAATATTTTACCCTAGAGAGATCCATAGAGGTATTTGCAGCTTTTCAGCCTATCATGGGAAATATAATGAGGCAGTTTCCCCTTGCTTTCCTCATCGCAGTTTCACAATAGTGATTACCCATCTGTAGCTGTTCAGATCCACATGATCACCACCTACAGAGGTACTGTGCAAGCTGCTTCCCTTGCACAGGGGGATGTAAAACCTCCAATACTGCTACTTAGTCTGACTCTTCCCCTCAGACCTTTCCGGCTTGGATGGTCCTACCAGCAGAATTATCTCCCGCCGGCATAGCTCTTTGGTTCATAAGAGTACACAAACCCTACCACCTCTGTAAGGTTATGCAGTCCTTATATATATATATATATATATATATATATATATATATATATATATATATATATATATATGTATAAAGAGGAATTTTCGGAATGCCTCTCAGGGATAAGAGGGCTTTGGAAGATTTCATATTTAAAAGGGTAGAAGATTTCACCAGCAGTTAAAAGTCCCTGACTCTAAATGCCCCCCGCTCTTGGTCGTTCTCCTCCATGCCAAGGGTATGCTAAGAGAAGGGTCCGCCGAGGGCGAGCGAGGTCCTCTTGCTAATGAATAATTAATACGGAACGAACTGTTTCATAAGAATATAAGCTTTATTTACATCGATATTAGACATGAGGGATTTGAAAGTGTCGTATAACAACAAACGTATACAGTTGTCACTTTTACATAATGGCATCATTTTGCCAAGACTATGTTCTATTCGCTCATTTATAAGACAAATATTAACAGACGTATATATGTTATGGTTCCATGCTTCATGCCTCACATATATTTTTTAATTTAATTTTCGAAAGATGTTATATATTTATTATCTGCATTGTTAAGTGGTAAAATGGTATCTGTACAAAACGATTAATTTAAGAACCATTTACGACACAATATCGCGGAATAACTCCTTGGTTATAAAATAAACTGTCCTTTCTTCTCAATCCGCCGTTCCTTCAGAGTGCCGCTGCCGCTCCTGGGGATCGAACGAGGATTAACTAGGCAATGAATCGAGTTTGCGATAGGGAAGGGTTCCCGAGTAATCTGCCTACCCAGTCCGATAACTAGGTTACGTCGATAGAGAAGAAACGGGAAATGTTGAAGGAAATGTCGGAAGAGGGAAATGGAGAGGGTGAAAAAGGGGGAAGGAGGGAGAGATAGATAGATAATCGTCTTTATTCGGGCGAAATTTAGACCAGAAGGTCCATTCTTACATTTAAGGGGGGAAAGGAGAGAGAGAGAGAGGGAAGGAGGGCGAGAGAGGGAAGGAGAGAGAGAGGGGGGGAGGGGAAGGGAGTGGAAAGGAGAGAGAGGGGGAATGAGAGAGGGGGAAGGAGAGAGAGAGGGGGGAAGGAAGGAGAGGGAGGGGAATGGAGAGAGAGACAGACAGAAAAACGTCTTTATTAGGGCGAAAATGAGACTATGTAGTCCCTTCTTACATTTAACCCTTTCGTCATATAAGTAAATACAATATTTACATAATAAGATAAATCAATTACATACAGATTTCAACAAAATACATATTAATTACAAGTTAATATATTTGTTAGTAGATAACAGAGCATTACCAAAGAATGTTAGTTTTGTGGGTTATAAAAAACTGTGTATCAGTTTTATTTTAACACAGAAAAAATTCCCACTGCGGAAAACAGAGAAGAGAGGTGTAAAAAACCGAGAAAATTTCTAAAATAGTTCAGGGGAAGGAAAAAAATACAATAATATGAGAAACAGAGAAAAAACATTCAAAAATACAAACATATGTATGCACATTTATATCCATATAAGGGAGGGAGAGGTGAGAGGGGAATAGGGATTGTAGGGTAGGTTATGCCTGAGAGATTACATCGTAATTATAATACAGGAAATTAAAGTAAAATAAGATTATGAATTTATGCCTAATAAGCGCATCTTTGTGACAACCTGAAAGAGAAGATAAAGCGTGGTTCAATGCATGGGGAGCGAGAGGAGATGCTTGTAATACAAACGTTTAAAAGTGCTTAGAGATAGAGAGTTTTTTATTAACGTTGGAAGGCCATTCCAGAGTTTACAAGCAGTGTCGGTAATAGATTTGTAGTAAACTTCTGTTCTATAAAGTGGAGTTAGTAGTTTATGACATCCTCTGGTATTGCAATGGTGAACTGTATAAATGGTGACAGACTTAAATGAAAGATAACAAGGGATGTTGTTATTTAGAATTTGATTATATAGGGAGAGGAGGTGAAGGTTTCTTCTAGATTCAAGTTTTATCCAGGAGAGTCGACGGAAGTATTCTGAGACATGGTCAGACTTTTTAAGATTAAAGATGAATCTGATGCAGGCAATATGAGAACGTTGTAGCTTAATCGCGAGTTCCTTTGATAAGTCCTGGTATACAACATCACAATAATCGAAGTGAGGAAGAATTAGGGAGGTATTTTTAGTGACGACGGAAGAATGTTAATGAGAGGCCTTAGAGTGTGTAAGGAGGAGTTTACCGTCTTGCAGATTTTTATTATATTATTATTCCAGGTGAGCGTTTCATTAATTAGAATCCCGAGATTTTTTACGATTTTGCAATCGGGTATAACTGAGCCGTTCAAAGACAGAGACTGATTTCGCAAGGTTTATAGAAGCCAGTAGTTTTGGATAACCGATTAAAATGGCTTGAGATTTCAAGGGGTTTATGGTGAGAAGATTATCGTAGCTCGATTCTTGAAGTTGGGCCAAGTCATGATTTGGAAAGAGATAAGTTATTGGGTTTGGTGCCTAAGTAGATTTGGAGATCATCGGCGTGCAAATGATGCATGGAGTAAGTTAGGTGTTGAGAACAATCATTTATGAAAAAAGAGAACAATAGAGGATCTAAAATTGAGACCTGCGGAACGTTTTGGTTGCCATTAAGCCGAGAGAACGAGGAATCGTTGGAGATGACTTGTTGGGAACGGTTGCTAATGTACGAAGAGAACCAATCTATTCTACATCTACATCTACAAGTTACACTGCAATTCAGCTAGTTGGTGGGTGGCAGGGAGTGCAATGCACCAAATCCCACCTAAAGATTGTCTAACGCTATTCGAAATTTCCTATTGTGATCTCGTATTGTCCTCGGAAAGAACGAGCCTAGATAACGCTCCATCCTACAATCGATCTCACGTACTTTATCGTCTCGATCATTTCTACTTATATACGTTGGTGCTTCAAATATTCCCACAACCTCCTCTTTTAGACATTCCGATCCATATTTCTCCAGAAGTCTCAACCTTGAGTTCAATCTACGGTCCTCCAGTGATACCCATTTCAAATCGCTCAATAGAGATGTGACAAGGTGATAAGTAGCATGTTTCACGTACTTTCTCAGTAGTGTTCCGTACTATTCTACCTATGAATGCCAGTTTCTTGTTGGCTGCGCCTATAACTCGACGAATGTGCATGTCCCACGAAAGATCTCGACAAATGGGTACTCTAAATATTTTACATACTCAGCTTGTCGAATGCTCATTTCATCTATTTTATACTCGAAACCTAAATCTTTCTCCTTACTTCTCCATAACGTGACTATGGCACATTTCGTATAATTAATTTCAATTTGCCATTCTTTGCACAATGCTGAAATGGCTCTTAAGTCTTCACGCAGTGACTGATGATCCTCCTGGTTTTTTATTTCTTTATATAGAACAGTTTCATCGGCGAAAAGCCTAATTTTACTACGAACAACCAAGCAGATATCATTTACATAGATTAAGAAGAGCAGAGGGTCCAATACTCTTCCCTGAGGAACACCCGAAGCAACCTTAACGGGGGACGAGTATTTCCCATCGATGACAACTATCTGTTCCCTATTCGAGAAGAAGTCTCTTACCCAACCGACAACTTTCGGATTGATACCACATTGTCCTAACTTCGCAATTAATTTCCTATGAGATACTTTATCGAACGCCTTCCTAAAATCAATGAATGGCATCGACTTGAGTATTTTTCTCTCCGCATCGCAACAAATCGTCCACGAACAAACCGAGCTGCGTTTCGCATGATCTACCTCTCCGGAATCCGTGTTGGCATCCGCTAAGCAATTAATGACTATCTAAATAGCGCATTACAGAGCTAAAGACTGTTTGCTCAAGTATCTTGCACGATAATGAAGTTAAGGATATCGGCCTATAATTTTCGGGGTTCTCTCTGTCGCCACCCTTATGTATGGGCGGAACGTGTGCCACATTCCAATCTTCAGGAACTACTCCTTCCCTAATGGATTTCTCGAATATAATTTTCAAATGAGTTTGTCTGTGGATTCTTGGTCTGACCAGTGGGAAAAATTTAGGGGCGTTAGGGTTTAGGTATGGCACCCTGCAGTGTGACGGGATGAAAGCAGGTGCATTTGGGTTGAGAGTAGAATTAGGCTGAAGAGAAGCTTTGGTGGAAGATTCAATGACAGACATTTTGCTGGTATTTCAGTAAGCGGCAAAATGTAGAGGATGATTCAGGTAAAAAAGTGGTTGAGAAGGGCTACAATAAATTGATTAATGCACACGGGAAAAAGCACACAAAGCGGAGAAGTAATGCTACAATATGTGCCAATGACTAAGTAACAATAATAAGAATACCAATTAATTATTAAGAAATAATAAATGAGACACAACACTGAAGTATCACTGGTAGAACAAAATAGAGGCAGAGATAAAATAAAGCATTAGAGGAGAACACTTGGTAGGAATTAAACACTACTAAACTTAATCGGATAAAGAGCACTGAAATGGAAGTGGACGCTACGGTTGATTAAGGGGGATGCAAGGGGATTGCACTTGACACTGGTTGGAGGAAATGAGAAGCACACCGGGAAACAATGAAAACCACTAAATAGGATTTACGCCAACACAAAGGGCACTTCGACACGGGAAAAGGAGAATAAATCAGTGGAAAACACTAAAATAAACACTGCACAGAAAACTAAGAGAGAAACCTAATAAGGGGGAATGAGAGAGGGAGAATGAGTAGAAAGGAGGGAAAGAGAGGGGAAAGGAGAGAGGGAAGGAGGGATAGAAAGTGGGAAAGAGGGAGAGGGATGAGAAACGAGAGAGGGAGAGAGAGAGGGGGAAGGAGGGAGAGAGAGGGGACAGGAGAGAGGGAGAGAGGGAAAAAGGGACGGAGAGAGAAGGGGAGAGAGAGAGGGGTAATGAGGGAGAGAGGGGAAATCTACATCTACATGTTACCCTGCAAGTCACCTTGACTGTGGATGGCAGGGGGTGCCGCGCACCAAGTTCCTAACTAATTATTATTCACTTATCTATTGTGGTCACGTATTGTACTAGGGAAAAAGTACTCCTTATACCTCTCCGTCCTACTATCTATTTCGCGAATCTTGTCCTCATTTTCCCTCCATCCGATATACGTTGGTTGTCGAATAATATCCTTCATTTCATTTAGTAATATCTCCGGTCTATATTTATCTTGAAGTTTAAGTCTCGCCTGTAATCTACGATCTTTCAACAAAGGCCAATTCTACTCTTCAACGAGTAACGTAACGATCTGTTTTATATCGTAATTCTTTTTCACGAATCTAGCTGCTCGCCGCTATATTTTTTCTAATTCCTTTTATGTGTCCCCTCTGATATGGATCCCAAACCGCTGCTACGTATTCCATTTGAGGTTTAACCAAGGATAAATAACAGGATTCTCTCACCTTTTCCGTGCTTTTCCTGACTATTCTACGCACAAAAGCCAACTTCTTATTTACCGCACCTATCACTTGTCTTATGTGGGTGTCCCAAGAGAGGTCACGATTCAAGGATATCCCGAGGTATTTAACGGATTCTGAAACAGGAATACTCTCAAGTAGGTAAATACGGACGATGGACTTCTAGATTTCCAAAAGTTTAGAACGTTACTCTTTTTCTGATTGATTTCTAGCTGCCATTGCTTGCACCATACAGATAACGCTTCCAGATCATCCTGAAGCTGACGATGGTCGCTAGGACCACTAATTTCTCTATAGACTAGGGTGTCATCCCAAAAAACCTGATATTACTTTTCACAACTGAGCTGATGTCGTTTATATAAAGCTAGAAAAGCATAGGTCCGATCACACCACCCTGCGGCACTCCAGAGACTACATCTGCCGCACTCGAGGACATTTTGTTTTCTATTCCAAAGGAAAGCGCGAACCCAGTAAATGACTTTAATATTAACGCCAAGATTTCCCAATTTAAATAATAATTTACGGTGGGGAAGCTTGTGAAAAGGTTTTCTAAAATCAAGGAACACTGCATCGACCTGTTTATTATTTTCGCCGCATGATAAAACATCATTCACAAACAGACCGAGTTGGGTGTCACAGGACCTACCTTTTCTGAAGCCATGTTGACCGCTGACTAACAGCGATCTACTCTCGAGATAACGCGTAGTGTTGCTAACAATAATGTGCTCCAAAATCTTGCATGATAATGATGTTAGAGAAATAGCCTACAATTTTCTGGGTTTTCTTTGTGACCTACCTTATGAATTGGTGTGACGTGTGCTAGTCTCCAATCATAAGGAACCTCACAGAGGGTAAGGACTTTCTCGAATACTATCCGAAGGAAGGGAGCTATTTCTACTGCTAGTTCTTTTAATACAGGCTCGGGAAATCCTTCTGGTCCTGGGTTTTTGTTTTTGTTTTTGTTGCTTCGCTATTCCTGCCTCAGAGGTTTTAATATTATCCATCCGAGTACATCCGTCGGGAATAAGATTATCTTCAAATCTATCTCCACCTGCCGTGAACGCCTTCGCGAAGTAAACGTTTAGTAGATTGGCTTTTTCCTCCCCATCGTGAAGGATGTCTACGGAATCACATAGCAGGGAGGGTATTGAAGGACCTCCTCCCTTGACTTCTCTTACATAGGGCCAGAACGCTTTTGGATCCTCCTTCAATTTTGTATTTAATACCTCATTCCGGAAGGTGTTAAATGCGTTACGCATGGTTTTTCTCGCTAATACGCGGGCACTGTTATACTCATGGACTAAATCTGTGCGAAACTCATCGGAAGCGGTGGTAGGTATGTTTTTCAATTTTGCGTCGTCTTAAGACAATCCTAACTTCCTTATTAAACACACGAGGTTCTTTCTTATCAGATTTTAACTTACTGGGATAAATATATTGATATCTTTTCCTAGTATATCCATAAATAATAACCAGGATGGCTCCATATCTAATCGTTCTGTCTTTTCACGATAACTGACAAAGGTAATTCTGAGATGTAAGCTGAAACTTTAAAAGTCGGCCTTGGCGAAAGCGTATACATTCCGAAGGGTCTTAGGATGTCTTTTGAGCTTTAATTCGCACTCCGCATACACAGCTCTATGGTCGCTAAGTCCCTCCTCTGTGGATACCTTAGTTATCCTATGCGGGGTGTTAGAAGCAAGCAAGTCGGGAACATTGCCCGAACATGTGGCTTTTCGTACCATCTGGACTAAGGAATATTCATGAAACGTGTCAATTAAGGATTCACACGATTCGTGTTCTTTTCCTCCCGTAACGAAACATAGTTTTTCCCAATCGATTGACGGTAAGTTAAAATCGCCCCAATTATCACATAACCGTACGAGAAGGGACACATAATTCAACTATAAAGAGTACAGCGCAGAGCAACCAGATTTGTAAAACAAAAGTACGAACAGAAGGAAAGTGTCACCTGAGCGATTTGAACTGGGTATCACTGGAGGACCGTAGATTGAACTCAAGGTTGAGACTTCTGGAGAAATATGGATCGGAATGTCTAAAAGAGGAGGTTGTTGGAATAATTGAAGCACCAACGTATATAAGTAGAAATGATCGAGACGATAAAATACGTGAGACCGATTTTAGGAAGGAGCGTTTTCTAGGCTCGTTCTTCCCGAGGACAATACGAGATCACAATAGGAAATTTCTAATTGCGTTAGACAATCTTTAGGTAGGATTTGGTGCATTGTACCCCCTGCCACCCACCAACTAGGTGAATTGTAGGGTAACTTGTAGATGTAGATGTAGAAACCGTCGTTCATTAAAGATCTAAGCTCGGCTAATTGCCTCTCTAAACTTAAAATATAATCAACTTTGGCATTAGGTGGTCTGTAAAATGAGCATAAATATATCTTTTTCGAATTATCCTTACCTAGGCGGCACCACACGCTCTCGGTCGTCTCGTCGATAATAGGGATCTGACAACTATCATACTTTTCTCTTATTGCCAAAAATACTCCGCACGGACTTTCTGTACACTCTCTAGCTTTTCGGAAAAATTTCTTGGCTAGCGAAAGGGGTGATGAAGGAGAGAGAGGGGAAATAAGGGAGGGAGAGGAAAAGGAGAGAGATAGAGGGGGGAAGGAAGATGAGAGAGAGAAGGAGGGACAGAGTGGAGTAAGGAGAGAGAGAGAGAGAGGGGGGAAGGAGGGATAGAGGGATGGGAAGGAGGGAGAGAGAAGGGTAAGAAGGAAGAGAGAGGGGATAATAAGGGATAGAGAAGGGGAAGGAGGAAGAGAGGGGGGGAAGAGAGAGGGAGAGAGGGAAGGTGGGAGAGAGAGGGGGAAGGACAGAGAGAAAGGGGGAAGGAGGTAGCGAAAAAGGGGAGGATAGGGAGATAGGGGAAAGGAGAGAGAGAGGGGTAAAACGAGAGGGGGAGAGAGTGGGAAGGATGGAGAGAATAGGGTAAGGAGAGAGAAAGGGGGGTAATGAATGAGGGAGAGAGAAGGGTAAAGGGAGAGAAATCATTCAACCAAAACAAAATTCAACATGTGAAATTAATATTTCGTATATTTGTAAATATATTTCTCTCTGTCTCTGTCCCTCTCTCTCTCTCTCTGTCTCACACACACGCACACACTTTCCCCCTCTTTCCCCTCTCACATCTTCCCGCTCTCCCCTTCTCCCTCTATCACTCTTTCCCCCTCTCCCTCTCTACCCCTTTCCATCTTTCTCTCTCTCTCTCTCACCGCTTGGTTCCGTATTCATGATTTCAAGACACTTCTCATCACGAATCTCTTCAACGTCCGCCTTTCACGATCTTTCCCCCTCCCTGCCGTCCACTCCCCCCATATTGCTATGGCAACTACTATTCATCCTTTACGAACATACACCAGGTGGACCCACACTCAGCCACTCAAATAGAGCGCCACTTAAGGCCTTGGAACCTATGCCACGCTACTAAATTTTCACCATGATCACGCTTTCATGCTCCTACTCTCCAAAGCTCATGAACGTATCCTCTCCCTCTTCCTCTTCTCCCGTTTCCCTTTTTTCCATTCTCTTCTCCACCTCTCCTTCCCTTCATCCTTCTCCCTCCCTCCATCCTTCTCTCTCCCCCTCTCCACCCTTCTCTCCTCCCCTCCATCCTTCTCCCCCCTCCCTCCATCATCTCACTCACCATATTCTCTCTCTCCATCGTCTTTCCCTCGATACTTCCCTTTCTCCCCCTTCATCTTTCCCTCCCTCTCTCTCCCCATCTTCTCTCTTTCTCGGAGATATGACGCAAAACGCCCTCGCAGAGTAGAGGAAGCCATGGATCTGCCCGAATTCCCTTTTCGATGCGTCCATATTTCCTCCCGATTCTCTCTCACCTCTCTCTTCTCTCTCTTCTCTCTTCTCCCTCTCTCTCTTCTCTCTTTTCTCTCTCTCTCTTCTCTCTTTTTCTCTCTTCTCTCTTCTCCCTCTCTCTCTCTTCTCTCTTTTCTCTCTCTTCTCTCTTCTCCCTCTCTCTCTCTTCTCTCTTTTCTCTCTCTTATCTCTTCTCCCTCTCTCTCTTCTCTCTTTTCTCTCTCTCTCATCTCTCTTCTCCCTCTCTCTCTTCTATCTTTCTCTCTCTTTTCTCTCTCTTCTCTCTTCTCCCTCTCTCTCTCTCTTCTCTCTTTTTCTCTTTTCACTTTTCTCTCTCTTCTCTCTTTTCTCTCTCTTCTCTCTTCTCCCTCTCTCTCTCTCTTCTCTCTTTTCTCTCTCTTCTCTCTTTTCTCTCTCTTCTCTCTTCTCCCTCTCTCTCTCTTCTCTCTTTTCTCTCTCTTCTCTCTTCTCCCTCTCTCTCTCTTCTCTCTTTTCTCTCTCTTCTCTCTTCTCCCTCTCTCTCTTCTCTCTTTTCTCTCTCTTCTCTCTTCTCCCTCTCTCTCTCTCTTCCCTCTTTTCTCTCTCTTCTCCCTCTCTCTTCTCTCTTTTCACTCTCTTCTCTCTTTTCTCTCTCTTCTCTCTTTTCTCTCTCCCTCTTCACTATTTTCTCTCTCCTCTCTCTTCTCCCTCTCTCTCTCTTCTCTCTTTTCTCTCTCTCCTCTCTTTTCTCTCTCTCTTCACTATTTTCTCTCTCCTCTCTCTTCTGCCTCTCTCTCTCTCTTCTCTCTTTTCTCTCTCTTCTCCCTCTCTCTCTTCTCTCTTTTCTCTCTTCTCCCTCTCTCTCTTCTCTCTTTTCTCTCTCTCTTCTCTCTTTTTCCCTCTCTCTCTCCTCTCTCTTCTCTCTTTTCTCTCTCTTCTCTCTTTTCTCTCTCTTCTCTCTTTTCCCTCTCTCTCTTCTCTCTTTTCTCTCTCTCTTCTCTCTTTTCTCTCTCTCTCCTCTCTCTTCTCTCTCTCTTCACTCTTCTCCCTCTCTCTCTTCTCTCTTCTCCCTCTCTCTCCCTTCTCTCTTTTCTCTCTCTTCTCTCTTTTCTCTCTTCTCCCTCTCTCTCTCTTCTCTCTTTTCTCTCTCTCTTCTCTCTTTTCTCTCTCTCTCTCTCTCTTTTCTCTCTCTATCCTCTCTCTTCTCTCTTCTCCCTCTCTCTCTTCTCTCTTTTCTCTCTCTCTCTTCTCTCTTTTCTCTCTCTTCTCTCTTCTTCTCTCTCTCTCTTCTCACTTCTCCTCTCTCTCTCTTCTCCTCTTTTCTCTCTCTTCTCTCTTCTCTCTTCTCTCTTCTCTCTTTCTCTCTCTCTTCTCTCTTTTCTCTCTCTCTCCTCTCTCTTCTCTCTTTCTCTCTTCTCTCTTCTCTCTCTCTCTCTCTTCTCTCTTTTCTCTCTCTCTCTCTCTTTTCTCTCTCTCTCCTCTCTCTTTTCTCTCTTTTCTCTCTTCTCTCTTCTCCCTCTCTCTCTCTTCTCTCTTTTCTCTCTCTCTCCTCTCTCTTCTCTCTCTTCTCTCTTCTCCCTCTCTCTCTTCTCTCTTTTCTCTCTCTTCTCCCTCTCTCTCTTCTCTCTTTTCACTCTCTCTTCTCTCTTTTCTCTCTCTTCTCTCTTTTCTCTCTCTATCCTCTCTCTTCTCTCTCTTCTCTCTTCTCCCTCTCTCTCTTCTCTCTTTTCTCTCTCTCTCTTCTCCCTTTTCTCTCTCTTCTCTCTTTTCTCTCTCTCTCTTCTCTCTTCTCCCTCTCTCTCTCTTCTCTCTTTTCTCTCTCTTCTCTCTTCTCCCTTTTTCTCTTCTCTCTTTTCTCTCTCTCTCTTCTCTTTTTTCTCTCTCTTCTCTCTTTTCTCTCTCTCTTCTCTATTCTCCCTCTCTCTCTCTTCTCTTTTTTCTCTCTCTTCTCTCTTTTCTCTCTCTTCTATTTTCTCTCTCTTCTCTCTTTCCTCTCTCTCTTCTCCCCTCTCCCTCTCTCTCTCTCT